>CM038216.1:42642673-42964263 GCA_021442155.1 Cymbidium sinense
GTTCAGTTACGTATTGCTTGCTGTATTTCTCGACCTTCTTTTCTAGACCTAGGAACCTTCTAGACACTAAGTTTTCTTTAGTCATAAGTCACTTCAAGAGATTGTGTGAACACTTGACCTAATCGTAGAGTCTTAGAAGGGTTAATCATAGGATTAGGCCATGCCTTAAGGACTTAGAAAAATCACCTACCCTATAGCCTAAACCCAATTCATGTACACCTTCTTAAATTCAATTCAAATCCAAATTTCAAACCAAACCTCAAACTCAATTTCAAATCCAAATCCCAAGTCCAAACTCAATTCCAAATGATTGAAACCCAATATCAAATCCAAACTTGAAATCCTTCATAAGCCCTTTAATTAACCTTCATGAACCTAGCCAATATTCAATCCAATTCAATCCAAAATTAATTGATTTTCTTATAAATCAATTGTGCCTTCAATTATCTTGATTATAAATGAAATTTAAATTCAAATAGGCAAAACCAAATCCAAAATCAAATCAAAACCCAATTTAAACCTTTTAAGCCATTTTCTTTGAACTTGGCCAAAACCCATCTAAATCAGCCAAAATTAATGGATTTTCTCTTGAATCAGTCATTCCTTCAGTCATCTATTCAAATATAAATGAAACCTACAATCATACAGTCAAACCTAAGCTAGCCCATTTGACCTGAAATATTCAAATGAACCAAAACTCATTTGAATCCAAACCCATTGTAATTGAATTTATATATCAATCTCAAATCTATATGTAAACTCAACTAAATCAATCTAACTAAATCCAATAGGTTCACTTGACCTAAAGAGGACAATTTGACTTACATGAACCAAAATCCAATTCAATCTATATAAAAGTGAATTAAGCCAATCCAAAGTTCATGTCATGATTGTTGATCACCCTAGGAATGCTCAATTGATATAATTGGGTCAAACAAAGTCAACCTAGCTAGTTGACCAAGTCAACCCTTAAGCCTATATGAACCCAAACTAGCCAAATTACAACCTAAGCCAAATCCATTGAAACTAAATGATTCAAATTAACCCAAAGTAAACATTTAAACTTGACTTGACCTTCAGAGCCAAACGCACAATTGCCCTCTTGACACTAGTTGACCCAAAGACATAAAGGGTCAAATTAGACTAAAACCAAATTAAATCTAAATTAAATCAAACCAAACTATACAATCCTCTCCAAATAGTCATATGAACTTGACATAACCCTTGGTTTGACCTAATTTGACCAATTGGTTAACCTAACCCATTTTGACCCAATTTGACCCAAATGGGTCAAATAGTGCTAGACTTAACCAAATGAACTCCAAATGACATGAAATTTGGTCCAACTCACTTTTGACTCATTTCAAATATGCCAAAATCAAATTTTAATGCTAAATGACCACTCTACCCTTTGGATAAAGCATCACATAAGATAAAAAACCTATCTAAATGGTCATTTCTTTTCCTTGACCACTTCACACTCATCAATTATTTCACCTAGGCTCCAAGGAAACTGTCCAACCTAACCCAAGAAGTTGTTGGGACAACTATGACTCATGAGGAGGTGAAATAACATCCCCTCCCCCATTGGAACACTTGGCATGAAGGACCTACACTTCTCTTTGCTAGGACACCCGCTTGTCCTTCATAGTAGCCATCTTCCATGCCTTGGCAACCAAATTAAGCCACCTAAAGAAAATCCTAACCACCCCAAGCCATGGACACCCTCTTGGAGCCAAAAATCATTAAGAATGTGGTGATTCTCAATCATTGCAAAGAGGTAGAAGATAGATAGGAAAAATCTCTTCCTCGCACAATCATTTCACTCTCTTAGAGCTTCCAAACCAACCATCAACCACTCTGACTTAATTTTTGGGCAGAAGCAATCAATATCAAGTCGATTCCGGTGAGGAAGCAGTGACCATTGGTGGATACAATATTTTGAAGTAAAGCAAGAGCCCGAACCCATTCCAAAGCTTCTTCTTGTACTTAAGAGCACGTTTGGATCATGACTGCCGCTAAAATTCATTCTCGGTGAGGTAATTTTCAAGAACTGTAGCCGGTCATAGGTTCTTTTATTTGTGATAGTTTTTTCTTGATTTTAGGAATTTTCTTTTGATTACACATGCATTTTTTTATTTTACATCATCCCCTTACATTTTTATTAATTTCCAGTGAAGATCGCCAGAAAATGGAGCCTTAAATGAAGTTTTTCATTCAATTTTTTCATAAGAATCGTAAAACTCTTGCCTGGAATATTGTTCCATCCGCCTCTTCCACTAGATTGCCTGTAAGCCATCTAATCTTCTATTCAAGGAAATAGACATCTTAGATCATATGTATCGTATGGTTCTGATCAGTGGAGCGTGCGATTGAGATCTCACGGAAGATGCGTACCGATCTGGACCATCTGATTCATGATCAAATGGTTAGATTTGATTTACATGTCCTTGTCCACATTCCCACTCATCTACTGATGTGGCACCACACCGGCCACTCATGCAGTGCCATGTGGCTCCACATGGTCCAGTCAATGTTGCGCACGTGTTGACTTGGTTAACTATGATATTAGGGATTTTCTACTTTTTAAGAATTAATTAAAAACACTTAAAAATTCAAAAATTCATAAAAACTAAAATACTTAACTAAAAATTACAAATAAGTGCTCGTTGGATTTATCTTTTTGAAAGGAATCCAATGAAGGCAAAAGTTCCAAATTTTACTAAATATTTTGAGCTTAATTTAAGTTTTAGGGAAAATCAAATTTCATTAATTAAACCAAAATGACAAAACAGATTGATTTGAATTTTTTAGAGATTAAAAATGAGCTTAAAATCTAGCTACCAAACAAATTTCAAGTTAAAAGGATTTCTATATTGCGTGATATTGCATTTTGAAGTTTCAATAGTTAAAATAAATTAATGCAATTTATAAAAATCATGGAAAATCATTTAAATCAGCTAAAACTTTGGAAAATTATAAAAAATCATAGAAAAATCCTAAAAATGTAAGTATATATTTTTTTTAAAGGTATTTCAGAGGAGATTCAATTAAAATTGATCTCAATTAATTTTGAATAGTAATTGAGGCTTAATTTGAATTTAATTTAAAACTTAATTATCTTAATTACTCTCTAATTACCTAAGTAATTAATCCAAAACTTTTGAGGTTAATTAATGGGATGACCTCAGCCTCCCATAATTTTCTTGGGATTTTTACTAGGTTGGGAAATTTGTCATCAAAACCTTAATTACTTTCTTAATTAATTAGACAATTAATTAATAATCTAAACAGTAAGGAAATCATTAATTAAGCTTGTTAATCATTGTGGAATAGTGAATGGGCATGGGGAATGAGATTGGGACCTCTTTCACAAACTTTTCCCTAAGTCCTTGTACTTGAATGGAAATTAATTAATTTAGGATTACTTTATGGTTTAATACATTAATTAAATTGCTTAATTAATCAATTTGAAACTATAATCACATGGAATCTTAATTAATCAATTCATGGGTAGATCATTAGGTGTTCAATAACCTAAAGACATTTAAGGAATTTATGGTTAACCCACATGTGTGGGAAAACCATGAAAGTATGTAAGTAAGTTTCTTAACTTAATTAATCACTAATTATGAGCCAATTGCATTGGGCCTCTTTCATTTCTTAGGGTCATTGTTGATTTAATTTCCAATGTATGTACATAACATGTAGGCTCATAATTACATGGTTAACTAAATTATGGCAACATAGGTAAGGTTTAATTAATGGATTTAATGCATAATACAACCTAATTAACCCATAAAATCAACTTAATTACTTTTCATTAAATGAAATTAAATCACAAACATGGGAATGGGTTAGGATCAGAAAGCTTTCCCTCATTTAGGATTTTATTTATTTTATTTTAAATTATTTTAATTTATTTATTTCATTTTATTTTTAGGTTTAAGTTCATGTTTAGGTTTTTATTATTTTTTATTTTTTTATTTAGGTTTAGGTTTATTTATTTATTTTATTTTTATGTTTTATTTAGTTTTGGTTTAGCATTTTAGATTTTTAGGTTTTTAGGTTTTTAGGGTTTGGAGTTTAGGGTTTAGGGTTTTAGGGTTTAGGGTTTTAGTGTTTAGGGTTTAGGGTTAGGGTTTAGTGTTTAAAGATTAAGGTTTGATATTTTGTCTTTAGGGTTTAGGGTTTTTAGGGTTTAGGGTTTAGGTTTTTAGGTTTTTAGGGTTTAGGGTTAGGGTGAGGGTTTATGGTT
This sequence comes from Cymbidium sinense, assembly GCA_021442155.1. NCBI lineage: Eukaryota > Viridiplantae > Streptophyta > Magnoliopsida > Asparagales > Orchidaceae > Cymbidium > Cymbidium sinense. The sequence continues at coordinate 42,646,932 of CM038216.1, forward strand.
TAGGGTTTAGAGTTTAGTGTTAGTTTTGGGATTAGGTTTTCAGTTATTTAGGGTTTAGGGTTGTAGGTTTTGGGTTTAGGATTTAGGGTTTCAAGTTAGTTTTAAGGTTTAGGGTTTAGGGTTTAGGGTTTAGGATTTAGGATTTTGTGTTTAGGGTTTAGGATTTTTTTTAAATTAAGTAAATCATTAGGTTTAGGTTTATTTTGTTTATTTAGTTTATTTTATATTTTTGTTGAGGTTTATTTTATTATATTTAGTTTAGTTTATTAATTTTATATTAATTTATTTTAGTTTAGGTTTTTTATTTTAGTTTATTTTTTAGGCTTTGGTTTAGGTTTATGTTTATTTTTTAGTTTAGTATTTTTTTATTTTCTCTTTTATTTTTACGTTTTATTTTTTATTTTTAGGTTTAGGTTTAGGTTTTTATTTAATTTTTTTAGGTTTAGGTATTACATTTTTTATTTAGGTTTATTTTTAGGTTTTATTTTAGAGTTTAGGTTTAGGTTTATTTTTAGTTTATTTTATTTTATTTAGTTTAGGGTTTAGGTTTAGTTTATTTTAGTTTAGGTTCAGGTTTATTTGTTGTTTTTTATTTTAGGTTTACATTTTTTTTAGTGTAAGGTTTAGGTTTTATTTTTTATTTATTTTTAAGTTTTAAATTTAGGTTTATTCCTTAGGTTTAGGTTTTTATTTAGTTTTTATTTTATTTTATTTTAGGTTTATTTTTTTTCTTAATTTACATTTACGTTTTATTATATTTATGTTTTTTATTTTGTTTAGTTTATTTTGGGTTTTTATTTATTTTATTTTAGTTTAGGTTTTATTTTTTAGTTTATTTTCTTTAATGGTTTAGGTTTAGTTTTAGGTTTTAGTTTATGTTTTTAATTTATTTTATTTTTTTATTTTATTTTGGTTTAGGTTTTTTTATTAATTTTATTTTAAGGTTTAATTTAGTTTAGGTTTAGGTTTCTTGCTTTTTAGGGTTTAGGGTTTAAGGTTAGTTTAGGGTTTATGATTTTGGGTTTAGGGTTTCGGGTTTTTGGTTTAGTGGTCAGGGTTTGTTTTTTTTTGGGTTTAGGGTTTAGGGTTTAGGGCTTATGGTTTAGGGTCTAGGTTTTAGGGTTTAGGATTTAAGGTTTTAGGGTTTAGGATTTAGGTTTTTGGGTTTATGGTTTTTAGGGTTTAGGATTTAGGGTTATGGGTTTAGGTTTATCATTCAGGTTTTAGTTTAGGGTTCAGGGTTTTTGGAATTTTTTTATAATAGAGAATAAATTTATATACAACATTTCTTTAGTTTGGTTTCATCAACCAAGTAACACACCTAGTTTTCTAAGACTCAAGCAATGATATAGATTAGAATGAGCATGCATAGAGCAAATCAAAAGCCCTAGATAACTAGAACTGTCTCTACTGTAAAGGCATAGTTCCATAAGCAGCACATCGGATGGGCCATTCTTTAGTTTCTCCTGTTACCATTAGAACTACCCCATCCTCTCAAGTAGTAAGATCCACCATCATATCCCCAATCCCTCCCCTCCCCCTGCTTGTAACCAGCTCCTCTGCCTCCATAACCACCAGTGTTCTGACCGCCTCCTCCATATCCACCAGCACCTCCAGATCCCCCACCAGCACTACGATAACCATTCCCTCCATCTTTGCCTCCACCGCCAGATCTAGACTAAGCTTAGTTGTCATTGATGTTCCTGCCCACAAGGTTCTACCCATTCTTAGGGTTCACGTTTAGGTTTAGGTTTATTAAGTTTATTTTTTATATTATTTAATTAGTTTAGGTTTTGGTTTAGGGCTTAGGGTTTAAGGTTTAGGGTTTAGGGTTAGGGATCAGGGTTTAGGGTTTGGTTTAGTGTTTTAGGATTTAGCATTTAGGGTTAGGGTTTAAGGTTTAGGATTTAGGGTTTTTAATGATTTATGGTTTAGGGTTTAGGGTTTAGGGTTTAGGGTTTATTGCTTATGGTTAATGGTTTTTTAAAAAAAAACTAAGTAAATTGGTCAGTTTAGGTTTATGTAGTTTATTTAGTTAATTTTTTATTTATTTTAGTTTTTTTTATTTTTTTATTTTTATTTAGGTATATTTTTATTTTAATTTAGTTAGGTTATTTATTTTGATTTTTTTAATTCATTTTAGATTTTTTTGTGTATTTTTTAGGTTTATTTTTAGGTTTAGGTGTTTATTTATTTTTTAGTTGAGTTTTATTTTTATTTTATTTTTTAGGTTTAGGTTTTATTTTTTACTTTTAGGTGTAGGTTTAGGTTTTTATATTATTTTTTTGATTTAGGATTTTTTGTTTATTTTTAGGTTTTATTTTTTAGTTTAGGTTTAGATTTTGTTTTAGTTTCTTTTATTTAATTTGGTTTGGGTTTATGTTTAGGTTTAGTTTATTTTAGGTTTAGGATTAGGTTTTATTTATTTTAGTTTAGTTTAATTTAGTTTAGGTTTAGGTTGATTTTATTTTGTTTATTTTATCTTTATTTTAGGTTTAGGTTTTTTTTTTAGTTTAGGGTTTAGGTTTTATTTTTTATTTATTTTTAGGTTCTATTTTTAGGTATATTTTTAAGGTTTAGGTTTTTATTTAGTTTTTATTTTATTTTTTTTAAGTTTATTTTATTTTTATTTTACATTTAGTTTTTATTTTATTTAAGTTTTTCATTTTTAGGTTTATTTTTTTTAATTTAGTTTAGGTTTTTATTTATTTATTTTCATTTAGTTTTTTTTTATTTTATTTTATTTTTTTAGGTTTAGGTTTAGGTTTAGGTTTAGGTTTTAGTTTAGGTTTTATTTTATTTTATTTTACTTATTTTATTTAGGTTTATGTTTTTTATTTATTTTATTTTTAGGTTTATTTAGTTTAGGGTTTAGGTTTAGGGTTTTAGGGTTTAGGGTTTTCAAAAGGAAAAATTTTATTGCCACAAGAAAAGGATTAGAAAGTCCTTAAAAGGGATAAATCTCAAAAGTAATGCTCAAAGAGCTACAATAAAACTAAAGAGATAAATCCCCTACAAGAGAAAAGAAAAGCAAAGGAAAAGAGATAAAACTCAAGAATAACTAAAACCCTCTAGATCACAAACCACACAGAAGAACCCAAGATCTGAAAAAAACTATAAGAAACTTAAGCAAAGATAATCTAAGAGAAAAGATGAAAAAAATGTAAAAACATAGAGAGAGAAAAGAAATAAAATCCACGGACAAGGCTCAGGCTCAGTCACAGTCAACTAAAGGAGCAATAAAATTTGTGAGCATCCAAACATCAAAAGAAGGGTTACAATCACAAATAATGCTACTAGCCAAAAGAAAATGAAGATAACATCCCAGCCATCATAGCCAAACTTACCTCGACCAAGGAGCTAACCTATAACCAATATCCATCAAAGTTTTAATAACTGCCATCAAACTGCCAACATAAAGAAATAGCAGGAGCAACAATAACCCAAAGAAAAAATAGCCAACAGCAACTAGCCATAGCAAGGGTAAAAGAACAACCACAATAAGTAGCCCACCAATGTATCCACGAGCCAAAATGACCACAATAGCCACCATCCAAACCAAACAGTAGCAAAGCCACCAAAATCAGAAGGGAAAGAAAATACACAAAGGACCAACCTAACTAAACTATAGTAGAGCCACCAAAACCATAAAGGGAAGGAAAAGTCAGAGGCAAAACCTAACAACCTCAAAGAAACTAGTGAAGGAAACAACCAAAGAAAAAACAAATGGCAAAGCCATAAAAGCCAACAAAGGCAAAGAAAGCCAACCACTTGAAAGAAAATCCAAACAAGCCAAAGCAATACCCAAAAGTAGGAGACAAGGTAGCAATCACTCAAGTGCCAAGACAAAGGCCAACAAAACAACTAGGCCTAGCTAAAGGAAAATTAGATAGCTAATAGAAATAACAAAAATCTAAAAGAATCTAGCATATGGTAGACCAGATTTATCTAAATTAGACAAACCTCTTAAATGCTTAGGAATATTATCATTGGTAAAAAAAGTAAAGTCTGAGAGATCACACCCTAAACCAGCTAAAAAAATCAACACAAGTTACCTTCTCTTAAAATATGTGTAATTTTAAAAGAAAGTTTACGGATAATAGCTTTAATATTTTTAATTAAATAGAAAAGCCCAGCATTACCCTTATGGTTAGAATTAATCCTAGTAACAACCATCTTAGCATCAGATTCCAACCAAATAGCATGAAAATTTCTCTCTAAACAAAGCTTAAGAGCATAAAAAATAGCCATCAATTGAACAAAATAACGATTTAGTAGAAGAGGAGTGGAAAATAAGATAATATTCTCATGATTGTTTCTAAAAATACCACCACCCAACTTGTTATGTTAGATCCATCAATATTAATTTTAATGCAAAATTAAGAGGCTTAATCTAATGAATAATTTTAAATTTAGGAGACAAGTCACAATATGGAAAAGTGATGCCCAATTTAGAGGCAACAAACTTACACCCTCTAAAATTAGTACTACTGAGAAGAGCAGTCTTATGTAAAGAAAAAATCTTTTCTTTAGTCCTAGCAATAATCCTCTTATGGTTCATAAGCACATCACGATGTTTAGAATCATTTCTATCAAGCCAAATAAACTAAATCAAAGTAATAGCCACCATAATTTTGATATGCCCTTTAACATATTAAGAAAATAAGAATCCAAATGTTGCATTAATGTTAAATTTCCATTAAAACAACTTAAATTAAATAAATCCTCATACCAACCCCAAACTTTAGAGGCAATGACACCATTAACAAAAACATGTTTAACATTCTCAATAAGAAAATTACACATGCATTTGGAAGGTAGATAATAACCTTTATCCCAAAGTAAAGAGTCAATGACAATATAACCCCTTAAAATTCTCCACATAAGAATAGAGTAAGAAGTAGGAATAATATTATTCCAAATTTAAAGAAAAATAGGAGAAGTGGATTTTTTAACTTTAAGATAATGCAAGTATCTTTAAAAGAAAATTCTCCATTACTAGAAAATTTAAAAGAATTTGATCCAAAAAATTACCATCAATAGGAATATTAATGATGTTATTACTAATGAAATCAGGAATCAACTCATTTAAAGAGAGAAATTCCATTCCCCATTATAAATAAAATTACTAACTTTCAAGAAGAAGTAGAATGGGTATTAAGCAAAGAATCAATGGAAAAGTCCCCGTCAGTTATCTTGCCAAAAGAAGGAAGACCCATTATTAATACCCCAAAAATGAGAGGTTCCACTTTCCATTTAATATCAGAGCCATTTTCAAACAATAGAATCACCATGTTTATAATTGCAAATCAAAGGATGCTTACCTTTGTAATATTTAAATTTCATAAATTTGGCCCAAAGACTTTCATTTTTCCCAAAATTCCACCAAAGTTTATAAGAAAAACATTGGTGGAGTCCATCAAAGATCACAAGGCCACCTTCATAAATAGTACCACACATATGGACTAAGAAGTCCATGAAGACTTTTGAATTCCTAGAACCCCAAAAAAACTTATTAAAAAGTATTTTAATCCAGATAAGAATAAGAGAAGTAGGAACAATATTATGCAACATATAAAAAGGATGAGAATAAAGAATACAATTAATAACAATTAATCTACCACCAATAGATAAAAAAATGAATTTCAAGGGAAGAAATTTTATTTTGAATATTATGAATTACCTCATCAAAGAGATGAGATCTCTTATGACCACAATATAAAGGGGAGCCTAAATATTTAATAGGAAGATTTTGATGAGAAAAAAATAGTGATATCCATTATTTTATTATTTCTATGAACATAAATAGAAGTAGAAGTGATAAACCAACTTTTATGAGTACTAATCAAAAGGCCACTTTCCCTTTCAAATTTATTTAAAAAGCCTTTAAGCTTTTTAACATAATGTAATACAAAATATTATGAAATCATCAGCAGAGCTTAAATGAGAGATAGCGAAACCACCAAGATTCCTGAAATACATACTAAAATTCTTCAAAAAAAATGATTAAGCCAACATAAATAATATTCAATAGAAATAATAAAAAGTGACAGAGAAAGAGGGTCATCTTGTCTTATACCTTGAGAGGAATTAAGGAAACCAAAGTTTTCGCCATTGATAAATAATGAAAACCAAAAATTTTTAATTATATTGTTAACCAAAGAAATAAAATGATTAGAAAAATAAAATAAAGTTAGAATGCTATTAAGAAAATTTTAAGAAATGTTATCATAAGCTTCTATGATGTCAAGCTTAAAAAATAAATTGCCACCTCTAGTTTTAACATTCAAATCATGAATCAACTTTTGAGCAAGCAAGATGCTATCTAAAATAGTTCTATCTTTCACAAAGCCAATTTGATTAGGAGAGATAATCTTAGGATAATACTTACTAAGCATATTAGTCAAAATTTTAGAAATCAATTTATTGAAAAAAGTACAAAGACTAGTATGTCTAAAGTCATTCCAAAAGTCAAGAGTATCTTTCTTAGAAATAAGAATAATAGAAATGCTAGAAAAATATTTAGGAATAGAATTCCTTTCAAGAAAATCCTCAACAGCATTAACAAGATCAGCTTTAATAATGAACCAAGCTTTTGAAAGAATAAAGTATTGTAACCATCACTACAATAAAATCAGCATTCATACCATTAAGAATATTAAAATTTCCTCATCATAAGGAGTAACCAATCACTCATTATCCTCTATAAACATAATAGAAGGGATGATAGAGATTGGATTAATAATGCTTAAGTGACAATTTTTATTTAAAAGATCTTTAAAATAATTAAGAGCAGAAGAAAATATATCCTCTTTTTTGGTAAGCTAAGAATTATCAAAGTTCTTGATTTTATGAATGCGGCCAAGAACTCTCCTTTTCATTACCAAAGCATGAAAATATTTAGTGTTTCTTTCCCCTTCAGAAAGATGCTTAGAAGAAACTTTTTGTATCCAATAAGTCTCCTCCATATCCTGAAACTTAATGAGATTATCTTTAGCTTCAGTAAGATTATAATAAAAAGAAGAATCAGTAATAACAAGTTCTTCCAAATCTTTCACCTTTTATTCCATATTCTTGATGTTATCAAAAAGATTTTAAAATAGTTTCCGTACCACTAAGTGATATTATGCTTAAGACTTTTAAGCTTAAGCAAAATCCTCAACATACCAAATGCAAAATCATCAGGAGAAAGAGGAGCACACCAATTATAAGCATTAACATCAAGAAAACTTTTATCTTGTAACCACATATTTTGAAAACAAAATTTTTTAATGATATTATTATTGTTGAACAACATCCTTAATAGAAATAAAAAGAGGAGCATGATCCAAGAGAGTTCTACTAAGATGCTCCACCAAAGTTAATGTCCAATGGTTTAACCAATAATTATTAAATAAGGCGATCCAATTGCCATCTATGATTATTCCAAGTAAATTGAGAACCAATGAAACCAACATCATGAAGATTTCAATCCAAAATCATATTTGCAAAATCTTCCATTGAATGTAAATTTCGTAAAGAACCCCTTTCCTTTCATTCAAAGAAAGGACCGTATTGCAATCCCCACCAACAATCCAAGAATCATTAACAACAGAAGCAAAACTAGATAATTGATCCCAAAGAATTCTCCTCTCAAACTTGTACAAGAGCATAAACAAAGAGCCAAAAGCATGATAATCACCAAATGAAATATCCACATTAATAACTTGATGAAAATCATTAATAACATAAATAGTAAGAGAATTATTCCAAAATAACCAAATCTTATTATTGTTATTGAAATAAAAGTTGCTAAAACCAATCATCTGGCATGCATTATTTTAGAAGAAAAATAAGAGGTTCAAGAATAACCAAGAAACCAACATTATAAAATCTACAAAGACTCCTAATTCTATTCCTAACATTAAGAGTACCAATGCCCCTCACATTCCAAATAAGAAAGTTAAATATTAATTTTTATTAGGAAAAGAAGATGAAGAAGATCGAGTAGATCTAGAAACTTTAGGAGGATAATTTTAAAACTATTTTTTTCATTTTCTCAAAAATAGTTTGAAAAGTAGTTTCATTCTCCATTGATTCATTATCAGAATAGTTTTATCATCATTATTAACAATAGCTTTAGGAGAAGATCTCATTTGACAAGAAGACAAATACTTTTTGTCCATTAAATGAGAATTATCACTAGAGTACCATCAAAATAGTTAAAGAAGGGGTAGAAACATATTTATTAAGCAAACAAACACTTGGTGCACATTATCAAGAAACCATACCATCATTCTTGCCCAAATTCAAAGAAGATAAAACAAGATTTTCTTTTAAAGATTTTCTTAGGTGAAATAACATAACCATTTTCTAGATTTTTCACATAAATCTCCTTAGAATCTGAAACTAAAATAAAAAAATCATCCACTTGCAAATTTTAGGAATAATAAAAAAATAGTAGCCAAAACGATTACTCTCTCTAGTTTGAAGCATTTTAACAAGCTTATCACTACCACTTACATTGGGAACACCATTAGAAATATTAGGAACAACATTAGAAACATCAATAATATCATTCATAGTATCCTTTTCATTTAAAGCGGTTTTCTTTTATCACTTTTAAATCTCTAATTTTTCCAACAACCTTAGGATCTTTAACCACTTTCTTCCCAAGATGTGGATGAGCAACAAAACATTCTGAGACATCATGGCCATGAGTTTTGCAATGATTGTAGAAAGCTCGACTAGTTTTTCAATTTCCAAATCAGAGCACATAATAGCTAGAACACCTTTGAAGGTCGTATGAACTAGGTTTAAAGAAATATCAAAGAAGTTGAAGAATCCTTACCAGATAAGGCATCTTTGAAGGATTTAAAGTTAAAAGGTTTAGTTATTCCTAAAGAATTGGAAGCCTGAGCTAGAGCAGCTGGAGCATTTAGTTTTCCCCAAGTATTTGCAAAAGCTGATGCCATGAAAAATGGTGCCACTTAAGAAGTAAACAAGGATCGGCCAAAGGTCAAATCCAAACTAGAAGAAATTTTAAGAAAACTAGCTAAAAATGATTAGAAAGAGAACATAAAGGAAAAGGATTCAAAAATTGCTAGAGCTCGGGACTGGAAAGGGTTGCAGAATAAGGTTTAGGGTTTTTAGTTTTACAAGGGGGGGGGGGTTAGTTTTTTTTTGTTTGGTTTTTTAGATTTTTAAATTTCTTTTTTGTTTTAATTTTTATGTTTAGGGTTTAGGGTTGTAGGCTTTTACGGTTTTGGGTTTAGGGTTTATAGTTTTAGGGTTTAAGGTTTAGGGTTTAGGGTTTAGGGTTAGGGGTTTTAGGTTTTAGGGTTTAGGGTTGTAGGTTTAGGGTTTGGGATTGAGGGTTTAGGGTTTAGGATTTGTTTTAGGGTTTAGGTTAGGCTTTTTTATTTTATTTTTACTTTTTTTATTTTTATTTTTTTAAAATTAAGTAAACTCATAGGTTTAAGTTTATTTAGTTTATTTCTTATTTATTTTAGTTTATGTTATTTTTATTTTTATTTAGGTTTAATTTTATTTTTATTTTGTTTATTTTATTTATTTTAGGTTTATTATTTTAGTTTAGGTTTTTTATTTTAGTTTATTTTTTAGGTTTAGGTTTTGATTTAGGTTTATTTTTTTGCTTTAGTTTTATTTTATTTTTTTATTTTTTGGGTTTAGGTTTTATTTTTTATTTTAAGGTTTAGGCTTAGGTTTTTATATTATTTTCTTAGGTTTAGGTTTTAGGTTTTTATTTTAGGTTTATTTTTAGGTTTTATTTTTCAATTTAGGTTTAGGTTTATTTTTAGTTTATTTTATTTTATTTAGTTTAGGTTTAGGTTTATGTTAGTTTATTTTAAGTTTAAGATTAGGTTTATTTATTTTAGTTTAGTTTATTTTAGTTTATGTTATATTTATTTTATTTTATTTTATTTTAGGTTTAGGTTTTTTTATTAATTTAGGGTTTAGGTTTATTTTTTTTTTAGGTTTATTTTATGTTTATTTTTAGGTTTAGGTTTTTTTAGTTTTATTTTATTTTATTTTAGGTTTATTTTATTTTTAATTTAGGTTTAGTTTTATTTTATTTAGGTTTTTTATTTTTTAGTTTAGTTCAAGTTATTATTTATTTATTTTACTTTTGTTTTAAATTTTTATTATATTTTTTTTGGTTTAGGTTTTAGTTTATGTTGCTATTTTATTTTATTTTTTATTTAGATTTAGTTTTAGTTTATTTATTTATTTTATTTTAAGGTTTTATTCTTTTTAGGTTTAGCTTTTCAGCTTTTTAGGGTTTAGGGTTTAGGTTTAGTTTAGGTTATAGGGTATAGGGTTTAGGGTATAGTGTTTAGGGTTTAGTGTTTAGGGCTTAGGGTTTAGGGTTTAGGGTTTAGGGTTTATGGTTTAGGGTTTAGGTTTTATGGTTTAGTGCTTAGGGTTTAGGGTTTTATTGTTTAGGATTTTGAGTTTAGGGTTTAAGGTTTAGGGATTTTAAGGTTTAGTCAGGGTTTAGGTTTAGGTTTTAGGTTTAGGGTTAAGGGTTTAGTTTAGGGTATAAGTTTTCAATTTTCTTTTAACAGAGAATAAATTTATATTTAACATTTCTTCTTTTTGATTTCATCAACCAAGTAACACACGAAGTTTTCTTAGACACTAGCGATGACATTGATAAAAAATGAGCACGTAAAGAATAAATCAAAAATCTTAGATTACTAAAACTATCTTTATTATAAAGACATAGTTCCAAATGTATCAGTCAGATGATCTTGATTTCTCGGTTCCCATCAGAACCAGGCCTCTCAGTGGCGAGATCCACCATCATATCCCATCTTTCCTCTCCATGATAGTAACCTATCATTCCCACCTCCATAACCACCTAGTCCGACCACCACCTCCATATCCACTAGCACCTCGGATCCCCACCACCACTTTGCGTCGCCTCTGCCATCACCTCTACTGCTAGATCTAAGCTTGGTTGGATGATATTCTATCATCAGGTTCTACCCATTCTTAGTTTAGGTTTAGGTTTAGGTTTATTAGGTTTTAGGGTTTAGGTTTATCTTAGGTTTTTGTTTGGGGTTTAGTTTTAAGGTTTAAGGTTAGGGTTTATAGTTTAGGGTTTAGGGTTTAAGGTTTTAGGGTTTAAGCATTTAGGGTTTAGGGTTTAGAGTTAGGGTTTAGGGTTTAGGGTTGTAGGTTGTAGGTTTGAGGTTGTAGGTTTAGGGTTTAGGATTTAGGGTTTATGGTTTTTTTTATGTTAAGTAAACTAGTAGGTCTAGGTTTAGTTGGTTTATTTAATTTATTTTTTATTTATTTTAGTTATATTTTTTGGTTTAGGTTTAGGTTTTAGTTTAGGTTTTTATTTTATTTTATTTTTAATTTTATTTGGTTTAGGTTTTTTTATTTATTTTATTTTTAGGTTTTATATAGTTTAGGTTTTATTTAGCTTAGGTTTTTTTTAGGTTTTTTTTATGTTTTTTTTTATATTATTTATTTTGGTTTAGATTTTTATTTATTTTATTTTAGGTTTTATTTAGTTTAGGTTTAGGTTTAGGTTTTAGGGTTTTTGGGGTTTGATTAGGTTTAGAGTTTTAGCATTTAGGTTTTTTTGGGTTTAGGGTTTAGGGTAAGGGTTTAGGTTTAGTGTTTTAGCTTTAAGGTTTAGAGTTTTATTAGTTTAGGGTTTTAGGTTTTTTAGTTTAGGGTTTAGGTTTTTTTATTTATAGTTTAGGGTTAGGTTTTAGGTTTAGTTTAGGGTTTTAGGGTTTAGGTTAGGGTTTAGTTTTAGTTTAGGGTTTAGGTTTAGGTTTGGGTTTTACTTAGGTTTAGGTTTAGGGTTATTTAGGTTTAGGGTTTTGGGTTAGTTTAGGGTTTATGGTTTAGATTTAGTTATTATTAGTTTTAGGTTTAGTTTATGGTTTAGGTTTAGGATTTAGGGTTTAGGGTTTGTTATTTTTAAAAGTATATGTTTAAGTTTATTTAATTTATTTATTTTTTATTATTTTATTTTATTTTTATTTTCTTTAGGTTTATTTTTTATTTATATTTTGTTTGTTAATTTATTTTAGGTTTATTTATTTCATTTTAGGTTTTTTTACTTTAGTTTAGTTTTTTAGGTTTAGGTTTAGGTTTATATTTTTTTTTTAGTTTAGTTTTTTTTTTTTAGGTTTAGGTTTTATTATTTATTTTAAGTTTAGGTTTAGGCTTTTATTTTATTTTTTTAGGTTTAGGTTTTAGGTTTTTTTTGGTTTATTTATAGGTTTTATTTTTTAGTTTAGGTTTAGGTTTATTTTTAGTTTATTTCATTTTATTTTTTTTAGGGTTTAGGTTTAGTTTATTTTTGGTTTAGGTTTAGGTTTTATTTACTTTCGTTTAGGTTTACATTTATTATATTTTGTTTATTTTAGCTTTAGGTTTTTTTTTAGTTTAGGGTTTAGGTTTAATTTTTATTTATTTTTATGTTTTATTTTAAGTTTAGGTTTTTATTTAGTTTTATTTTATTTTATTTTAGGTTCATTTTATTTTTATTTTTCATTTAGTTTTTATTTTATTTAGGCTTGTTATTTTTAGGTTTTTTTTAGTTTAGTTTGTGTTTTTATTTATTTTATTTTAGTTTAGTTTTTATTTTTTATTTTAGTTTATTTACAGGTTTAGGTTTAGGTTTAGGTTTTGGTTTAGGCTTTTATTTTTTTATTTTTTATTTATTTATTTTTTAGGTTTTATTTAGTTTAGGTTTAGGTTTTAAAGTTTTTAGTTTTTTAGGGTTTAACATTTAAGGTTTAGGGTATAGGGTTTAGGGTTTGTGGTTTAGGTTTTAGGGTTTCGGGTTGTAGGTTTAAGGGTTTAGGGTTTAGGGTTGTTGCTTTAGGGTTTAGGGTTTTAGGGTTTAGAGTTGTTGGTTTAGGGTTGTTGGTTTAAGGTTTAAGATTTTAGGGGTTAGGGTTTAGGGTTTAGGGTTTAGGGTTTAGGGTTTTAAAGTTTAGGGTTTAGGGTTAGTTTTAGGGTTTAGCATTTATGGTTTAAGGTTTAGGATTTAGGGTTTAGGGTTTGTTATTTTAAATTAAGTAAACCGATATGTTTAAGTTTATTTAATTTATTTACTTTATTTTTTTATTAATTTTATTTTATTTCTTTATTTTTCTTTAGGTTTATTTTTAGTTTATATTTTGTTTTGTTTTATTTTAGGTTTATTTATTTCATTTTAGGTTTTTTTACTTTAGTTTAGTTTTTTAGGTTTAGGTTTAGGTTTATATTTATTTTTTAGTTTAGTTTTTTTTTAGGTTTAGGTTTATTATTTATTTTTTAGTTTAGGTTTAGGTTTTATTTATTTTTTTTTAGGTTTAGGTTTAGGTTTTTTTTTGGTTTATTTTAGGTTTTATATTTTAGTTTAGGTTTAGGTTTATTTTAGTTTATTTATTTTATTTTGTTTAGGTTTAGGTTTAGTTTATTTATTTATGGTTTAGGTTTAGGTTTATTTATTTTGTTTAGTTTATTTATTATATTTTGTTTATTTTAGTTTAGGTTTTTTTTTTAGTTTAGGTTTAGGTTTATTTTATTTATTTTTATGTTTATTTTAGGTTTAGGTTTTATTTAGTTTTATTTTATTTTATTTTGTTATTTATTTTATTTTTATTTTATTTTTTTATTTATTTAGGTTTTATTTTTTTATTTTTTTTAGTTTAGTTTGTGTTTTTATTTATTTTATTTTAGTTTAGTTTTTATTTTTTATTTTATTTTATTTTCAGGTTTCGGTTTAGGTTTAGGTTTTAGCTTAGGCTTTTATTTTTTTATTTTTTATTTATTTCTTTTTTAGGTTTTATTTAGTTTAGGTTTATTTTATTTTTATTTTTTTTAGGTTTATTTATTTAGGTTAGGGTTTAGGGTTTGTGGTTTAGGGTTTAGGGTTGGGTTTAGGTTTAGGGTTTAGGGTTTAGGGTTTTTTTAGGGTTTATTTTAGGGTTTAGATTTTGGTTTATTTTGGTTTAGGTTTAGATTTTAGGTTATTTTTATTTATTTAGTTTATTAGTTTGTTTATTAGTTTTAGGTTTAGTTTTTTAGTTTATTTATTTTATTTTTATTTTATTTTTTAGGTTTAGTTTATTTAGTTTATTTATTATTTATTTTAGTTTAGTTTATTTTTATTTAGGTTATTTTTTTATTTTTATTTTTTAGTTTATTTATTTTATTTATTTTTTTAGTTTAGGTTTTTTTATTTTAGTTTAGGTTTATTTTTTAGGTTTAGTTTATTTTTTAATTTAGGTTTAGGTTTAGGTTTAATTTTATTATTATTTATTTTAGGTTTATTTTTAATTTAGTTTAGGTTTATTTTTAGTTTATTTTATTTTTTTTATTTTTTGTTTAGGTTTTATTTATTTTTTTTTTTATTTAGGTTTAGGTTTATTTATTTTAGTTTAGTTTATTTATTATTTATTTTATTTTATTTATTTTTTTTAGATTATTTAGCTTTAGGTTTAGGTTTTATTTTATTTAGTATTTTTATTTTTTATTTTAGTTTAGTTTTTTATATTTATTTTAGTTTTATTTTTATTTATTTTAGTTTATTATTTAGTTTTAGGTTTTATTTAGTTTTATTTTATTTTATTTATTTTATTTAGTTTTATTATTTAGTTTAGTTTAGGTTTCTATTTTTTTATTTTATTTTAGTTTTTTTTATTTTTTTCTTCTTAGGTTTATGTTTTTGTTCAGGTTTAGGTTTAGATTTTATTTTATGTTTTTATTTTATTTTTTTATTTTATTTTATTTTGGTTTAGGTTTTTTTATTTATTTTATTTTTAGGTTTTATTTAGTTTAGGTTTATGTTTTTAGTTTATTTCGGTTAGGGTTTAGGGTTTAGGTTTGAGGCTTTTAGAGTTTAGGGTTTTAAGGTTTAGGGTTTAGGATTTAGGGTTTATATTTATTTTAATTTATTATAGCTTATTTATCATAGGTTTATTTATTTTAGTTTTGGTTTTTTATTTTATTTTAACTTTTAGGTTAAAGTTTAGCTTTAGTTTTATTTTTTTAGTCTAGTTTTATTTTATTTTATTTTTAAGGTTTAGGTTTTATTTTTTATTTTTAGGTTTAGTTTTAGGCATTTATTTTATTTTGGTTTATTTTTATGTTTTATTTTTTTTTTTAGGTTTTTTATATTTAGTTTATTTTATTTTATTTAGTTTAGGTTTAGTTTAGGTTTACTATTTAGGTTTTAGTTTATTTAGTTTAGGTTTAGGTTTATTTATTTTGTTTTGTTTATTTTGTTTAGGTTTACATTTTTTATTTTAGGTTTAGGTAGTTTAGGGTTTAGGATTTATTTATTTATTTAGGTTTAATTTTATTTTTATTAAGGTTTAGGAAGATTTTAAAGGTTTAGTTTTATTTAGGTTTAGTTTATTTAGGAATTTTCTTTTAGGTTTTACCTAGAAACAAAAAAACAAAAGCAAAAAAAAAAAAGAAAAAAAGAGGTTTAAAACATTTAGATTTTATCTAGGGTTTAAGAAATTTAGGTTTTTATATACTTTATTTTACCAAAAAAAAGAAGTTTAAAAAAGAGCATAGTAGACATAAAAATTTAAAAATGTTTAAAAAAGTTTAGTATTTTAGTTTTACAAAAGGTTTAAAAAATCAAAAAAATTTAAAAAAAAAACAAGTTTAGGTTTAGTCTTAGCAAGGTTAGTTTAGTTTAAGGAGGGTTTAATGGGGGAGGGTTTAAAAAACTCATAAAGAATTTTATTACCACAAAGAAACACAGGTCTTTAGATAATTCACATTTCCTAGAGAAAATCCCACATCTAATGCAACAAACTAAATAAAAGCAATAATAGACCAAAAAACAAATAAATAACAGAAATATAAAAGCCCAACTAGAATAAGTCAGTTACCCATGGGTTTCAAAATTAAGAACCTCTAAAAGAATCTTGCAAAAACTAAAATTATAATTAGCATAATGAAAATCAAGCTTTAACATAATAAGAGCAACATAAGAGAAAATTTCTAATAAACTCAAGCACCATCTTACCACAAATGTGAGCATCCACTTAAGAAGGGTTACCATATGCTGCCATAAAAATAATCAGAAATAACCACCATCATAGCCCACATAAAAAAGAAAGTCATAATACCAAAATAAAAGCTAGCCCACAAAAATATAAGTCCAACAAGCATCAAAACCACCATAGTAGAAATGAAAGATGCCAAGATATCACATAAAAAACAAAGCAAATATGATAAACCAAAAGTCACCAGACAACCACAGAAATCAAAACCAAAATATTAACTACAACTAGACCAAGAAACCAATTCAAACAGATTAGAGGTCAAGCCAACACTAATGAACCAAAACTCATATAGTAGGGTAAGAAATAAAAGGAAATTACCTCCATCAAATAGAAAAGATAACCATAAAAATAGCATAAGATAAAAGAAATGAAGAAAGCACCAAAAGTCAACTATGTAAGATAGATAAAGAAAAAAACCACAAGGGAGGCAATCAAACAGAGAAGATAGGCATAGTGACAAACAAGAAGCCACCTAAGAAACAAATGGTCATCATAGACAAAAGCCATGAAGGACCATAAAAACAACCAACCAAAGTGGCAAGGAAAATAGACCAAGGCCTCAAACACATAAAAACCACCAAAAGGTGAACTCTAGGGTAAAAGATTGATAGCCATCAAATATAATAATATAAAGAGGTAGTAATAGCAAAAACCCACAAAAAATAGCGAAAAACCTCAAGTAAAGAAATAGAAAAACCATAGGCAAAAAGGACCAATTAAAAAAATGGGAAAAGCCAAAAACATAGAGGCATAACCAAAAGGGCCACAAGATCAAGGTGCACATGAAGAAATTGACATTTAGATCCTAAATAAAATAGTCGACCAAAGAGAACACCTCTCCAACAAAAGAGGTTGAACACCCACCACCAAAGAGATCTCCCAAGTATTTAACAAACCAACAAGAGAGTGAAATAATAAAAAAAAGCAAAAAATGAAAATGCACATAGAAAATCATAAAACCTAAAATATACAAAACAAAGTTAATTCGAGATAAGGTAATAGTGTTATCAGATTAAAACCTCTCAATTGTCTAGAATTATGATGTTCATAAAGAGTGAGATCATTTAATTTAGCACCTAGATTAGCCAGATAATCGGCACAGACATTTCCTTCATGCCAAATGTGAGTAATTTTAATGCAAGCTTGAGAGAGGAGTGTTTTAGTATGATTAAGAAGGTATAATAAATCCACATTCAACATATTAGTGGAAGTCAGTGTGTCAATTAGTAAGAGAGCATCAACTTCAATCCAAATTTTCATAAAATTTTTTTGCAAACAAATGTCAATAGCTTTGTTTACAACCATTAATTCAGCATAGATAACAGAACAAGCTTTAGGAGGATAAGCAAAAGCACAAATGACATTACCTTTAAAACCCCTAAAAATACCACCACAACCAAATGTATTCTAAGAGATAGCCATCTCATTAATTTTAATAATATTATTATGAGGTTTTATTCAATATATAATCCTATCTTCTTTATAGAAGGTGATCTCAGGCAGGTAAAGAACCAATTTTTTGGCCACAAATTTTCAACCACTATAATGAGTGTTATTAATTAAATTAGCATTAAATAAAGCATGAATTTTTTTTCTTTGGTTCTAATAATAATCCTTTTATTATTCATAGTAATACCATGATATTTAGCATCATTTATAGCTATCCATATGAACCTAATAAGGGTAATGGCAATTAAAACTTTGATATGACCTTTCATAGTTTTTGGAAACAGGCTTCAAGAAATTGATATAAAGAAAGAAAATCATGGAAATGGTTAGTATCAAATTGACCATCATACCAAAATCGTAATTTGGAGGCAATAGCATCATTGACAAAACATGATTAACATTTTCAATATGAAATCAACAATTACATTTGGAAGGCAAATGAAAACCTTTATCCTAGAGCAAGGAATCAACAAGAATGAAGTTTTTCAGAATTCTCCAAGTAAGGATAGAATAAGAGATCGGGATGACATTATTCCAAAGTTTAATAAATACATTAGATGAAATATGAGCATCTCTAATATAATTCTAAGCCTCTTTAAGAATAAAATCACCATTATTAGATAGCTTAAAAGAATTTGATCAGCTTGTTGGAAAGGATAGAATATGTAAATTTTATATAAAGAGAGATAAGAATAAATTCACTAAGTTTACTATCATTCCACTTATTATTAAGCAAAAGAGTTAACTTTAGTAGCAAGAAGAATGGGTAGATAAAAAGAATCAATAACCACAAATCCAATTGCCTTGCCAAAAGAAGAAGATCCCAAATTTATACCCCAAGATATCAAGATTTAGCCTCCCATTTAATGGAGAAAAGCCTTTTCCAAATCATGGAGTCACCCACTTTATAAGTACATTAGGGTGCTAACCTGCGATTTATTTGTCATAAAATTAGCCAGAGGCTATCTTTTTTTTCTAAAATTCTACTAGAGTTTATGTGAGAAGGCTAATAGCTTCACAATAGGTTTGCAACCAAGCCCACCTTCACCTAGAGGACCACAACATTTATGCCAAGAAGTCCAATGCATCATTTTAACCGAATTATTAGAGCCCAAAAAATTTATTAAGGAGATGATCAATTCTATTTAAGATAGAATTAGTAGGGATAATGGTTTGAATAAGATATAAAGGCATCAAATTAAGAGTACTCTTAAGCAAAGTAAGCATGCCACCAAAAGAGAGTAAGTGAAATTCCCACACTATAATTTTATTAAAAATTTTTTGGATAAGCTCGTCAAGAAGATGGGATCCTTTTTGACCTTTAAAAAGAGGAGCACCCAAGAGGATCCTTTATTAATAGGGAGTTGTTGGTGTTTAAAGTTAGTGATTCTGAAGATATGATTGATTTTGTTATTAGAAATTTTAGAGGAGGTAATAAAGCAGCTCTTGCTTTCATTAATAGAAAGACCACTTTCTCTACCAAAATTATTTAAAAACTTTTTAAATCTTTTGATATGATGAAAGGAAGCATTAGAAAAAATAATGAAATCATCATCAAAGATAAGATGAGAAATAGGGATACCGCCAAGAGTTCTAAAGTACATGCTAGGATTGTTATTAAATAAATCATTTAAACTCATATAAAGGTATTCCACAACAATAATAAACAAAGAAGGGGACAAAGGATCTCCTTGTCTCAAACCATGAGAAGAAGGAAAAAAAAGCTTAAAGCTTCACCATTAAGAAGAATACAAAATAAGGCATTATTAATATAGTTTTTAATAAGGTTAATGAAATTATCAGAGAAACCAAATAAATGCAGGATATTTAAAAGGAAATCCCAAGAGATATTATCAAAGTCTTTAGAAATATCTAATTTAAAAAGAATGTTACCACCTCTAGTTGAAACATCCAAATCATGAATAAGCTCTTGAGCAAGAAGAATGCTATCAGATATAGATCTCCATCTAACAAAACCAATTTGGTTGACAGAGATAATTTTTTGAAGAATAGGACTTAGTCTATTAGAAAAGATTTTAGAAATCAATTTATTAATGAAAGTGCAATGACTAATAGGTTTGAAATCACTCCAAGAATCCAGATTATATTTTTTAGGTATGAGAACAATGGAAGTGCTTGAAAATATTTAGAGGATTACCAATAAAGAAATCAAAAATAGCATCAACTAAGTCATCCTTAATAGTACACCAACAATTTTGAAAAAAATTGATTTGTATAACCCTCCAGACCAACAATGGAATCAATGTTCATGCTATTGAAGTTTACCAATCTCATCTTTAGTAGGAAACTTAGTAAGCCAATGATTATCATTATTGGTAATAATAGAGGGATCAAAATGAATTAGAAATAGCTTCATAAGAGTGGCTTTTGTTAAGCACATTTCTAAAGTGGTTAATAACATATTTAATAACATTAATATCATTGATCCAATCTCCATTATCACTTTTAATTTTTTGGATAGAATTTAAAGCTCTCTTTTATTAAATAAAGCATGAAAATACCAAGTATTCCTATCCCCATCAATAATATGTTTACTAGCTTTTTTAATAGGTCTCTTCCATATTGGATAATTAATAAGATTATCTTTTGCTTCATTCAAATCCTTAAGCTTAGAAGAATCAGTCAAAACAACATTTTCAAGATCACAAAAAGTTCCATGTTTTTATATTAGCAAAAGATTTTAAAACAATGTTTGTTCCACCAAACATTTTGTTTGAGCCTTTTAAGCTTAAACCATAATCTATACTAATCAAATTATCGGTGTAAAGGGAAATCAATTAATGGCCAACTTTAAGAAAATCTAGATGCTTAATCCACATATTTTGAAATCTGAAAGTGGGTGTGTTTAATCTTTTAGAGTTATCTTTAATAGAAACCAAAAGACATGATCGATAAAGTTCTACTCAAATGGTCAACAGAGGTAAGAGGCCATTGATTAATCTAATGATAGTCAAAAAGAATTCTATCAAGATGTTGCTAGAACTTAGAGTTTTGAAAAGTATAATTATAACCTTTAAAACCAAAGTCAATAAGATTGCAAACAAAAATCATATTTGAAAATTCTTCCAGAGAATGAATATTAGGAGAGCAACCACCCCTTATTTCAAGTGAATATAAAATAATGTTGAAATCACCCTCAACTAACCAAGGTTTGTTAACAAAAAAAGAAAAACTTCTCAAATTCTCCCAAAGAACATTCCGACCAGCTCTATTGCAAGAAGCATAAACAAAAGAGCACAAGAATCACCAAAAGAAATTTGAGCATTGACAACATGTTGAAGATCATCTAAAATTAAAACATTTAAGAAGCTATTTAAAAGCACCAAATTTTATTCGATGTTAAAGAAAAATTACTAAAACCAAGCATTCTAGCAACATGATTGATTTTATCCATGTATAAGAGGTTCAATAATAATTAAAGAGATATTGTAAATTCTATAGAGATTTCTAATATGATTACACGTGATGCTCCTCTAACATTCCAAATAAGAGAATTAAACATAAAAAAATTATAAAAGGAAATTAAATGATAATAATAAAGGGAGAGAGAAAAGAATAACAAATCCTCTAAGCCAAAATTGAAACAACATATTATTTATGTGAAGAGGATCCAGATCTAGTAGATCTGGCAAGATTTGGAGGTTGCATCTTAGAGTTCTTAGTTTCCTTTTTAAAGAGAGTTCAAATATTTCTATTTTTATCCAAAGTGTCACCATCAGAATAAGATTGATTAGGAATATTATTAATAGGATAATGACCAGTAAGAACATCTCTAATCACAACTTCCCCCTCTTCCAAATTAGCATTTTGTTGAAAAGTGGGATTAGAATGAAGATCAATCTTGGAATTAGGGGAAGAGAAGAAATTGTACCATTCAAAGCACAATTACCAATGTCAAAATGTGTTTTGCTCAAGAATTTTAGCATTCAAGTTATCATTTAAAACCTCATTCTCATCAATTAATGATGGCAAAGAAGCAAGAATAGACTCATTAGAGAATGAATCATCATTTTTTAGTCTCTCTGAATATGTAATTAGCCATAATAGGCATATTCTCATGTGATGAAAGGCTGTTGGACAAATCATCTTTTTCAACATTATTAGTACCTTTGTCATGGTTGGAATGAGAAGCAGAAACAACAATTTTAGGAACATCAGAAGATTCCAAAGAATCTGACCTAATATCAACATTTAAGTTAAATTTAGGCACAAAAATAGCTTTACTAACTTTATTAGTAGCTAATTTAGAGTTAGGATCATTCAAAATTTTCTTTTTAAGATGCGGGAGAATAACAAAACACTCCGAATTATCATGACCATGTATGTTGCAAAGGGAACAAAAAATTGGAAATTTTTTAAATTTGACCTTTGTAAATAACCAAACTTTTTATATTCGATCCATAAATCCTTAGGATGTTTTTTAGATATGTCAAGTTCAACCAACATAAGAGCAATAGAGGGATGATATCTCACAGTGGTTGCCTGATCAATTTGGAGTGGCTAACTGAAAAGGTCTCTGATAGCAAATAAAACCTAGTGGGTAACATAGTGGATTCTCATATTTGGAAGAGCTAACCACACAAGAATAGTAGGTAATTCCTCCTTTATATCAAAAAGGGGATACCACTTCAACAAAGGCATTTGATAATTAAAGATAAAATAAGATCGACGTGAGAAAACCCTTGAATAATCTAAATAATTTGTAAGTTCAATCAGAATATGTCTTGGATCGATCAAGATAATAGAGAAAGCACTTGAAAGTTTAAGGTTATTGAAAAAAGATCAAATCTTATCCAAATTTAGCTGGTACAAAGAAAATTTTTAAATCAAAGTTAATTTGAAAGTTTTGCAAGCTTTTTTACATCAAGATCTAAACACATTATTGCATACACAAGAAGTCAAAATAAGATTCATCAATTCAGGAGGTAGAGCTCTTACAAAGTGCATCCTTAGAGGATTTAATAGTAAGAATGACATTAGGTTTAGGGATCCCCACAAAATTGATGCCCTAGCATCATCCAAAATGGGAGAAATAAGCCACATTGAGTCACCCATAATCAGAGACACATCACGCTGGCGGCGAGATTGAAAAAACTCTTGAAATTAGTTGAGAATGATGAAGGATCCACCAAAAATGTAAGAAGGGGATGTGTTGATGAAGGGGAAAATAAAATTGCTAGAGCACCACAAGGTAGGGGGCTTTAAGGGTTCAGGTTTATTTTATTTAGTTTATTAAGTTTAGTATTTATTTTATTTTTTAGTTTATTTATTTATTTAGGTTTATTTATTTTTAGGTTTATTTAATTTAGGTTTTATTTAGGTTTATTTAGTTTAGTTTAGTTTATTTAGGTTTATTTAGGGTTTAGGGTTTAAGTTTTAGGTTTTAGGTTTAGGGTTTAGGTTTTAGGTTTAGGTTTTAGGGTTTAGGTTTAGGTTTAGGGTTTAGGGTTTAGGTTTAGGGTTTAGGGTTTAGGGTTTAGGGTTTAGGTTTAGGGTTTAGGGTTTGTTTAGGTTGGGTTTAGTTTTGGGTTTAGGTTTTGGGCTATTTTTTTTATCAAAGAACAAATTCATATTTTGATATTTCATCTTTTGATTTCATCGACCAAGTAATGCACAAATCAAAACAACTAACTAGAACATCTCTACCAAAGATTATAATTCCATAAAATCAGATCAACCATTCCTCGGTTTCTCTAGTTCCCATCAAAACCAGCCTCTTGAGTAGGTGGCATCCACCATCATATCCAGACCTCTCCCTCATCACCATCATGGTAACCTCCATTGCTCCCCACCTCCATAACCACCACTTTGCTCATGACCACCACCATATCCTCACCTCCAGATCCCCCACCACCACTGATGATGTTGCCTCGCCTCCATCAGGATCACTTAGCCTCATTGATGGTGATGTTCTCATCAAGGTTTGACCATTCTTGTTTAGGTTTAGATTTATGTTTAGGTTTTATGGTTAGGTTTATTTTAATTTATTTAGTTACTTTAGGTTTAGGTTTAGTTTTGGGTTTAGTTTTGGTTGTTGGGTTTATGGTTTATGGTTTAGGGTTTAGGGTTTAGGGTCTTAGGGGTTTATGCTTTTAGGGTTTAGGGTTTAGGGTTAGGCTTTAGGGTTTAAGGTTTAGGGTTTAGGGTTTATGGTTTTTAGAGCTTAGGGTTTATAGTTTAGGGTTTTTGGGTTTAGGGTTTAGGGTTTAGTATTTATTATTTAAGGTTTAGGGTTTGTTTAAGGTTTTATTTAGGTTTAAGGTTTAGGTTTATTTAGGTTTAAGGTTTAAGTTTAGAGTTTAGAGTTTAGGGTTGTAGTTTAGGGTTTTAGTTTAAGGTTTAGGGTTTTGATTAGTTTAGGATTATGTTTTTTATAGGGTTTAGGTTTAGTTTAGGTTTAGTTTAGGTTTTAGGGTTTAGGTTTATTTAGGTTTAGTTTGGTTTTAGGATTTAGGTTTAGGTTTTAGTGTTTAGGTTAAATTTAGTTTAGGTTTAAAAATTTAGTAGGTTTAGGTTTATTTAGTTTATTTTTTATTTATTTTTAATTATTTTTATTTTCTTTTATTTAGGTTAATTAATTTTTATTTTGTTTAGTTTATTTATTTTAGGATTATTTATTTTAGTTTAGGTTTTTTTATCTTAGTTTATTTTTTAGGTTTAGGTCTATTTTTTAGTTTAGTTTTATTTTTATTTTATTTTTTAGGTTTAGGTTTTATGTTTTATTATTAGGTTTAGGTTTAGGTTTTTTTTAGGTTTAAGTTATAGGTTGTTATTTTAGGTTTTATTTTTTTAGTTTAGGCTTAGGTTTATTTTTAGCTTATTTTATTTTATTTAGTTTAGGTTTAAGTTTAGGTTTAGTTTAATTTAGGTTTAGGTTTAGGTTTAGGTTTTATTTATTTTAGTTTTGTTTATTTTAGTTTAAGTTTTAGTTTATATTATTTTATTTAGTTTTTTTTTACTTTAGGCTTTGGTTTTTCATAGTTTAGGGTTTAGGTGTTATTTTTTTATTTACTTTTAGATTTATTTTTAAGGTTTAGGTTTTTATTTATTTTCAATTTATTTTATTTTAGGTTTTTTTAATTTTAGGTTTAGTTTTTATTTTATTGAGTTTTATTTTTAGGTTTATTTAATTTATTTAGTTTAGTGTAGGTTTTTATTTATTTAATTTTATTTTAGTTTTTATTTTCTATTTTATTTTATTTTTAGCTTTATTTTTAGCTTTAGGTTTAGGTTTTAGCTTAGGATTTTATTTGACTTTTATATTTAGGTTTAGGTTTTAGGGTTTATGGTTTAGGGTTTTAGGGTTTAGGGTTTAGGGTTTAGGGATTAGGGTTTAGGGTTTAATGTTTAGGTTTTAGTTTTAGGTTTAGATTTATTTTTTAGTTTAGGTTTAGTTTAATTTAGGGTTTAGGTTTAGGTTTAAGGTTTAGGTTTAGGTTTTTTATAATAAAGTTTAGGGTTTAGGATTGTTAGGTTTAGGTTAGGGTAGGTTTAGGTTTAGAGTAGGGTTTAGTTTAGGGTTTAGGGTTTAGGTTTAGGTTAGGTTTAGGGTTTAGGGTTTAGTTTAGGATTAGTTTTAGTTTAGGTTTAGGTTTTGGGTTTAGGTTTATTAGTGTTTAGAGTTTAGGTTGTCTTAGATTAGGTTTAGTTTATAGTTTAGTTTAGGTTTAAATTTATTTAGGGTTTAGATTTTAGTGTTTGGGTTAAGGTTTAGGTTTAGTTTTTTTAAAATAAATTTAGTGATAGGTTTGGTTTATTTAGTTTATTTTTATTTATTTTTGTTTATTTTTATTTTATTTTATTTAGGTTTATTTATTTTTATTTAGTTTAGTTTATTTATTTTAGGATTATTTATTTTAGTTTAGGTTTTTTTAGGTCTATTTTTTAGTTTTAGGTCTATTTTTTAGTTTAGTTATATTTTTATTTTATTTTTTAGGTTTAGGTTTTATGTTTTATTATTAGGTTTAGGTTTAGGTTTTTTTTTAGGTTTAGGTTATAAGTTGTTATTTTAGGTTTTATTTTTTAGTTTAGGCTTAGGTTTATTTTAGCTTATTTTATTTTATTTAGTTTAGGTTTAAGTTTAGGTTTAGTTTAATTTAGGATTAGGTTTAGGTTTAGGTTTCAGTTTATTTTATTTTGTTTATTTTTTTATTTTAGGTTTTAGTTTTGTGTAGTTTAGGGTTTAGCTATTATTTTTTATTTAGTTTTAGGTTTATTTTTAAAGTTTAGGTTTTTATTTAGTTTTCAATTTATTTTATATTAGGTTTAATTTTTATTTTACTTAAGGTTTTTATTTTAAGGTTTATTTTGTTTTTTTAGTTTAGTTTAGGTTTTTATTTATTTTAATTTATTTTTTATTTTTATTTTCTATTTTATTTATTTAGCTAGCTTTAGGTTTAGGTTTAGGTTTTAGCTTAGGTTTTTATTTTATTTTTTGATTTAGGTTTAGATTTTAGGGTTTATGGTTTAGGATTTATAGTTTAGGGTTTAGGGTTTGGGTTTAGGGTTTAATGTTTAGGGTTTAGGGTTTTTAGGGTTTAGGGATTAGGGTTTAACTTTAGGTTTAAGTTTTAGGTTTTAGTTTAGAGTTTATGGTTTAGGGTTTAAGGTTTTTTTTATAACAAAGTTTAGGGTTTATGGATTAGGGTTTAAGGTTTAGGGTCTTAGGTTTAGGGTTTAGGGTTTAGGGTTTAGTTTAGTTTAGCTTAGGATTTAGGTTTTAGTTAGTTAGGGTTCAGGATTTAGTTTAGGGTTTCAAGTTTT
The DNA here is from genome assembly GCA_021442155.1 of Cymbidium sinense. Classification (NCBI taxonomy): domain Eukaryota; kingdom Viridiplantae; phylum Streptophyta; class Magnoliopsida; order Asparagales; family Orchidaceae; genus Cymbidium; species Cymbidium sinense. The sequence goes on from CM038216.1 coordinate 42,673,208, forward strand.
TGGTATTTGATTTTTTAATAGAGAACAAATTTAGATTCAACATTTCTTCTTTTCAATTTCATCAACCAAGTAACACACCAAGTTTTCTTTGACATAAGCAATGAGATAAAAATGAGCACACATAAAGAAAATCAAAAACACTAGATAACTAGAATCATCTCTACTATAAAGACATAGTTCCATAAGTAGTAGATAGGATCAGTCATTCTTTAGTTTCTCCAGCTCCCATCAGAACCAACCCGACCTCTCGAGTAGCAGTATCCACCATCATATCCTTGATCTCTCTCTCAGCCACCACCATGGTTGTAACCTCCATCACTCTCACCATAACCACCTACCACCACCTCCATATCTAACCTCCATCCCCACCACTGCGATAACCATGCCTCACCTTATCCACCAGATCTAGGAGCCTGGTTGACAATGATGTTCTACCATCAGGTTACGCCCATTCTTAGGGTTTAGGTTTAGGTTTAAGTTTATTAGGTTTTAGTGTTTAGGTTTATTTTTTAATTTATTTAGTTACTTTAGGTTTAGTTTTAAGGTTTAAGGTTTAGGGTTTAGGGTTTTAGGTTTTATGCTTTTAGGGTTTATTATTTGGGGTTTGGGTTTAGTGTTTTGGGTTTAGTGTTTAGGCTTTAAGGTTTATGGTTTTTAGGATGTAGGGTTAGTTTAGGGTTTAGGGTTTAGGGTTTAGAGTTTAAGGTTTTAGGGTTTAGGGTTTTTTTTGTGGGAAAGTTAGAATTTTATTACCATAAAAGGAAAAGATACCATGTCCTTAAAAGGGGTAAAGCTCTAAAATTCTACTGCTCTCAGAGCTAATGAAACTTAAAGAGCTAAACACCCATCTAAGTACATTACAAAAAGAAAACAAAAAAAGAGAAAACACAATAGCTAAAAGCATAAGAGACGAAGACAGAGTAAGACTAAAATAAATCTTTGAAATAGTAAAAGAATGAGTTTGCAGTAGTTCATGATTTCTTTGAGAAAGCAAGATAAGCAAGATCCATAATAACAACACCTGGGTTGACTGAGTAATGACCATTCCCTCTGTAAAGTTCCAACCGGAAAAAGAAATCTGCAACACACTATAAAGGAAAAACTTGTTGCTAAAATGGATAAGAATAAAGAGAGGAAAAGAAGAGAGCTGAGAAAGAGAAGGCTTAGGCTCAGTTAGGATAATCTCAAGGGTCAACAACACATATGAGCATCCAAACTTCATAAAAAAGGATTACAATCATATGTAATGCTACCAACCAGAGGGAAGAGGTGAGTAACATCAAAGCCATCATAGCTAGCATACCTGATACAAGCAAACATCCAAGACCAGCAGTCCATAGAGTTCTAGATCCTGCACCATTTAATAAGAGCAAGCCAACAACCAACTAGCACCAAACCCAAACAAAACCAAAGCAGACTAATCACAATAACCCAGAGAGAGGCTAGAATATAGTCATGACACTAACAATAGCCATTATCCAAATACCCATCCAAGCTTCAAACCAAGAAAACCATTACCAACCGTCAGTAAGCACCAGAACCATGCCAATTAACAGAGAAACAGCCAATAAAACATAGATAAATAGATATCACCAAGCCAAACTAGAGTGAGCAACCACAAATGACTAGATAGCTCAAAAATGAAACCATCAACTGAAGGAAACATAAGTTGCAGCCAGTGAAAATCACCAGAAGACAAATAGTCACAAAGGGGCCAAAGGCAGACCAACCACTAAAACCAACAAGTCCAATCAAGAATCAACAAGGTTTGGCAACATAGCAAAAGCCTCCAACAAATTGTTCAAGAAGGAAAAAAAAATAAGGAAAAATCAACAAATTATGATTCAAGGACAACTAAAATTCCTCCAACCAAACCCTAAAATAAAAAGCCATAAGGCAAAAAAATAACCCATCATAAGTAACCAACAAAGGAAGCATTCCCAACAGCCAAGGAAAACTAGAAACCTATAAAGTACCACACAATAAAGGCCCAAAAAAAGCATAATAACCATAGGAAGGCAACAATAGGAGCTAGCCAGGACCTACTGAAAAACCAAACTTTCTCAGCAACAAAGACTAAGCTGGCATATAGCATAACAACAACACAAAATGTTAAAATACACCACAAAGCTAATTCTAGAATAACCAAAACTAAGGAAAAGAAGATTCAACAATAAACAATAAGGCGGGAGAAACCAAAAGAATTCTCCAAAGAAGGCCAAGAAAGGAAACAACTAATATAGTTCCACTAGGAAGGCCACCCATCCAACATGAAAACTAGTAAAAGTAATTGGGTTCTAGAGAGTAAACAAACCAACTAGTTTGAAAAGAATAAAGCAGAGAAGAAACCATCTCATCCAGGATAAAGTAATAGGGAGAGAAGACAATAGAGGAAAACCAAACCAACAAGGCTAGAAAGATAGAAATCACCAGGTAGTAACCATTAGGCCAACCCAAAATATAGTTGTCAAAAACAAAACCCATCTTAGGCCAAAAAGAGAAAATAAGTTTAGTGTTTAGGATTTAGGGTTTAGGGTTTTTGTTTAGGTTTAGGTTTAGGTTTTGATTTTGGTTTAGGGTTTAGGTTTAGGGTTTAGGGTTTAGGTTTAGGTTTAGGTTTATAGTTTAGGGTTTAGGTTTTAGGTTTAGGGTGTAGCTTAGTTTAGGTTTATTTTTGGGTTTATAGTTTTTTTTATTTTATTATTTATTTTATTAGGGTTTAGGTTTAGGGTTTGGTGTTTATTTTAAGTTTAGGTATTTTTTTAAATTAACTAAACTAGGTTTAGGTTTATTTAGTTTATTTATTATTTATTTTTTTTTATTTTTTATTTAGTTTAGTTTATTTATTTTAGGTTTATTTATTTTAGTTTAGGTTTTTTATTTTATTTTATTTTTAAGTTTATGTTTATTTTTAGGTTTATTAATTTTATTTTATTTTTTTAGGTTTAGGTTTTATTTTTTATTTATTTTTAGGTTCAGGTTTAGGTTTTTATTTTACTTTTTTAAGGTTTATTTTTATGTTTAATTTTTTAGTTTAGGTTTAGGTTTATTTTTAATTTATTTTATTTTATTTAGTTTAGAGTTTAGTTTAGCTAATTTTAGGTTTAGGTTTAGGTTTTATTTATTTTAGTTTAGGTTTATTTTATTTTGTATCTTTCAGGTTTTGATTTTTTTTTTAGTTAAGGGTTTAGGTTTTATTTTTTATTTTTTTTCAGGTTAATATTTTAGGTTTAGGTTTTTATTAGTTTTTTATTTTACTTTATTTTAGGTTTATTTTATTTTTTTAGTATAGTTTATGTTTTTATTTATTTAGTTAGTTTAGTTTTTATTTTTTTATTTCATTTTATTTTGAGGTTTATAGTTTAGGTTTTAGTTTTAGTTTTATTTTGTTTATTTTTTATTTTATTTAGTTTAGGATTTATTTATTTATTTTATTTTTAGGTTTTATTTAGTTTAGTTTAGGTTTTAGGTTTTTAAGATTTAGGGTTTAGGGTTTAGGGTTTAGGGTTCTAGGTTTTAGGATTTAGAGTTTAGGATTTAGGGTTTAGGGTTTAGTGTTTTAGGATTTAGGGTTAAGTGTTTAGGATTAGTTTTAGGGTTTAGGATTTAGGGTTAGGTTTTTTTATTTTTTATTTAGTTTTAAATTAAGTAAACTAGGTGGTTTAGGTTTCTTTAGTTTATTTAGTTTACTTTTTATTTATTTTAGTTTATTTTATTTTTTATTTTTATTTAGGTTTATTTTTTTTAATAAGTTTAGTTTATTTATTTTAGGTTTATTTATTTTAGTTTAGGTTTTTTATTTTTGTTTATTTTTTAGGTTTAGGTTTAGCTTTAGTTTTATTTTTTAGTTTAGCTTTAATTTAATTTAGTTTTTTAGGTTTAGGTTTTATTTTTAGGTTTAGATTAAGGTTTTTATTTCATTTTTTTAGGTTTAGGTTTTAGGTTTTAATTTTAGGTTTATTTTAAGGTTTTATTTTTTAGTTTAGGTTTAGGTTTATTTTAGTTTATTTTATTTTATTTAGTTTAGGTTAAGCTTTAGGTTTAGTTTATTTTAGGTTTAGGTTTAGGTTTTATTCATCTTAGTTTAGTTTATTTTAGTTTAGGTTTAGGTTTATTTTATTTTAATTTTTTATTTTTAGGTTTTTTTAGTTTAGGGTTTATGTTTTATTTTTTATTTATTTTTAGGTTTTATTTTCATATTTATTTTTTTAGGTTTAGGTTTATTTAGTTTTATTTCATTTTATTTTAGGTTTATCTTATTTTATTTTAGGTTTAGTTTTATTTTATTAGGTTTTTATTTTAGTTTAGTTTAGGTTTTATTTCTTTTATTTTAGTTTAATTTTTTTATTTTTATTTTATTTTCTTTTTTAGGTTTAGGTTTAGGTTTAGTTTAGGTTTTATTTTATTTATTTTATTTTATTTAGGTTTAGTATTTTATTTGTTTTATTTTTAGGTTTTATTTAGTTTAGTTTAGGTTTTGTTTAGGGTTTAGGGTTTGGCTTTGTTTAGGGTTTAGGGTTTGGCATTTAGTGTTTATTTTTTATTTTTTTTATTTAGGGAAAGTTAGAATTTTATTACCATAAAATAAAGGATACAATGTCCTTAAAAGGGGTAAAGCTCAAAGTACTACTACTCATAGTGCTACAAGAAACCTAAAGAGCTAAACCCCCATCAAGTACAATGGAAAAAAAATTAAAGAGCAAATACAACAACTTAAAAGCAAATGAGAAAAATACACTAAATAAGACTAATATAACTCAAGAAAGTAATAAAAAGACTAGTTAGCTGCGGCTCATGATCCCTTTGAGAAGTCAAGATAAGCAAGATCCACATCAACAATACTTGTGTTGAGTAAAGATGATTCCATCAGGAAGTTCCAACACGCAAAGAATTCTACAAAACACTACAAAGGCAATGGACGTAGCTCAGGGAAAAAAGATAAAGTAAACAATTTAGAAAGAGCTAAGAAAGAGAAGGCTCGGCTCGTGTAAGATCATCTCAAGGGGGCAATACATATGAGCATCCAACCTTCATGAGAATCATATGCACGCTACCAACCAGAGAGAACATATGAGGAAACATCAAGGCCATCATAGCCATATACCTAATATAAACCATCCAAGGAAAAACATCCATAGTGATCAGTTCTGCGCAAACAAACACAAAATAGCAAGCGCAATGACCAACCCACCAACCAAAACCCATAAACCAACAAAGCCAATATCCAAAGTTACAACGATCGATTAGTAGAATAAAATAAACCAAGCAATAACTCCACCAAAGCCACCACCAATAAAGAGAAACACAAAAAGGGCATCGACATAAATAGGGAAAACAACACAATCAGCAAAATAGTCATAATAGAGAGGAAAGCCATAACAATCCAAATTCAAGGCAAAACCTCCACCCAAATAGCAAAAAAAGGGAGATAAGCAACACTAGAGGAAAGCCATAGCATAGAAAGGCCAAGAGCATCCAATTACCATCAAAACCACCACCAAGGCGACCAAAAGAACAACAAATCCACCACCACCAAGAGGCAAATATCATGAAACAAGGAGAGCCAAATAAACTAGAGGGAGTCAATACCAATAGCCAACATAAATCCCAAAACACCAAGCCATGACACAAGCATCCAAGGCAAGACAACAGCCACAAAAAACCCCTTAAGCAGCCAACCATGAACAATAAGTCCTAAAATAGGATCAAAAAAACCATAAGAGCTCATATCCTCCACAAACAATATATCCTACAAAATAACCCAGGCGATTAGCCAATAGGTTGAGTAGCAGGAGAAATCAGAGCAACAAAAAAATTTACACCCAAACCGAGGACAAAAATAAAAGAAAAATAGGTGCACTTAAGAGAGGATAACCAACCCAGGAGCAGACCATAAACCCAACCAAAGAAAATAAAACCACCTAAACCAACCATCAAATCCACCCAACCAACCAACCCAACAAAATAGCCAACTAGCTAGTCAACCAACAAAACTAACCGGTTGACAAAGCCAATACATAGCCCAAAAGGAAAAGAACAATAGTAGACAAATCCACAACCACTTGGAGATCTCCAAAATAACCAATAAAAAAATGGTAGTCACCTAGCAAGAAAGGCCAGGAGGACCACCACCACAAGCGACAAAATTAATGAAAGAAATAAGGCTAGTGGAAAACAAAACCCATTCCAAATCCCAATGAGCAGACAAATAAGAAAGTAGGAAGACAACAACTACATAATAGCTACCTCCAATCCATAAGACAGAGGGAAAAACCAACCAGCAGAAGCCTCCAAGCCAAACCAAGAAAGGAGAACATCAACCACCAAAAAAACCCAAAACTAAGCCAAGCCAAAAAGAGGAACATGAAAAATATAACCACCCAAAACAACCGTAGATGTATGAAGCAAATAGAATAACAACCAAGCAAAACCAAGCGTAATAGCTAAAATCCAATTGAATAAGGCCATAGCCAAACTGAGGCAAACCCAACATCCATTAATAAAAGGGGTAGGCCAAAAATTGGCACTACCACAACCCAACAGGAGATCCTCATAAAATGACTAGCTGTGTGATAGAGCCATAAAACAAAAACCCTCAGTCTCAGAGGATAGGGAAACAAATTAAAAACCACTATGACCCAAAAAAGGGTCAGTCAAGTATAGAATGGGGTTAAGAGGAATCAGGGTTTAAGTATAGAAATAAACTCAGGAAAAACCACTTCTTGGTGAGGGAAGAATAAAATAAACAACCAAAAATAGTCTGAATAAAACCACCATAGCAAAATGATCAAATAAATAGCAAAAGGCTAAAATCTGAGGTAAGGAAGTCTAGTGTTATCCAGATTGACCATACCACAGATGCTTAGGTAAGTTATGGTTATCAAATAAAGTGAGCTCATTTAATTCCCCTCCCAAATTAGCCAGGAAATTGGCACAAGCATTACCTTCAAAAAGAATGTGAAAATTTTTGTAGCAAACTTGAGAAAGAAGCTTTTTAGTGTGATTAAGAAGATAAAATAAGTCAGCATTCCCATTTTATTATTATTGGTCATATCAAGTAATAGAAGAGCATCAACTTCAATCCAAATATTAAAGAGGCCTTTCTTAAACAAATATCAATAGCTTTAATTATGAGCTCAACATAAATAATAGAACAAGCTTTGAGGGGGTTGGCAAAAGAACAAATGATAGTACCTTTAGAATCCCTAAGAATTCCACCACAACCATATTTGTTTGGGGAAAAAAAACCATCAATATTGATCTCAATAAAATTTTATGTAGGCTTAATCCAATGTATAATCCTAATACTCTTGTAGGAAGGATCATCATGCAAAGTGATACCCAATTTTTTAGCCACAAATTTATAACCTCTAAAGTGAAGATTACTAATTAAATTTGCATTAAACAAAGCATGAATTTTTTCTTTAGTTCTGGCAAGGATCCTTTTATGGTTAATAGGGATACCACAATATTTAGCATCATTTCTATCCATCCAAATGAACTAAATAATAGTAATAGCAATTAAAACTTTGATATAACCTTTCACAGTTTTGTGGAAACAAACTTCAAGAAGTTGATATAATGAAAGAGAGCCATGAAAATAGTTAGTGTTAAATAAATCATCATACCATATCCAAAGTTTGGAAGCAATAGCACCATTGATAAAAACATGATTAACATTTTCAATATGAAAGAAACAATAGTACTTAGAAGGTAAATAAAACACTTTAAGCCAGAGCAAGGAATCAACAGGTATGAAGTTATTCAAAATCCTCCAAGCTAAAGCAGAATAAGAAATGGGAATGATATTGTTCCAAAGTTTAATGAAAACATTAGAGGTGTTTTGTTTATTTCTAATAAAAATTTGATCTAGTTTATTAGAAAAGATAGCAATGTTGCAAAACTGGTCAAAAAAAAAAATAAGAATTTAGTTCTCAAGTTTGTTTTCATTCCAATTGTCATTAAGCCAAAAAGAGTTAACTTTGATAGTGGCAGTTGTGTGTGTAGATAAAAGGGACTCAATAGAGCCATTGCCAAGCCAATTGTCTTGTCAAAAGAAAGAAGAGCCTGAATGAATACCCCAAGATATTGAGGATTCAACAACCCATTAAATGGAGCAAAGCCTTTTCCAAATCGGAGAGTCACCAACTTTATAAGCATGGGTAAGAGGGTGTTTACCTTGGAAATATTTTTCCATCATAAAATTTGCCTAAAGGCTATCATTCTTTCTAAAATTCCACCAGAACTTATGAGAGAAGCCAGTGATAGCATCATGAATAGGTTTGCAACCAAGACCACCTTAACCCAATGGACCACAACATTTATGCCAGGAAGTCCAATGCATTCTTTTAATAGAATTATTGGACCACCAAAAAATTTTATTAAGCAAGCGATCAATTCTGATAAGAGTAGAATTAGTGGGAATAATAGTTTGAATGAAATAAAGAGGCATTGAATTGAGAGTGCTTTTAAGAATAGTGAGTCTGCCACCAAAGAAAGTAAATGGAATTCCCAAACAAAAAAATTTAAAATTTTTTGAATTAACTCATCAAAATGTGGGATCATTTTGGACCTTCAAAAGAGGAGCACTCAGTACTTAAAGGTAAGTGTTGATGTTTAAAATTAGTGATATGCAGGATTTGATTAATTTTATTATTCGAGATATTTGAAGAAGTAATAAAACAACTTTTGTTATCATTGGTAGAAAGCCCACTTTCTCTACCAAATTTATTTAAAAAATCTTGAGGTTCTTGATATGATGAAGAGAAGCATTGCAAAAAAATAATAAAATCATCTGCAAAGCTTAAGTGGAAAATAGGAAGACCACCAAGAGTTATGTAGTACATACTAGGATTGTTTAAGAATAACTCATTGATGCTCCTAGATAAGCACTCAATAATAATAATAAATAAAGCAAGAAATAAATTATGCCCTTGTCTTAAGCCTTGGGAAGAAGGAAAGAAGCCCAAAGCTTCCCCATTAAGCAAAATAGAGAACCAGAAATTATTAATAAAATTTTTAATAAGAAAAATAAATTTAGTAGAAAACCCAAAAAATTCATAATATGGAAAAGGAAATCCCAATAGATATTATCAAAAGCTTTGGAAATATCTAATTTGAAAAGAATGTTTCCACCTCTAGTCTTAGAATCAAAATCATGAATTAATTCCTGGGCAAGTAAATTGTTATCAAAAATAAATCTACCTCCAACAAAACCAGTTTGGTTGAGAGAGATAATCTTATGAAGTAAAGGACTAAGCCTTTTGGTAAGAATTTTTGAAATCAACTTATTGATGAAGGTGCAAGGAATAATAGGTCTAAAATAACTCCAATATTCTGGGTTATCTTTCTTAGGTATTAGAACAATAGAAGTTCTAGAAAAATATCTAGGAAAAAGATTACCTTTAAGAAATAACCACAACCTCAATCAGATCATTTTTTTATTAATAATTTAACATTTTTAGAAAAATTGGGTAGCCTCTGGACTAGTAATAGAATCTATGTTCATGTTATTAAAATCTTTAAAAATTTCATTTTCGTTAGGCACAATAGTAAGAATATTATTATCATCATTAGTAATAATAGTAGAAATTAAGTGTGATTTAGAAATAGATTCATAAGAGCAACTCTTATTAAGCATATTTCTAAAGTAATTAATGATTGAATCCTTTATACCATTATTCTATGTAATCTATTCTCCATTTTCATCTTTCATTTTTTGAATATTATTTAAGGCTCTATTTTTGTTAACTAAAGCATGGAAATAGCTAGTATTCCTGTCTCCATCCGCAATTTGTTTACTAGCGGATTTTCGGTGCCAATAAGTCTCTTCCATATTTTGAAAATTAGCAAGCTTATCTTTTTCTTCAGCGAATTCTTTAATCTTATATGGATCAGGCATAACAGAGACTTCAAGATCATAAACTAATTTTTCCATATCTTTGATAGTAGCAACAAAGATTTAAAAATAATGCTTGTTCCACCAACACTAATTTTGTTTAAGTCTTTTATACTTAAACCAACATCCATTCATCCCCATAATAGAATTATGAAGATGTAAAGGAGCTTTCCAATTGTTAGCCACAACATTAAAAAAATTAATATGCTGAATCCACATGTTCTGAAATCTAAAAGGAGAGAAATTTTTTAATCTATTAGAATTATCTTTAATAGAAACCAAAAGAGGAGCATGATTAGACAAGGTTTAGCTTAAATAATTAACAAAAGTAAAAGGCCATTCAGTAATCCAATGAGTATTAAAAGAATTGGTCCAACCTTTGCCAAAGTCTAAAGTTTTTGCCAAGTATAATTAGAACCATTAAAGCCAATATTAATCAAATTACAATCAAGGATCATATTTGAAAATTCTGTCATGGAATGAATATTACAAGAGAAACCACCACTTCATTCAGAAGAGAACAAAATAGTGTTGAAATCACCACCAACCAACCAAGGTTTATTATCAGAAGTTGAAAAATGAGTCAAGTTAACCCAAAGAAGATTTCTATCAGATCTATTACAAGATGCATAAACAAAAGAGCCCAAAATACAATAATCACCATAAGAGATTTGAGCATAAATAACTTGATGAAAATCATCAAGAATAGAAAGTCTACAAAGTTATTCCAAAAACACCAAATCTTATTACTAATATTAGAGAAAATTTATTGAACCAATCATTCTAGCAACATGTTTAATTTTATTAACATGAATAAGCAGCTCAAGAATCATAAGAAAAGAGATATTATGGATATGATAATGATTTATAATATGGTTACAAAAAGAGAGTGTACCAATCCCTCTAACATTCTAAAATAAAAAATTAAACATAAAGAAAAGAAAAGTAGGGGAGGTAAAAGTTAAGGGAGGGAGCATAAAATGATTTATTAAGAAGGCAAATGGGAACACCAAACCCTTCCTCATCATTTGCCAAATTATTAGATAAAAGCAAATCTTTTTGAGAAGTTAAATCATCTTGGATTTGGAATATGGAATCGGGTTTATCAACTTGATTATCATGAGGTATTAAAGCCATATTCTCCATTGAATTAGAATGATGCATAATATTGAATTCCTCATTTATGTTCTCCATTAAAGCTTCATTTTAATATATCAAAGCTAGCAAGGATACAAGGATCGAATCAGAGGAAACAAAATCCTAATTCAAAAGTTTAGAAAAGCTATTATTGTTCACATTCGAAGCCTTCAATTGCTCAGAAGAAGTAAAAGGTAAATTTGCCTTACAAGGAACATTCAAAGAATCCATTTTTCACAAAGTAGTTTTTTGAAATTTAACAATGGTTGGCCTAGGGTTAGGAATATAAGTTTTCTTAACAGGAATTTTTTTTAGGTGAGGCTGAAGAATGAGATATTCAAAATTATCATGCCCATGGATTTTACAGTGAGAATAAAAGATAGGAAAATTTTTAATTTCAATTTTTTGCATATAATCATAATTTTTAGATCCCAACCAGATTTCTTTCGGGTGTTTCTTGGTATTGTCCAATTCAATAAGGATTCTAGCCACTAAAGGATGAGATTTTGTAATCATTGCTTGATCAATTTACAATGACCAAATAAGGCACCCAAAAGGAATTCATGGTTAATGAAATGAATAGGCATATTGAGGAGAGAAATCCAAATCAGAACAATTGGGGATTTTTCCTTAATATCAAATTATTGAGTCCTTTTTAGCAACTTAATTTGGGAATTAAAAACAAAATAAGAATGACAAAACAAAACATGAGAGTAATCCAAATCATTCATCAACTAAATTAAAATGTGGTGAGGATCAATTAAAAGAATCATAAAAGCACCCAAAAGTTTCATACTATGAAAGAAAGAGTGAATGTTTTCCAGATTAGGCCTATGAAGAGTAAACTTTGTTAATTCAAAAGGCTTAGCAAGCTTTTCCACAATGATTAGAGCACATAACCATGCATGCCTCAAGAAGTCAAAATAAGTTCCATAGACTTACCTAAATAGCCATCATACCTGAGAACATCTTTGAATGATTTTGAGTGTAGAAGCGGGTAGATGATGCCCTAGCAGGATCCATAGGATCTTTTGATTTTGCCCAAGCAATCATCAGAGAAGATGCCAAGTCTTGATGTCACTCAAGGAAGAGAAAAAATTGACCAGTGCCTGTTGATTCAAGAAGGAATCCAGTGAGAATTGTTCAAATCAATCTGCAAACAGCATCTAGAAAGCCAAAAAATGAGAGGGAAAGGAAAATTGCAAAACGAGGAGAGGGCTGATTTCTTTAATTTTATAATATTATTAAGGTTTAGGGTTTAGGGTTTAGGGTTTAGGGTTTAGGTTTTAGGGTTTAGGGTTTATGGTTTAGGGTTTTGGGTTATGGTGTTTATTTTTGGAGGTGGGACACCACACAGATCTTGTAAGGTATTTATTGAAGTGATCAAGTACTACATCAAGGTATGATGCACTATCTTGATAGATTGAAATCATCACCTATAATAGACCTAATCACATAATAAGGACTCCTAAGGCATGATGAGTCTTTGAATGTAGAGATCTTTCCTACTTTACATGGAAAAGTAAAGAAGGGTTTATATTAAGCCAAGTTAATTAAGTTCCTATGGAGGCAAGCCTCCATAGTTAATCATAAGGAATGGGAATTTCTTAAGAATTCTCTTGATTAAAGTAGAAATTAAGGTTTCCAAAGAATTCAAGGCTAGACTATCAAAAGATTATTTGTATTGAAAAATCAAATGGGATTGTTCAAGGAGAAGACTTATTATTGAAGCCAAAGAGAATGAGTAGGAAATGATGATACAAGGAAGCCTAGTGAGCATTTCAATTTATCTTATGGTTTAGATTTATATGTTTGAAGTTGAAGAGATTAATTTTATTGAAGTTGACATTTTATTAGAAAGCTAGGACTTATAATCCAACAACATAAAATTATGGAAATGCCTAAGAGGAGAGAATTTATGCTAGTAGCCTGAAAGAAATAGCTACCTCAGATCCTAAATCTAGGGAGCTTTGGCATAAGCCAAAGCACGACTTAAGTCTGAGCAAAGATGGGTATATGGTTTACCTCCACAAGAGAGGATAAACCACTACTGAGCTTACAACGAGTCATAACTATGTCTCTTATGCTTTAAATTCATGTAGGAAAGTCTTTTGAGTTGCAAGATAGCTAGGGTAGTTATTATTTAGAAAGAGACTAGAGTCCTTAAATCACTCCCTAAGATACTAGAGGATGAGTGGTATGAGTAATGACTTAATCTACAAATGCAAAATCTTTTCAAATTTTATTTCAATTTTGACACTTCATTTTGACAAAGGCTTTAGGATTTTGATGCTTATATGCTTGATGAAAATAGGTTATGGGCCAAATCAGCTAGAAGAAGGTGTTCTCCACCACAAGGGATGCCCTCATAGGTCAAGCATTCCCCTATCATGCAAGGATAGAGATCCTTCATGTTCAAGAGAGAAAGAATATGCATGCATGTTATGAGACATTCAACCATTCAACTAAGGGATTGCTAAATATTTTAATTATTTTATTTAGAACCTAGGCTTTATGGTGAGGTTATGAGTTATTTTAAATATTAATAGTTATTATTTGGGGTAGAGAAATTAATTTTATCCTAGGAGCCTAATCACATCCAAGCCACACATTAAAGCATCAAACATATAAGAAACTAAGAAAGGCATGTTGTTTCTAATGCGCAATCTAAATACAACATCAAACAATTTTATAGACTACCATAAAAGAATAAAAGGTTGGTGCGGACAGGTTCCATCGTACACCCAAAAGAGAAAATGGGTAGCCGAGCTCTACCCATATACAACCTAGTATATAAAATAATAATTACAATTATAAATAATAAATGCTATGGGGGGTCTTCAAGTATTCATTATTCATGTCTCCTTCATTTCTTCATATCTTTGCTTCTTTTGATGTGGTAGGCTTTAAGGCAACATGGCAAAGTAAGCCAGCCAATGCTCATACCACCATAGCACTAATCCTAATTCCTAATGCAAAATTATAGTAAAAATAGGAAACGTAAATCTAAGTACACCTACAAAATAAGTGTTAGCTAAACACACATAAAACCAAAGTAGTTTTATCTATAATTTGAACTTAGCACCCCGCACATGGGTAACCAAGCCCACCTGTCCTAACTTGGATTATGCTTATGGGCTTAAGCAACCTGCAAAGAGCATTTATATTTATTTTTAATTATCTTAAGCACAATCCCTTGCAAAAAATAATGTTAGACTATCAACAATAACGTCAACCTATGATCCACATTCTAACATCCACCTAAAATATTACATCACAAATAAAACACAACATCAACCATACAATCAACACATCGACTAACCTAATTCTAAGTTGTGACCTAGTATTCTATGTGAAAAAGGGTTTGTGTGACAAGACATTACTAGGCTTCTTTAGTTTAAGTTTCATTTGAGTTTGAATTTGTTTAAATTTTCCTTTAGTGGTTTTAATTTAAATGATTTAATGATTTATTTTCCATTTTTATTTCACTTTTATTTGGTTAAAGTGATATTTAGATTTTCAAGAATGAAGAGTAGAATGAATTCCATTTTTGGATGGAACTCACCATATTCTACATCCTAACTCCTAAAGAGTCTAACTAAGGTCCTTTAGTATCTTAATTAGCCCATTTGAATTTATGTGATTGATTTTATTTGATTAATGTTTGTTTGATTTAAATTAGATTTTTAAAATTTGAGCTTACATAATCTTCATTTATTTTGATTGATTAATTTTGGATTAGATTTTTTTATTTAATTAAATTTTAATAATTCAATATCCTTAATATCTAATTAAGTTTAAGTTTATTTAATTTCATATATTTAGATTGATTAATTTTGGATTAGATGTTTTTATTTAATTAAATTTTGATAATTCAATATCTTTAATATCTAATGCTTTTCTTTTCTTTTTTTGGTTTTAATTTCAGATGATTATTGTCATTTCAATGTTTGCTTAATTTCATTGATTTTTGTTATTTTATTTGAGTTTCATTTGGATTGGTGAATGTATTTTGATTTACTTATGATTTCTTTGAAGTTTAATGTGTTCTTTCCTTTGAATTCTAATTAAGGGTTTAACTTATTAAATTTAGCCATCTAGTTTATATAAATGATTATCTCTTTAGCTTAATGATTATTCTCTTATCTTAGTTCAATAGGTTTGTTTATTTGGATTTTATTTTTGTTTAACTTATTTTGGTATTGATTGAAATTTGGAGTAATTGGATATGATTTAATAAATTTTGAGTTTATATTTAATTTTATGTTTATTTGATTTGATTATGATATTTAGAATATGAATTATACAAGTTTGCTCATATTTTTTTCTTGACTTTAATTGTCTATGTCCCAAGGGATGTGAGTTTATATATATATATATATATATATATATATATATATATATATATATATATATATGTATATATATATATATATATATATATGTTTTAATATGTGATTTATTAGTTAAAATTCTCCAAAATTTTATATGAATAACTAATCAAATAAAGCTTAGTAATTGTAATAGTTGAGTTAATTATAATTAAGGATATGTCACATAACTAAATTTTCTTTTTGATTTTAGAATCAACATATATAAGAGATTAAATTGATTTTATAATTGACTTTCATAAATTATGTTCAAACAACTTTTATATTCAATTATAATATTTATAATACTATTGGTTTAGTTATTTTTTTTCTCTTTTTATACTAAGTTTTACTTAGATTATATGATAATTTAATTTGCACTTTTTTGTTTGATCACATTTTTTTTTGGAATTCTAAAGATTGACTAACTCCTTTTTTAGATTTGATTGAATTTAATAATAAATAAAATAAGGTGGATTAATCGTTATCATTCAATCAAAAATCAAATAGCCCACAAGTTAATCATGGCTTGATAGATGGAATCAAATCACTATGCCATTCAACCTAATCAAAAATATTCATTTCAAACACATAAAATAAACAATTTTTCTTTTGTCTCTAAACTCTCGCCAAAAGGATTAAAAAGTAAAGTGCATGGGTTCTAAAGGTTGGATCCTAACGATGCTCACATTCAACATATCAAACATAAGATCCTAAGGCTTTCTAAGTGTTTAAGAATTGTTCCTCACTAGAGCTAATGTCTAGTAGATTTTGACGAAGAGCTAGCTTCACTTAGAAGAAAAGAAGCCCTATTGAGATGCTTGTTGGGCTGGATCAATACTTCAGCTAGCATTCCTTTTCTTTGCTCATATGGTTCAATTTAAATGCTTCCTCACTGATTGAAGATAGTGTTCATTGAATTGGTCAATTTGAGCGACTTTCTTTGAGACACGAGGGTGCTTTTGAGATGTTTCTAGGCTTGCCTCTCACCGTATCCCATAAGCTCACTCAGCTACTTACAGAGCTTCATCATTCTCATGGACAAAATAGTTAGAAAACAAGCTGGAGAAATATCCTTCATGCATTTGGGTTGTGAGAAAAGTTCAAATGTAGGCCAATGGAGGGGCTGGAGGAGAATTGGAGGTAGTGGAATGCAGAAGAAGAAGAAAGGAGGTTCAACATATAAGGAGATTAAAGTTGCTGCAGTATTTTTGTAAGGAAATATGGAGAAGATCAAGTTTTGGCTGCCTAATAGAGGAAGAGGGCGAGAGGAGAGAGGCTCGATGCTATAGCATGATACTATTGAACTGAAAATGAGAGGGACGGGAAGAATGCCTGTATTCGGAAAGAGTTTAAAGAGGACTAAATTTTTCATTGAGTTGGAGCGATGAATATTCTCACAGGTTATTGTGCCTTTTGACCTATGGGCTTAGAGATGAAGCTTTCCAGTGGATAAGAGTGGCAAGCATGAGTCTCTGGCTTGGACTGCTCACACAAGTAAAAGATAGGGAGGTGTGTGGCTAGCCTTTGAATCAATTAGAGGAAAGAAATGGCAGATGAGATGATGCTCTTTAGTTATAGGAGAGTGAAGATAGATGAACAAAGGGACTCCAATCCCATGTGGCTAGCCTTCGATCCGATGGAATGAGATGCAGGGATGGATTTGACTACTCTTGCATGAAGGAAGATTCGAGAGAGGTAAGGCTTCTATTTAAAAAAAATGGCAACGATGGTATTCGACAGGGAAGAAAAAGCTCTACTTTCTCTCTTATTCTTGTCCAGTTCATGGGGATGAAAATCGAGGAGGAGATGGTATTCGACAACAGAAACATGGAAAATAGTCTCACCATGTTATATTGTTTTTTATATTTTTATCAAGGATGTGAGGCTTTGTATGGATAGAGAGGGAGAGAGAGAGAGAGAGAGGCTTGCGTCATGCTCCAAGTGGGTAAGATAAGATATTTTATTTTATTTTATTTTTTTAAAGCTGGAGAGTAAGTTTTCATTTGAATAGAAAAAAAAAATTATTTGAGATTCACGTGAAATAAAAAAAAGACTTGATGCTTTTGCTAGAATTAATAAAAGAGTGATGTCCAAATTTATTATTATTTTATTTTAATTTTTAACGGGATAAATGTTTCATGAGAATGATAACATACATTCTTGATAAAAATATATATAATTTTTGTCTTGGTGTCACGTGACTAAGGATGGAATTGTTTTTGTTATTGTGTTTTTTTTTTATAAACTTATTCTTTTTTTATTTATAAATCTTCACAATTTTTAATAGTTTTGATATTATAGTTTTAATTTTGAAGTTTATAAATTATATATACCATAATTAATTATTATTTAAATTGTATATTTATTATTTATTTAGTTTAATTATTTTGATTTAATTTTAATAAATTATATTTGATGTTCAAATTTAATTATATTTTATTTCAATTATACAATGACAATGTTGTTGTTTTTTGTTATTTGATTGGTTGATTTTCTAATTTTTTTTGATTGCTTGCTAATTATATTTTGTTTCAGTTGGGCTTAATTGATTTAAATGATCAATTTGGCTCAATTATGGTGTGTTTGGGTAACACTTAAGTTTTATTAAGTGTTTAAGATGATTTGAAGTAATTGATCTCACTTGATTTGATGTAGATTTAGATTTAAGCCCATTTTGACCAAAATTGGGCTTAATGGGCCACATTGAACTTATTTGAGTTAAAAGATTAAATTTAATAAACTAAACCCAATGGTTAGATAAATTTTATCTAATTATAAATCTAAAATGATTTTGGATGTTTGATTTAAATTAATTTTCAATTTAATTTGAATTTAGATTTAATAGCATCCATCTTGGTCTACTTGCGTTAGGTGGCCAAATCTACCCATTTGGATCTTCATAAAATTTAGATTTATTTAGTTTTAGACTCAAACATGTTCATTTGTTGATTTTGAGTCTTTGGAGTGGCTCAATTTGATCAAATTTTAATTTGTTGACTTTTATCTTAGTGCAGCCCACGAAGGTCAACTCTAGGTCAAATGACCTATTTGCTATTTTATGTCCCATCTTGATTTATCTTTTGTCTGTTGTATGCATTGATTTCATGTTTTGATTCAATTTAATTTAGTTTAATTTTGATTTAATTTGATTTTATTTAGACTTAGGTGATTTGGAGCTTATTTGTATATTTTGGGTCAATGGTTTATGTTAGGTTCGACCTTGGCTTGATTGATTTGATTGCAGATTTTGGTATGGCTTGCAGTGATGATTGAAGGATTGATTAATTTATGAGAAAATCAAATGAGTTAGGTTTGATTTGGATGAGATTTTGCTAAGTCCATGAAATTGGCTTAATGGTTGGGATTTGGATTTTATTTGATTTTGATTTAGGTTTGGATCATGATTTAAAGTTGAGTTTGAGTTTGATTGATAAATTGATTGAAGGTTTGAATTGATCTTTGAGAAAATCAATTTTGATTTGAATTTGGATTTGGCTAAGTCTATATGATAAATCATAGGGCTTAGGATGGATTATGATTTTGGATTTGATCATGGGCTTCAATCATTTGATTTGGATTTGAATTTCAATTTTTATATTTCAATTGAATTTGTGTTTTTGTTTGAGAAGGTGAACAAAGGTCGAATTTAGGCTATAGGGTAGGTGAGTCTCCTTAATACCTAAGGAATAGCCTAATCTATGATTAACCCTCTAAGTCTTTAGACTTAGGTTAAGTGTTCACCTAATTGCTAGAAGTGTCTTATGACTAAGGAAGCCTTAGTGTCTAGAAGGCTCATAGGTCTAAGAAAAAGAGGTTAAGAACTCACTCCAAAATGAGATCAACAAAGGACCAATATGGTGTAATTGACAGGCACACCACATTATTGGCAAGATGATCAACAACATCCAAAAATATTACAAGTACGAAAATGATCTATGCCAAAGTTTGAAAGGTAGATAGAATCACAATCTTAGTGCAATGCAACTCAACTTATGCTAATGGCATAAAAGAGTAAAGTAGATTTTGTTGGAATTTCATGTTAAGGACATGAAGGAAGATCTGTTGAGGGATCAAACATGCATTGGGCATGACATGTGAGAGGTTTATGCTGAGGGCATGAAAGGAGAAATCCACTGAGGATTGAGTATACGAACCTTCCACTACGGAAGCAAGTTCAAGCTATCCACTGGAGATATGGATTTGAGTTTGAATGTCAATATGATTTATTTTATTATGGATAAGAATTCTATAGCCCATCAAGATCAAAAATTAATTTTAATTTATTTTATTTTAATTGATATGGAGGCATATTTAGAGATATGGATTTGAATCTAGGATTGAGAATGTGAACCTTCCACTGGAAATAGGTTCAGCTATCTAGGGATAAGAGTTTAATTGGATTTCCTATGGCTCCACTGAGGAGAATGATTTTGAATTGAGGGTACATCCACTGGGGACATAAACCTGGTGGAATTTGTTAGATTTTGATTTTGATTTAAGCTCCAATAAAAAGACTAATCTATTTTGCGCCTCACTGGGTGAAGTTTTGTTTGTTCAATATGTTTAATTTGACTCACTAGGATTATTGGTTTTTAATTTCGTTGCGTAAAGGAAGATGTGAGAGAGGTTAGGCTTCTCTTAAAAAAATGGCAAGGATGAGAGGCTTTGTACGCAAGGGAGAAAGAGCTTTGCTTTCTCTCTTGTTCCTATCTAGTTTGTGGGGATGAAAATGCAGGGGAGATGGTATTCGACAGCAGAAACATGGAAAGGAGTCTCAGCTCATGATTGCTATTTTTTTACTCAGGGATGGGTGGATCTATATGGAGAGAGAGAGAGAGAGAGAGAGAGAGAGAGAGAGAGAGAGATGGCTTGCATGCTCCAAGTGGGTAAGATAAGATATTTTATTTTATTTTAAAGCTAGAGAGCAGGTTTTCATTTGAATAGAAAATGAAAACATTTATTTGATATTCATGTGAAATAAAAAGAGAATTGATGCTTTTGCTAGCTTTATTAAAAGAGTGATGTCTAAAATTATCATTATTTTATTTTATTTTTTAACGAGATAAATGTGGCATGATAAATATATATATATATACTTATATATATATATATATATATATATATCTTATATATATATATATATTTATTGGATATATATTTTTATACTTATTTTTTTTTTTTTTACTTATTTTTTATTTATTTTTTAATATTCTTTATTTTAATCTTTTTTAATAATTTTTATATTAGTTTAATTTTAAAAGTTTATAAATTATATATACTATAATTAATGATTATTCAAATTATATATTTATTGTTTATTTATTGGTTAATTATTTTGATTTAATTTTAACCAAATTTATATTTGATGTTCAAATTCAATTATATTTCTTTTTTAATTATACAATGATAATGTTGATAGTTATTTTTCGTTATATGATTGTTTTTCTAATTTTTATAGTTTGATTAGCTTGCTAATTATATTTTATTTCAGTTGGGCTTCATTAATTCGAATGTTCAATTTGGCTCAATTATTATGTGTTTGGGTTACACTTATGTTCGATTAAGTGTTTAAGATGATTTGGAGTAATTGATGTCACTTGATTTGATGTAGATTTAGATTTAAGCCCATTTTGACCAAAATTAGGCTTAATGTGCCACATTGGACTTGTTTGAGTTAAATGATCAAATTTATTAAATTAAACCCAATGGTTGGCTAAATTTTATCTAATTATAAATTTAAAATGATTTTGGATGTTTGATTTGAATTAATTTTCAATTTGAATTTAATTGGATCATTTTGGTCTACTTGGGTAAAATCAACCCATTTGGATCTTCATTAAATTAGATTTGTTTAATTTTAGACTCAAACATGTTCATTTGATGATTTTGAGTCTTTTAGTCTCAATTTGATCAAATTTTAATTTGTCTTTTGTCTTAGTGGAGCCCATCAACTCTAGGTCAAATGACCCATTTTTTTTATATCTTGATTTCTTTTTTTTTGTGTTGTGTTTATGCATGATTTTGATTCAATTTATTTAGTTTAATTTTGATTTAATTTGATTTTATTTGGACTTAGGAGATTTGGAGCTTATTTGAATATTTTGGGTCAAATGGGTTATGTTAGGTTTGACCTTGGCTTGATTGATTTGATTGTAGATTTTGGTATGGCTTGAAGTGATGATTGAAGGATTGATAAATTTATGAGAAAATCAATTGAGTTATGTTTGATTTTGAGATTTGGCTAATTGATGAAATTGGTTTAAGGGTTTTGATTTGGATTTTATTTGATTTGGATTTTGGTTTGATCATGATTTGAGTTGAGTTTGAATTTGATAAATTGATTGAAGGTTTGAATTGATCTTTGAGAAAATCAATTGAATTTGGATTTGATTTGGACTAAGTCCATAAGATAAATCATAGGGCTTAGGAAGGATTTTAATTTTGGATTCGATCATGGGCTTCAGTCATTTGATTTGGATTTGAATTTGGATTTTGATATTTGAATTGTATTTGAGGTTTAGCTTGAGAAGGTGAACATAAGTCATATTTAGGCTATAGAGTGTGTGAGAGTCTCTTTAATCCCTAAGGATAGTATAATCCTATGGTTAACCCTCTAAGTCTTTACGCTTAAGTTAAGTGTTAACCTAATTTCTAGAAGTGTTTTGTGACTAAGGATGTCTTAGTGTCTAGAAGACTCATAGGCCTAAGAAGTAGAGGTTGAGAACTCACTCCAAAAGTGAGATCAATGAAAGGACCCACAATAAGTGTGGTGTAACTGACAAGGCACACCGCACATATTGGCATTGACTGAGATGTCAACAACATCCAAAAGATTGCAAATACTAACGAAAATGATCTATGTTTAAGTCTGAAAGGTAGATAGAATCACGATCTTAGTGCAATGCAACTTTACTTATGCCAATGGCATAAGAGAACAAAGTAGATTTGGTTGGAATTTCATGTTAAGGACATGAAGGAGAAATGCTAAGGGATCGCACATGCATTGGGCATGACATGTGAGATGTTTATGCTAAGGGCATAAAAGGAGAAATCCACTAAGGATTGAGTATATGAACCTTCCACTAGGGAAGCAGGTTCAAGCTATCCGTTGGGGATTTGGATTTGAGTTCGATTGTGAATATGATTAGTTTTAGTGTGTCTCCATTGAGGATAAGAATCTATAAACCACTGAGGATCAAGATCGAATTAATTTTAATTTATTTTATTTTAATTGATGTTGAGGCATATCTGCAAGGGTATGGATTTGAATCTTCTAGGGATTGAGAATGTGAACCTTCCACTTGGGAAGCATGTTTGGGCTATCCACTGGGGATAAGGGTTTGATTGGATTTCTTATGGCTCTATTGGGGAGAATGATTTTGAATTGAGGGTTCATCCGCTGGGGACATAAGCCTAGTTAATTTTTTAGATTTAGATTTCGATTTAGGTTCTACTAGGGAGACTAATCTGATTTACACCTCATTGGGGTGAAGTTTGGTTTGTTCGCTATGTTTAATTTGACTCCACTATAAAGGTTAGTTTTGAATTTGGTTTATTATGGACCCTGTCTGTGTGCGATGGACCCATTGAGAAATAGCTACAAAACCTTAGCTTATTTTAGATTTACAAATCCAAAGGGATAGTCCACTTGCCATAGGGCAGTGCTATCCAACCTAAGTGTTGCTTTTCAGTGTGAAATGACTGTATTTGGAAGAGAGTGTAGACTTATGTAGTGGATTAGTGGTTAGGTGATGATGGAACAAAAAATCAAAACGAGGAGATTCTTGAGAGCATCATTGGGGATCTTACCTCAACTCAAGAATAGTCTTGATGATTAATTTGATTTATATTGATTTGATTTAATTTAATTTAATTTAGTATGTTATGTTGTTGTTGGGTGTGATGGACCGAGAAGGCTATGCTTGCCCTATCTATGATTTAGTAGTCAACAGGGTAGGACTATCGACCAAAGGGTTATACCAAAAGGTTGTGCTAAAGAAGAAAGCGTATGAGACTTACATATTTCAAACTGGGGAACAATCGCTTGGGTGACTTGTTGATGGTGCAACAAATTAAACTTGATCTAAGGAGACTATTTAGTAAATGCTACTAAAGACTTATGTCAGCTCAAGAGTAGTCAAAATTAATTTGATTTGATGGATCCCATCGCTGTGGAGAAGGGCTATGTCGGCCTTCTCTATTTACCAGTCAAAGTCTCGGTTGAAGGGTAAGACTATTCGACCTAAGGGGTACCTTTCATTGTGCAATGGTTGTACCATGAAGAAAGCATAGTAGACTTACATCTTCTAGTAGGGACCACTGGTGACCCATTGATGTCAACATGAAAGGGCTGCCTTCGGTGTGCATGTCATCTGGAAAGAATGTGTAGCAAACCTACATCTTCTAAAGAGAGAAAGACCATAGGGGTAACTTGTTGATGGCAAAATATATTGACCCTAACCTAAAGGCGACTACTAAGAGAGTGTCGTGGGGGACTGATGTCAACTCAAGAGTAGTCAGACAATTCTATAGGAGTTTTCAAGCTCTTGTTGACTTAATTTTTAGAGAGAGTTCTCAACTTTTTCATCATAGATCTAGGACTCTTGTAGACACTAAGAGCTCCTAAATCTTAAGACACTTCTAGTGATTAGGAGAACACTTAACCTAAGCCTAGAGACTTAGAAGGGTTAGCTATAGGAATAGGTTATGCCTTAGGGACTTAGGAAGACTTACCTTATATATATGCTTTCCTCAAACTAAACCTCAAATCCAACTCAAATACAAAATATAAATCCAAATTCCAAAGAAAATGATTGAAACCCATAATGAAATCCAAAAAACAAAACCCTTCCTAAGCCCTTTGATTTCATCTTATGGACTTAGCCTTAACCAAATTCAATTGATTTTCTCCAAGATCAATTCAATCCCTCAATCATTTATCAAATCCAAATAAAAATCCAAAATGATTAGAATGATCAAATCCAAAATCAAAATCCTCTCAAAGCCTTATGGTGGAATTCCATAAACCTAGTTAAATCTCCTCCCTTAACCCAAATTTGATTGATCTCTTCATGAATCATTTATATCTTCATTTATACTCACAAACATAAATGAGATATAGCTAAAAAGCAAAATAAATCAACTAAATCAAAGCCAAATCCCTCTTAAGCCATATGGACTTATAAACATCTCCTTCAATCAATTAGTTTCTTTTAAACCTATTACTTCATCATTTATACTCATAAATTTAAATGAAACCCACCTTCCAATGATGAAAAATAAATCAAACTAAATCAATTCCCTACTTAAGCCCTTTTTTTTAAACTAAATTTGTTTCCAAACCACTCAAAACTCAAATGATTTTCTCATGAATCATTTATATCTTCATTTATATTCTTAAACAAAAATGAAATATAAATTCAAAT
Source organism: Cymbidium sinense (assembly GCA_021442155.1). Classification (NCBI taxonomy): domain Eukaryota; kingdom Viridiplantae; phylum Streptophyta; class Magnoliopsida; order Asparagales; family Orchidaceae; genus Cymbidium; species Cymbidium sinense. The sequence goes on from CM038216.1 coordinate 42,698,041, forward strand.
AGGCAAAACCAAATCCAAAATCAAGTCAAAATCCAATTTATACCCTTTAAGACAATTTCTTGGACTTAACCAAATCCTATCCAAATCAAGGCAAAACTAATGGATTTTCTCTTAAATCAATCATTCCTTCAATCATCTATCCAAATATAAATAAAAACTACAATCATCTAGCCAAGTCAAAATCAACTCATGTCAAATCCAAACTAGCCCATTTGACTTAAAATATTCAAAGGATCCAAAACTCATTTGAACCCAAACCAATTGTAATTGAATTTATATGTCAATCTCAAATCCATAAATAAACTCACTTCAATCAAACTCAACTCAAAATCAAGCCAACTAAACCCAATTAGCTCACTTGACCCAAAGTGGCCAATTTGGCCTACATGAAGCAAAATCTAATTCAATTCAAATCAAAGTGAATTAAGCAAATCCAAACTTCATTTCATGATTATTGATCAGCCTAGGTTAATCAATTGGCATGAATTGGGTCAAATCAACCCTTTAACCCATATGAACTCAAACTAGCCAAATTATAACCTAAACAAAATGGATTGCATCCAATGGCTCAAGTTCATTCCAAATTCATTATTGAACTTGACTAAAGCCATAATTGAGCCCAATTCGACTAGTTGGTCAACCTAACCCAACTTAGCCCAAATTGACCTAAAGGATCAAATTGGAAAATCTAAAGTAAATCCAAATTGATTAAAACTAAAGCCTATAATCATTTTCAAATAACCAATTGTACTTGAACCAACACCAACCCAAGCTAATGTGGCCAATTTGGTCAAATTGGTCAACTTGACCCATTTGACCTATATGAATCCAAAAGAGCCAAAATAAAATCCAAAGCAGATTGAACCAAACCAATGACACCAATACACTCCAAATGATCATGTGAACTTGAACCAACCCTTGGTTTGACCCAATTCAACCAATTGGTCAACATGACCCAACCTAACCTAATTTGACCTAAATAGGTCAAATTAGACCAAATCAAACCAAATGAACTCCAAATTACTCAAAATTTTTTCTAACCCACTTTTGACTCATCTCAAATCTGCCCAAATCAAATCCTTTGCCAAATGACCAAGATACCTTTGGGATAGGGCATCACATGAGGAAAATCACTTTGGGGAATGGTCATTTCTCATCTTTGGCAACTTGGCAGCAATCCGTTAGTCAACTTAGGCACCAAGGACACAGGTTAACTTGACCCAAGGGTGGTTGGGTCTGCCATGACTCATGGGGACCTGAAATGACCTTCCCATTCCTATTGGAACACTTCAAAAGCCATAACACACCCACCACTCCCATGGCATCCACTCTCACAACCTACTACACTCAAGTGAAGCTAGCTAAGGTGATTCTCTTTTCTTAGGATATAATTAACTATGGGGGATTGCCCCATACGAACTTTAGAACCTGGCTTAAAAATGGCTTAAATAACATTCAATTTTATTTATTTTAGTTCAGTTTATTTTTTTTAGGTTTTATTTAATTTAGGGTTTAGGTTTTATTTTTAATTATTTTTAGGTTTAAGTTTTTTATTCAGTTTTTATTTTATTTTATGTTTATTTTATTTTTATTTTAGGTTTAGTTTTTATTTTATTTAAGTTTTTCTATTTTTATTTTAGTTTAGGTTTTTATTTATTTTATTTTAGTTTATTTTTAAATTTTTAACTTTTTTTAGGTTTAGGATTAGGTTTAGGTTTTAGTTTATGTTTTTATTTTATTTTATTTTTATTTTATTTTGGTTTAGGTTTTTTATTTATTTTATTTTTAGGTTTTATTTAGTTTAGGTTTAGGTTTTTAACTTTTTATGGTTTAGGGTTTAGGGTTTAGGTTTTAGGGTGTAGGTTTTAGGGTTTAGGGTTTAGGGTTTAGATTTTAAGGTTTGGGGTTTAGGGTTTTTAGGGTTTAGGGTTTAGTGTTTAGGCTTTAGTTTTAGGGTTGTTAGGGTTTAGGGTATTTGGTTTAGGGTTAGCTTAGGGTTTTGGGTTTTTTTAGAGTTTATAATTTAGGTTTATGTTTAGTTTTAGGTTTTATTTAGTTTAGTTTAGTTTATTTTTTTTTAGGTTTAGGTTTATCTTATTTTTATTTTAAGTTTAGTTTTTTTTATTTATGGTTTAGGTTTTCTTTTTTATTTATTTATAGGTTTCATTTTTAGGTTTATTTTTTAGGTTTAAGTTTTTTATTTTATTTTATTTTAGGTTTTTTTTTGGCTTAGTTTTTATTTTATTTAGGTTTTTCATGCTTTAGTTTAGTTTAAGTTTTTATTTATTTTATTTTAATTTATTTTTTTTGTTTTTTTATTTAAGTTTAGGTTTATGTTTAGGTTTAAGTTTTAGTTTAGATTTTTATTTTATTTTATTTTATTTTATTTTATTTTAGTTTAGGTTTTTTTTTAATTATAAGTTTTATTTAGTTTAGGTTTTGGTTTTTAGCTTTTTGGGGTTTAGGGTTAGTTTAGGGTTTATAGTTTAGGGTTTAGGGTTTAAGGTTTAGGTTTAGAGTTTAAGTTTAGGGATTAGGTTTTAGGGTTTAGGGTTTAGGGTTTAGAGTTTAAGGTTTAGGGTTTACGTTTTAGGTTTAGGGTTCAAGTTTTAGTTTAGGGTTTAGGGTTTTTATTTTTTTCTAACTGAGAAGAAATTCAAATTCAACATTTCTTTTTTTCGATTTCATCAACCAAGTAAGACACCAAGTTTTATAAGACACAAGCGACAACATTGATAATAAATGAGCATGCATAGAGCAAATCAAAAACCCTAGATAATTAGAATTGTCTCTACTTTAAAGACACATTTCAATGAACAATAGATTGGATTGATCGTATTTTAGTTTTTCCAATTCCCATTAGAACCAAATTGGCCTCTCGAGTAGGAGGATCCCCCATCATATCCCCAATCTCTCCCTCCGCCACCACCATGGCTATAACCTCTGTCACTCCTCTCACCTCGATAACCACCATTACTCTGACCACCACCTCCATATCCACCAGGACTTCCAAATCCCCCATCACCATAGTGATAATCGCCTCCTCAGCTTTACAAGATTTAGTAAGCGATTTGATGATGTTCCTATCATTAAGGTTCTACCAATTCTTAGGGTTTAGGTTTAGGTTTTGAGGTTTAGGTTTAAGGGTTTTGATTTATTTTTTTAATTTTTTAGTTACTTTATGTTAAGGTTTAGGTTTTACAGTTTAAGGTTTAAGGTTTAGGGTTTAGGGTTTAGGGTTTATAGTTTTAGGGTTTATGCTTTTAGAAAATCTAGGGTTTAGGGTTAAGGTTTACGTTTTACGATTTATGATTTAGTGTTTAGGCTTTAGAGTTAAGGTTTCTTAGGGTGTAGGGTTAGTTTAGGGTTTAGAGTTTAGGGTTTTGGGTTTTGGGTTTGGGTTTAATTGTTAGGGTTTAGGGTTAATTTAGGGTTTCTAGTTTAGGGTTTCATGTTTGGGGTTTAAGGTTTATGTTTAGGGTTTAGGGTTTGGGGTTTAGAATTTATGGTTTAGGGTTTAGGGTTTAGCTTTAGGGTTTACGGTTTAACTTTTAGGGTTTAGGGTTGAGGGTTTAGGGTTTTAGGGTTTAGGGTTTAGGGTTTATGGTTTATTGTTTAGGGGTTAAGTTTTAGGTTTAGGGTTCAGGCTTTTATTTAGGGTTTAGGGTTTTTAGTATTTTTTAATAGAGAACAAAGGGTTTAGGGTTTAGGGTTTAGGGTCTTAGAGTTCTGATTTAGGGTTAAGGGTTTAGGGACTTATTTAGTGTTTAGGGTTAGTTTAATGTTTTGGGTTTAGGGTTTAGGTTTTCAGTTTAGGGTTTAGGGTTTATGGTTTTAGGGTTTATGTTTGTTTTGGGTTTAGAGTTTAGGTGTTTAGGGTTTATGGTTTATAGTATAGGGTTCTATGGTTTAGAGTTTAGGGTTTAGGTTTTAGGGATTAGGGATGTAGGATGATTTAGGGTTTAGTCTTCAGGGTTTGTTTAGGGTTTAGGGTTTTTACTGTTTAGGGTTAGCTTATGGTTTAAGGTTAGTTTAGGACTTAACATTTAAGGTCAGTATAGGGTTTAGGTTTAGGTTTAGGCATAGGTTTTATTTATTTTAGTTTACCTTTAGGTTTATTTTATTTGTATTTTAGCTTTAAGTTTTTTTTTATTTAGGGTTTAGGTTTTATTTTTATTTATTTATAGGTTTTATTTTTAAGTTTATTTTTTAAGTTTAAGTTTTTTCTTTAGTTTTTATTTTATTTTATTTTCGGTTTATTTTATTCTTATTTTAGGGTTAGTTTTTATTTTATTTAAGTTTTTTATTTTTTAGTTTAGTTTAAGTTTTATTTCATTTTCATTTTAGGTTTAAGTTTAGGTTTTGGTTTTTGTTTAGGCTTTAGTTTAGGTTTTTATTTTATTTTTATTTTTTATTTTATTTTTCTTTAAATTTTATTTATTTATTGTAATTGTAAGTTTCATTTAGTTTAGGTTTAGGTTTCTAGGTTTTTATGGTTTAGTGTTTAGGGTTAGTTTAGGGTTTAAGGTTTAGGGTTTAGGGTTTAGGGTTTGGGGGTTTACGGTTTAGGATTTATGGTTTAGGGTTCAGGTTTTAGTTTGGGGTTTAGGGTTTTTTTTTAACAGAGATCAAATTCAGATTAAACATTTCTTCTTTTCGATTTCATCAACCAAGTAACAAACCAAGCTTTCTAAGACACAAGTGACAACATAGATAAAAAATGAGCACGCATAGAAGAAATCAAAAAGCCTAAATAACTAGAATTGTCTCTACTATAAAGACACAGTTCCATAAACAATAGATCGAATCAGCTGTTCTTCAGGTTTTACATTTCCAATCGAACCACGACCTCTCGAGTAGCGGGATCCATCATCATATCCCGGATCTCTCCCTCGCCACCACCAGTTGTAACCTGCTCCTCCTCCCTCCATAACCTGCTTTACCACCACCTCCATATCCACCAGCACTTCCAATTCCCCCACCACCACAGTGATAACCACTGCCTCTGCCACCACCTCCACTGCTAGATCTAGACTAAGTCTGGTTGATGGTGATGTTCCTGCCTTTACGGTTCTGCCAATTCTTAGGGTTCAGGGTTTAGATTTGGGGTTTAGGGTTTAGGAATTTTAGGATTTATGCTTTTAGGGTTTAAGGTTTAGGGTTAAAGTTTAAGGTTTAGGGTTAAGGTTTAAAGTTCACGGTCTAGGGTTTATGCTTTTTTTTTAGGTTTAGGTTTTTTTTGGTTTATTTTTATTTTAATTTTATTTTTTAGGTCTAGGATTTATTTTTTATTGTTAGGTTTAGGTTTATGTTTTTATTTTCTTTTTATTTTTTCGGTTTTGGTTTTAGGTTGTTATTTTAGGTTTATTTTTAGATTTTATTTTTTAGTTTAAGTTTAGCTTTTTATTTTATTTTATTTTAGTTTAGGTTTAGGTTTAGGTTTAGGTTTAAGTTTAGTTGATTTTAGATTTAGGTTTTATTTATTTTAGTTTAGGTTATTTTTAGTTTATGTTTAGGTTTATTTTATTTTGTTTATTTTTTTTAGATTTAGTTTTTTTTAGTTTAGGGTTTAAGTGTTATTTTTTATTTATTTTTAGGTTTATCTTTAAGGTTAAGGTTATAATTTAGTTTTTATTTTATTTTATCTTAGGTTTATTTTATTTTTATTTTAGGCTTATTTTTTATTTTATTTAGGTTTTTTATTTTTATGTTTATTTTATTTTTTTAGTTTAGGCTTAGGTTTTGGTTTAGGTTTATGTTTTAGTTTAGGTTTTTATTTTAATTTATTTTATTTTTTGTTTAGGTTTAGGTTTTAGGGTTTAGTGTTTAGGATTTATGATTTAGGGTTTAGGGTTTAAGGTGTAAGGTTTAGAGTTTAGCGTTTAAGGTTATTAGATTTTGGGGTTTAGGGTTTAGGTTTTAGGTTTAGTGTTTAGGTTTTAGTTTAGGGTTTAGGGTTTCGGGTTTAGGGTTTAAGGTTTAAGGTTTAAGGTTTTCTTTTTTTTCATTTTCAACAACCAAGTAGCACATGAGGATTTCTAGGATATAGGCGATGACATAGATAAAAAATGAGCAGGCCTAGAGAAAATCAAAAACCCTAGATAATTAGAACCATCTCTACTGTAAATAAACAAAATGTAAATAGTAGGTCGATTCATTCTTATTTCTTCAATTCCCATTAGAACCACCCCCGCCTCTTGAGTAGCAGGATCCACCATCATATCTGCAATCTCTCCCCTCGCACCACCATGCTGTAACCCCCCGCGCCTCCATGCTTACCCCGACCACCACCTCCATATCCACCAACACCTCTACAGCCCCCAACAGCACTGTGATAACTGTCGCCTCCACCTTCGCCTCCACCATAAGATCTTGGATGAGCCTCGTTGACGGTGTTGTTCCTGCCATCAAGGTTCTGCTTGTTCTTTGGGTTTATGTTTATTTTTTTTATTTATTTAGTTACTTTAGGTTTAAGTTTAAAGTTTATGGTTTAGGGTTTAGTGTTAATGGTTAGGGTTTATGGTTTAGGATTTATGGTTTAGCATTTATGGTCTTAGAGTTTAGGGTTTTAGGGCTTAGGATTTAGGGTTAGGGTTTAGGGTTTAGCATTTAGGGTTTAGGGTTTAGGGTTTTTAGGGTTTTTAGGGTTAATTTAACATTTAGGGTGTAAGGTTTATGGTTTTGTAGGATTTAGGGTTTAAGGTTTAGGGTTTAGGGTTTAGGGTTGTAGGTTGTAGGTTTAGGATTTAGGGTTTATGGTTTAGGGTTTTTTAGGGTTTAGGGTTTAGGGTTTATGGTTGTAGGTTTAGGGTTTAGGGTTGTAGGATTAGGGTTTAGGGTTTAGGATATAGGGTTTAGGGTTTTTAGGGTTTAGGGTTTAGGGCTTAGGGTTTAGGGTTTAGGGTTTAGGGTTTAGAGTATAGAGTTTTTTTTTAAAATAAATAAGTTAACCGATAGGTTTTGGTTTATTTAATTTATTTTATTTTTTATTTTTATTTAGGTTTATTTTTTTATTTAGTTTAGTTTATTTATTTTAGGTTTATTTAATTTAGTTTAGGTTTTTTATTTTAGTTTATTTTTTAGTTTTAGGTTTAGGTTTATTTTATTAATTTAGTTTTATTTTTATTTTATTTTTTGTTTTAGGTTTTATTTTTTATTTTTAGGTTTAGGTTTAGGTTTTTATTTTATTTTTTTTGGTCTAATTTATTTTTATTTTATTTTGGTTTTTCTTTTTTAAGTTTTTTTTATTTTTTTTACTTTAGTTTAGGTTTTTATTTATTTTATTTTTTTTAGTTTTCATTTTTTATTTTATTTTATTTTATTTTATTTTTAGGTTTAGGTTAAGGTTTAGGTTTTTATTTTATTTTATTTTTCTATTTTACTTAGGTTTAAGTTTTTTTATTTTACTTTTAGGTTTTATTCATATAGTCAGCATAAAACTTGTCGAAATAATCATGACATGAATCCTTTAAATCATTATGTTAATGCTAGGGCGTCCCCTGGAAGTGACACGTTGTATGGCTTGAATAAAGTGAAAAATATACAAGGGTCGCTGCATTGGCACCCGGGTGCAGTGTTAAATAAGGAAGGGTTCCCACATTATGGACAGATGTGGGCAAAGAAATTAGTTCATGAAACTAGAATTAGGTTAGGATCTTGGAATATAGCTACTCTTACAGGTAAATTAATGGAATTAGTAGATATTATGGTTCATAGAAAAATAAATATTTTATGTGTTCAAGAAACTAAATGGGTTAGGGAGTAGGCCAAGGAGATTGATAGTTTAGGTTTTAAACTTTGGTATTCAGGTAGAAGTCGAACTAGAAATGGTGTAGGTGTGATTATAGATAAAAGCTTGAAGGATAATGTTATAATTATTAATAGATGTGGAGATAGAATTATAGCTTTAAAGATTATTGTTGATACTAAGATTATCAATGTTATAAGTGTTTATGCTCCTCAAGTAGGTTTGGATGTAAACTTAAAAGAAAAATTTTGGAATGAATTAGAGGGATTAATACAAAAGATACCTCTTGAAGAAAAGTATTTATTGGAGGAGATTTAAATGGACATGTTGGTAGAGTGGTAGAAGATTTTAAAAGTGTTCATGGTGGTTATGGATTTGGAGTGACTAATGAAGAAGGTAGGACTATATTAGATTTTACCTTAGCTTATGATTTTGTAGTTGCTAATACTTTATTTAAGAAAAGAGATGAACATATTATTACTTATAAAAATGGATCTAGTAAAACACAGATTGATTATTTTCTAATGAGAAAAATAGATCGGTTAGATTGTAAAGATTGTAAGGTCATTTCAAGTGAAAGTTTAAGTACCCAACATTGATTGTTAGTCTTAGATTTTAAGATGAAAGATTGTAAGAGGAGAAATAAATCAAATTATTGTCCTAGGATTAGATGGGGACACTTGAATAACACAAATAAAAATATTTTTAAGAGCAAGCTATAAGAGCTTAGAATTTGGGATGTTCATAAAGAAGCTAATATTATGTGGGAAAAAGTAGCAAGTGAAATTAAGCAAGTTGCTAAAAATGTGCTTGGAGAATCAAAAGGAAAAGCTTCTTTTAATAAAAATAGTTGGTGGTGGAGTTAGATTATGCAAGAAAAGATAAGAAATAAGAAGCATTGTTATAAAATTTTGTTTAGATGTAAAAACTTAGAGAATTGGAAAAGATATAAAGTGGCTGTAGAGATTCTAAGAAAATAATATATGATGCAAAAAATTTAGCTTTTAGTGATTTATACAATAGATTAGATACCAAGAAGGTGAATGATTTATGTAAAGTTAATAACCAAAGAGATAGGAGAAGTAAAGACCTAGTTCAAGTGAGGTGTATTAAGGATGAAGATAATAAAGTGCTTTTCTTAGAAATGGATATTAAAAATAGGTGGATGAGATATTTTGATAAACTTCTCAATGAAGGATTTGAATGTACGATTGATTTTAGCAACCTTAATACGCTAAACAAAAATAGAGAATTTTATTTTTATCGTTGTATTAATAAATCTGAAGTTAGAGAAGCTTTAAAGAAAATGAAATGTGGAAAAGCAGTAGGACCTGATGATATTCCAATATAAGTGTGGAAATGTTTAGGAGATCAAGGAATTTCTTGTCTTACAAATCCTTTTAATGTTATTTTAAAGACTAAAAAGATGCAAGATGAGTGGAGAAAGAGTTTGTTGGTTCCTATATTTCATAATAAAGGTGATGCACAAGAGTGTGCAAATTATAGTGGAATTAAGTTAATGTGTCATACATTAAAATTATGGGAGAGAGTAGTGAGCATAGTTCGATGTGATACAAAGTTTCTCTGTCAGTTTGGTTTCATGCCAGGTAGATCTACTATGGATGCTATACATTTGTTAAGAGATTCGGTGGAGATGTATAAAGAAAGTAAGGAGGATTTACATATGATATTTATTGATTTAGAGAAAGCTTATGATAAAGTTTCAAGAGATGTTCTTTGGAGAGTACTAGAACAGAAAGGAGTTAATATTGGTATATTCAAGTCATTACGGATATGCATACTAGAGTTGTTACTTGTGTCCAAACACAAGGATGATTGACAAAATGTTTTCCCATTTCAAATGGATTACATCAAGGATCAACTTTAAGCCTTTATCTTTTTGCTTTAGTTATGGATGTTCTTACTAGGCATTTATAGGAAGATGTACCTTGGTGTATGATTTTTGCTAATGACATTCTTCTTGTTGATAAGACTAGAGAGGGAGTCCAAGAGAAACTTGAATTATGGAGGTCAACATTAGAGTCTAAGGGTTTTCATTTAAGTAGATCTAAAAGCGAATATATGGAGTGTAATTTTAGTTGTAGATGTTCTAGTGATAGTGTTGTGACATTAGGTGAACAAGTCATTAATAAGAGTGATTGAGATATTTAGGTTCTATTGTTCAAAATGATGGTGAAATAGATGGAGATGTTATTAGTAGAATTCAAGTTGGATGGTTTGGAGGAATGCATCCTATTGTGTGATAGAAAAGTTCCACTTAAACTTAAGGAAAATTTTATAAGATGGTTGTAAGACCAATGACTTATGGTGCAGAATGTTGGACAATAAAAGAAGCATAAGACTAAGTTAAGTGTTTTGAGAGATGATGCTCAGGGATGGATACTCTTAGAGATAAAATGTAAAATGAGTATGTTGGAGTAGCTCAGGTGGAGATAAGATTAAGATTAGAGTCACCTTAGATGGTTTTGGCCACATAAAGCATTGGATGATCGGTTAGGAGAGTAGATGCATTAGATTTGCCTTATGTTAAGAAAGGTAGAGGTAGACTAAAAATACTTGGTTAAGATGTATAAAAAATTACCTTAGTATACTTGAATTAAATGAGAATTTGACACATAGTACAATGGATAAGGATTCATATATATTACCATGGGATAAAGGCTTGTTGTTGTTATTGTTGTTGTTAGGTTTTTTTGGTTTTGGGTTTTGGGTTTAGGAGTTTAGGGTTTAGGGTTTAGTTTTTAGGGTTTGGTGTTTAGGGTTTACGATTTAGTGTTGTAGTTTTTAGGATTTAGGGTTTAGGGTTTAAGGTAAGGTTTTAGGGTTTAGTGTTTAGGGTTTTAGGGTTTAGGCTTTAGGGTTTAGGGTTTAAGGAGGGTTTAGGGTTTAAGGGTTAGGTTTTAGGGTTTAGGGTTTAGGTTTAGGGTTTAGGTTCTAGGTTTAGGGTTTAGGTTTTAGTTTAGGGTTTATGATTTACGGTTTTTTTTAATAAAGAACAAATTTAGATTCAATGTTTCTTCTTTTCGATTTCATCTACCAAACTAGCCAGTTTTCTAATGTGGGCATTTACATGAATAAAAAATAGACATACATATATATAGCAAATCGAAAATCCTAGATAACTGGAACTATCTATACTATAAAGACACAGTTCCATTAGCAGTAGATCGGATTGGCCATTCTTCAATTTCTCCAATTGTAAAGACACAATTCCATAACTGGAATCATCTCCACCCATGCCTATCGAGTAGCAGGATCTTCCATCATATCCCCAATCTCTCACTCCACCACCACCACAGTTGTAACCTCCTTTACTCATCCCACCTTCATAACCACCACCTCCATATCAACCAATATCTCTAGATCGCTCACCACCACTGTGATAACCGCCGCCTCCGCCTTCGCTACCACCGCCAGATCTTGATTGAGCCTGATTGACAGTGATGTTCGTGCCATCAAGGTTCTACACATTCTTAGGGTTTAGATTTAGGTTTAGGGTTTTGGTTTATTTTTTTATTTATTTAGTTACTTTAGGTTTAGGTTTAAGGTTTGGGGTTTAGAGTTTAGGGTTTAGGGTTCTTTTTTGAGAAAATTAGGGGAATTTTATTTCCACAAAATAAGGAGTACAATTTCTTTAAAGAGGATAAATCTCTAAACTAATGCTCAAAGAGCTACAATAAAACCTAAAAAGATGAATCCCCAAACAATTACAATATTAAATAAAGAGAAGCAAAAGAAAAACCAAATCAACAACAACAAAAGATCCATATAATTAACCTCAAAATCCACTTGATTTCTTTTGATGATAGCAAAATCCACTTGCAAGATTGCCAACCTATAAAATAAATCTGCAACACACTAAGAAAAGGATGAGTACAATTAAGTAAGCATAAAGAGAAAGAGCAAAGAGAAAGAGCAAAGTAAAGAAAAGGTTCAGGCTCAGCGTAATCATCTCAAGGAGAAACACTATATGTAAGCATTCAAACTTGAGAAGAAGGGGTACAATTATAAATAGTGCAACCAACGAAAAAAAGAAAGAGAGAGAAACATCAAGGCCATCATAGCCAACATACCTCATGTAGGTAGTCATCAAGAGATCATCATCCAACAAGGCTGTAAAGTCTTCCAACCAGTAAATAGAACATCCAAGCACAAAGCCACCAAAACAACCAAGCCTAGTAAGGTAAACTAATAGCCATCCATCCAAAACAACAGCAATACAATAGGAAAACCACCAAAGCCAACTCCAAAAGGGAAGAGAATACCAAAAAGTGCAAGCATCATTAACAGGGATAACGACACAGTCCAAAAAAGATAGGCCCAAAGCCAAAGAATCATCCTAAGATTGTCCCGAAAGCAACAATAAACTAATACCCAAATAGAGGGGACAAATAACACCACAATGACCACCAATCCAATCAGGGATAACCCAAGCACAAGCAAGAGATAAAAGAGGGAGCCACACCTCCACCAAGATAGATAAACAAAAAGACCAAAGGAGCATCCAGCAAGGCTACCACCAAGAATAGCCAATGTAATAGAAAAACTACCATCATAAATAAAGCGGTAGGTATTAGGAAACAAGGAGAGAAAAATACACCAAAAAGAGGTAATACCCATAGCCAAAATAAAATCCAAGACACTAAACCAAATCACTAGCACCAAAGGAAAAACAATAGCCACTATATAAGCTTCAACCAGCCTATCCAAAAATGACATCAAACCAAAAACAAAGACTAAAAAAACCACTAGAGCTCACCAGCAATAAAACAGAAGCAAACAACCAATAATACCACCCAATCCACCAGCAAACAACCAATAATACCACCCAATCCACTAGCAAACAACAATTATGCTAGGAGAAAATAGACCCATAGCTAAGCTGGCGCCCAAATAGGAAAAAAGCAAAATATTAGCAGCTACAGCCAAGAGAGGAAGACCATTATAGGAGTAGGACACAACAAAAAGAGCCAAACGAAAACCAGCAAAACTGACCACTAAGCCCCAATCAACAAAACAGAAAAAATAGCAGCCAACAAACAACCTCTACTAGGCTAAATCAAAATGAAAGATAAAGCACCAACAACCCCCCAGATATGCCACCAATTGAGGAGGTAAGACCAGCCAACAAGGCCACCCAACCAACCACCATAATAGAAGATCCAACTCAGATAAGGAAGCAACCAACCCAGATATGAGGCAAACCTAATTCAGAGGGAAAGATTGATAGCAGGCATAGCCACAACCCAATAGGAGGCCACCAAAAAGAATAAAGAAATAATTATGGTAATCACCTAGCCTGGCAAACAATCAAGGAAAGGGAAGCCTAGGAGGACCACCAACCCACTAGCAGCAAACCAAGGAGGAAAAGAACCTGACCAGAGCAAAATAAGGTCCCTTCCAGACCCCAGAGAACAAACAGCCATCACTAAAGACAAAATAGGAAGGCAACAACCACAAAACATCAACCTTCAAGCCACAAGTTAGAGGGAACATCCAACAATCAGTAGTCACCAAGAAAAAATAGGAAAGGAAAGCATCAACCACCAAAAATCCCAACACTAAGATAAAAATGAAAAAAACTAATAGCACACTTCAAATAAAAACCATCTAGGATAACCAGGCAGATGGTAGAAATAAACGACAGGATCCACCAAAGAAGGCAGCACTCATAGAAAATGAGGTTATCCAAGACCTTAAAGAAGTACAACAAGAAGCAATCCTAATATAGGAAAGCACAAAATGAGCTTAGATAAGTTTTGATTATCTAATATAGTGAGCTCATTTAATTTAGCACCCAAATTGGCTAGGAAATCTGCATAAGAATTACCTTCACGAAGAATATGAAAAATTTTATAGCAAACTTGAGACAGGATGGCTTTTCAAATGGACTATACACATGTTAATATTCAAACTTTATGTAAATCCATATAGACTAAAGAAAGAGAACTCCATATGACATGTTCTAATCCAAAGACACATGCAAGCTTAAAAATATTTATAATTATTATCACTCCAAATATAATAGTTGTCTTATAACCCTTTGAAAATAACTTTGATATAATAGTGATAATAGCCACACATATATTAAATTATATCAACACATGCAAGCTTGACATAAAGGGAACCATTTGATTTAGTTAATTTTTCAAAAGATGAATGCATGAATTAAATGGCATACAACATTTAATATGATTGGAGAAGAATAACTTCACATAAACACATGATTTTGTTCAATTAAATTAATTCATAAGGACAATCATATCAAATAAAATCATAATAGGAAACCAAAGTTTCTTATCTCACTTTTAACTTTTATGTTTCAATTTGATTTAATGAAATGAAGGAAAGTTTACTGATCCTATCCCATTCCCATGTTTGTGAATTGATTTTGTTTAATAAAATGTAATTAAGTGGATTTTATGGATTAATTAGGTTGTAATATGCATTAAATGTACTAATTAACCCTTACATATGTTACCTTAAAGTAATTAATTAAATAATATGAGCCAACATGATATGCATGGAAAATAACTTGCAATGATACTAAGAAATGAAAAATCCTAATGAAATTAGCTCACAATTATTGATTAATTAGATTAAGAAACTTAATTAATTATTTTTATTATTTTCCCACACATATGGATAAATCATAATTTCATTAACTCTCGTTAAGCTATTAAACACCTAAAGATCTACCCATGAATTAATTAATGAAGATTAGATTTGCTTGTAATTTTAATTTGATTAATCAAATCATTTATTAATTAACCAATTTCTCTTACTTAATATGCCAAATTGATTAATTATCCTCCAAATTAGAAAGATATCCTAATTATTTTCCTCCAATATTTTATATGAATAACTAATCAAATAAAACATAGTCAATTGTAATTAATAGTTAAATTAATTATAATTTAGAATATGTCTCATAACTAAATTTTCTTTTTGAATTTTGTATGAAAATATAACAATTATGGATTGAATTTATTTTTATAATTGACATTAATAAATTGTGTCCATACAAACTTTTATATTTTATTATAATATTTCTAATGTTATTGGTTTAGTTAATTTTTTTATACAAAGTTTTACTTTAATTTTATGATAATATAATTTGTACATTTTTTATGGATTTTGTTCGATCACATATTATTTCTTTCTTTTTTTATTCTAAAGATTGATTAACTATATTTTTTAGATCTGATTGAATTTGATAATAAATAAAATATTAGATTAATCATGATCATTCGATCAAAGATCAAATGGCCCACGAGTTAATCATGGCTTGATAGGTGCAATCAAATCACTATGCCATTTGACCTAATCAAAACTATTAACTTCAAACACATAAAATGAATGGTCTTACTTTTGTATCTAAACTCTCGCTAAAATGATTAAAAAGTAAAGTACACATCCTCTAAAGGCTGGATCCTAATGATGCTTGCATTCAACACATCAAACATGAGATCCCTAAAGCTTTCTAAGTGTTTAAGAATTATGCCTCACCGGAGTTAATGTCCGATGGATTCTGACCAAGAGGTGGCTTCATTTGGAAGAAATGAAGCCCTATTGAGGTGCTTGTTCAGTCATATCAATACTTTAGCTAACATTCTTCTTCTTTGCTCCTATGGTTCACTTCCTCCTCACTTGCTCATTGACACTTGGCTTTTGGCATCTTACTAGTAGAGGAAAATCAAAATTCTTGACTTTTCTAAATGTTCTCAGAACAATCTTATCCACATATATAGTCTCTTTTAGATGATCAAACTCATGCTATAATATGCGAGCCATCCATCTAGAAGCAGCAATTTTAATAGGTTGACCAAAATGATCGTGATCTGTGACCTTCACCTATAGATGCTGCTCTACCATTGCCCTAAATCCATCAACACTTAAACATCTTTCAAAGAACAAAGCTATTTTGATTCCCTTCTTTTGAAGCTTTGGATTAATTATTCCTAGAGATTAACAAATTGATGGCCTTGTGCATTAGTTTCACTCATAAGAGTGTAGCTAATGTATTCCTTTGCATCTTCGATAATTATTCTCCACTAAGATTATATTTATGATGTGTTAGGGCATTGAAAACATTAGGTTCAAAATCCTCTAGAAGATGAGCATACACCACTATGGATCATTAAAGAACCCTCCAGGAACTACCAACAGTGCCTTTAATTTGTAATTTCGATAGATCATTGAGGATGGCTTTCATGGTAATTAAACCCTTGGCATACCTTTTCTGCATCAATACTTGCACCTATTCCATGGTCATTCAGCTCATTTCCCTCAATGGAATACCAATCTGTGGAGCTGCAAAGCTGACACCAGGAGCCTTCCGCATAATTGTAATCATGTAATCTAGGATCTTCTGGATCTTCTTCGATTTGATCTTCTCCAAGGAGACCTCAATGATGGGCTCATGGAGGACCATATCACTGGCCTTGATAATTTTATTCAGGGATTCTTTCTTCACGCTAAGTCCAGAGAACCATCCAGCGGAGGCTTTTGAAGGGTTTCTTCTATGATCAGCGATGCAATGGGAGAAGCAATGAAGAAGGAGACCAATGCTTGGAGCTAGAAAGTCAGTCTTTATAAATGAGGATGGTGGCATAGAAGGATAGTTCACTGGTAGCCAGGCTATGCGAGTGGCATGGTTCGATCAATCAATAAAAAATTTATGGCATGTCTCATGTGCTTTATGTAGGTAGCCAGATTTATGGGGCCTATTTGGGATAAAAAAGTCTCAATCAGCTACCTGCTGCATGCTACTGTGTGTCTCAATTTTGGAGAAAGTGAGGGAAGAGAGGTCACCTACTAGAGGAAGAGGGAGGTGTGGATTCTGCTTGGGTCGGCTAGGCTTCATTTGGTTGAGAGGAAGAGATTGATGTGAGGGAGAGTTTGCTTTAAGCTTTGCATCCAACGGAGGAGAGGTGCTCAGAGATAGTTTTTATTTTTTATTTTTTTAGTCCAGCTGGGATGGGAGAGCTGCTCTCAAGTGAAGTAGGAATGTGAGGGCTTTGGCTTCTCTTGCCTGAAGGGAGATAAGAAAAAGGACAAGGCCTCATTGTTTTTGTTTTTTTACTATGTCTGTGCTTTTTGCTAGCCCAGAGAGAGAGAGAGAGAGAGAGAGAGATAGAGAGAGAGATGCCAACTTTGTCTTACATGCCCCAACTTCTCCCATGTTTATATTTTTAATTTCTTTTTTTCTTTGCATTTTTTTATATGTTGTCATGATCACATAAATTAGCAAGGAGTAGGTCATTTAATAGTTTTGTTTTTTCAAATTTTTTTTTTAAATTGGTGAAACTTGATTTCTTTTAAATGAATTATTTAAAATTTTACAACATTTTAATAGATTTAGTAAATAATTGAATGAAAATTTATAAGTTCAGTATCAAATAAGATAAGTTTAATTATGATTAATAATTGTTAATAATATGGATTCATAATTTGATAAATTAATTATTTTAATTTAATGGTTAATATATTATTTATAACATTTATTTATAGTTTTTATTTTGATTTAATTTTGAATAAATTTTGTTTGATGTTTAGAATTGGTTTAATCTCTCTCTCTCTCTCTCTCTCTCTCTCTCTCTCTCTTTGTAGTTCATTTTAGATTTCAAATGGATTGTGTATGTTAAATTAAAATTTGTTATTTATTATTAGCATTCACTTTTTATACATACTAGTGACTTAACATTCAAATCATGATTTTATTTAATTTAGGCTTAAACTTGACTAAAATTGCATTTGATTTTAAATTTAATATGAATGATTTACTTGAAGGTTTTGATTGTGATTATACGTAAAACATCGAATGATGATTGAAGGATTGATTGGCTTTAGGTTGAACTTGGTTAAGTCCATGAAATTGGCTTAAAGGTTTTGATTTGGATTCGGATTTAGGTTTGGATCATGATTTGAAGTTTAGTTTGAGTTTGAATTTGATAAATTGATTGAAGGGTTGAGTTGATCTTTGAGAAAATTAATTGAATTTGGATTGATTTGGATTTGGTTAAGGCTAAGTCCATAAGATAAATCATGGCTCTTATGATGGATTTCAATTTTTTATTCGATCATGGGCTTCAATTATTTGATTAGGATTTGAATTTGGATTTTTATATTTGAATTGAATTTGAGGTTTGGTTTGAGAAGGTGAACGCAGGTTAGATTTAGGCTATAGGATAGGTGAGTCTCCTTAATTTCTAAGGCATAGTCTAATCCTATGATTAACCCTTCTATGTCTTTAGGTTTAGGTTAAGTGTTCACCTAATCACTAGAAGTGTCTTATGGCTAAGGAAGTCTTAGTGTCTAGAAGATCACTAGGTATAAGAAGAGGAGGTTGAGAACTCACTCTAAAAGTGATGGCAACATTAATATGCTAAATCCACATATTTTAAAATCTGAAAGGAGAGAAATTGTTTAATATATTATAAGTATATTTAATAGAAACCAAAAGAGGAGCATGATCAAACAAGGTTATGCTTAAATGATGTATATAAGTAATAGGCCATTGATTAATCAAATGAGTATTAAAAAGAATTTGATCTAATCGTTTGCCAAAGCTAGAGAATTACCAAGTATAATTAGAAGCCCTAAAACCAATATCAATCAAATTACAATCAAGGATCATATTACAAAATTCTTCCATTGAATTAATATTAGGAGAGAAACCAATGCTTAGTTCAAAAGAGAATAAAATAATGTTGAAATCCTCTCCAGCAAACCAAGGTTTATTGACAGATGTAGCAAAATTCCTCAAATTATCACAAAGAAAATTTCTACCAGATCTATTACAAGATGCATAAATAAAAGAGCCCAAAACACAATAATCACCTTAAGAGATTTGAGCATTGACTACCTATAGAAAATCATCAAGAATAGAAATATCATCAAAATTATTCCAAAAACATCAAATCTTATTACTAACATTAGAGTAAAATTTATTGAAACCGATCATTCTAGCAACATGGTTAATTTTATTAGCATGAATAAGAGGCTCCAGAACAATAAGTAAAGAAATATATAAACTCTGCAAAGATTTCTAATACAGTTATGAATAGAGAGAGTACTGATCCCTCTAACATTCCAAATAATAAAATTAAACATAAGGAAATAAAATGGGGTTAAGAAAAGGTTAACTAAGAGAGGAGAGGGAGGTCACAACAAATCTAGTAATTTTTGACAATTTATGAGGGAAATTTTTAACATTCTTTCTCTTATTAGCCTGATAAGTTTGGAAACCATTTTTTCCCATATAATCATCATCTGAGAAGAATTTAGCAACATTAGTCATAGATTTAGGAGAAGTCTCCTGTATAGAAGTGACTTCTCCTTCTTCCAAGATATTAAAAATTCTTAAAGGAAAATGAGCATTGGGTATAGAAAGAGAGGGAGCAAAAACAAATTTATTAAGAAGGAAAGTGTGAACACCTAGCCCTTCCTCTCCAATACCTAAATTATTAGACAAAACCAAATCTTTTTGAGAATTTAAATCATCCTCAACTTAAAAATTAGAATTTGGCTTTGCAACTTGATTATTAGGAGGAACTAAAACCATATTCTCCATAGAATTTGAATGATGCATAACATTAATGTCCACATTAATATTTTCAATTAAAGCTTCATTTTCATCAATCAAAGCCAACAAGGATGTAGAGATCAAATTAGAGGATATAGAATTGTCATCCAAATGTTTAGAAAAACTATTATTGTCCACATTAAAAGCCTTCAATTGCACAAAAGAGGTAATAGGTAAAACAACCATACTAGGAACTTTCAAAAAAAATAATTTTGAAGTACCTTTTTGATTTTTAATAATGGTCGGCCTAGCATTAGGAATAGAAGTTTCCTTAACAGGGATATTCTTTTTTAGGTGAGGATGAAGAATGAAAGATTCAGAATTATTGTACCCATGGATTTTATAGTGAGAACAAAAGATCGGGAAATTTTCAAATTCAATTCTTGGCATGTAACCGTAATTCTTAGATCCCAACCAGATTTATTTTGGGTCTTTCTTGGTAATGTCCAATTCAACAAGGATTCAAGCCACTAAAGGATGAGATTTTGTATTCGTTGCCTGATCAATTTGGAATGGTCAACCAACTAAAGCACCCATGGAAAAAATGAATTAATGGTTAATGAAATGAATTCGCATATTGAAGAGAGAAATCCAAAGTGAATGATTGGGGATTATGGTTTAGGGTTTAGGGTTTAAGGTTATGGTTTAGGGTTTAAGGTTAAGGTTTAGGGTGTAAGGTTTAAGGTTTTGTGTTTAGGCTTTAGGGTTTAGGGTCTTCAGGGTTTAGGGTTTATTTTTTAGGGTTATATTAAGGATTAAGATTTATTTAGTGTTTAGGGTTAAGGGTTTTATGATTTAGGGTTTATAATTTAAATTTTAGGGTTTTAGGTTTAGGGTTTGGGTTTAGGATCTAAGGTTTATGGTTTAGGGCTTAGGGTTTTAGGGTTTAGGGTTTAGGGTTTAGGGCTTAGGGTTTAGGATTTTATGTTTTGGGTTAAAGGTTTAGGGTCTAAGGTTTAGGGTTTAAGGTTTATGGTTTAGAATTTAGGGTTATGGTTTTTCGGGTTTAGGGTTTAGGGGGTTTTTTTTAAAAAAAAATAAGTAAACTGATCTATTTAAGTTTATTTACTTTAGTTTTTTATTTATTTTAGTTTATTTTATTTTATTTTGATTTTTATTTAGTTCAATTTATTTATTTTAAGTTTATTTATTTATATTTAGGTTTTTTATTTTAGTTAATTATTTAAGTTTAGGTTTAGGTTTAGGTTTATTTTTTATTTTAGTTTTATTTTTATTTTATATTTTATATTTTATATTTTATTTTTAGATTTACGTTTAGGTTTTTATTTTATTTTTTTAGTTTATTTTATTTTTTATTTTATGTTCAATTTTTATTTTATTTAGGCTTTTCATTTTTAGTTTTATTTAATTTTTTACTTTAGTTTAGGTTTTTATTTATTTTATTTTAGTTTAGGTTTTATCATTATTTAATTTTACTTTTATGCTTAGGTTTAGATTTAGGTTTTAGTTTAGGTTTTTATTTATTTTATTTTATTATTTTATTTAGGTTTAGGTTTTTTTATTTATTTTATTTTTAGGTTATATTTAGTTTAGGTTTAGCTTTTTGGGATTTTAGGGTTTAAGGTTTAAGGTTTATGGTGTATAGTTTAGGGTTTATGGTTTGGGGTTTGGGGTTTAGGGTTGTAGGTTTTAGGATTTATGGTTTAGGATTTAGGGTTTAGTGTTTAGGGTTTAGGGTTTTTAGGGCTTATGGTTTAGGGTTTAGGGTTTAGTGTTTAAGTTTTAGGTTTATGGTTTATGTTTTAGTTTAAGTTTTGGTTTTAGGTTTATGGTTTTTATTAATATAGAACAAATTCAAATTTGACATTTCTTGTTTTCAATTTCATCAAACAATTAGCACACCAAGTTTTTAAGACACAAATGATGACATAGATAAAAAGGGAGAACACATAGAGAAAATAAAAAACCTAAGATAAATAGAACAGTCTCTACTATAAAGACACAGTTCCATAAGCAGCAGATCGGATCGACCATTTTTCAATTTCTCTCGTTCCCATCAGAATCACCCTTTCCTCTCGAGTAGCAGGATCTGTCATCAAATCCTTGATCTCTCCTTCCACCACCACCATGGATGTAACCTCCGTCACTCCTCCCTCCTCCATAACTGCAACCTCCATATCTATCAGCATCTCAAGATCCCCCACCACCACTACGATAAAAACTACCTCCACCTTCGCCTCCACCACGAGATCTAGACTGAGCCTGGTTGGCGGTGAGGTTCGTGCAGTCAAGGTTCTGCCCATTCTTAAGGTTTAGGTTTATTAGCTTTTAGGGTTTCAATTTACTTTTTAATTTTTTTATTTACTTTAGGTTTATTTTTAGGGTTTAGAGTTTAAGGTGTAGGGTTAGAGTTTTGCGATTAGGTCTTAGGGCTTAGAGTTTAAGGTTTAGGGTTTAGGGTTTTGTGTTTTAGGGTTTACAATTTTAGGCTTTAGGGTTTAGGGTTTAAGGTTTAGTGTTTAGGTTTAGGGTTTAGGATTTAGGGTTAGCTTAGAGTTTAGGGTTAGTTTTTGGTTTAGGGGTTAAGATTTTGGGCTTTAGGGATTATGATTTAGGGTTTAGGGTTTAGGGTTTAGGGTTTGGGTTCAGGGTTTGGGGTTTAAGGTTTTAGGGTTAAGTGTTGTTTAGGGTTTAGTGTTTAAGGTTTAGGGTTTAAGGTTTAGGTTTAAGTCTGATTAGGATTTTAGGTTTAGTTTGGGATTTGGGTTAGGGTTTAGTTTAGTTTAATTTAGGGTTTAGGTTTTTAGGGTTTAGGGTTTATGGTTTAGGGTTTAGGGTTTTTTTATTTATGTTTTTTTAAATTTAAGTAAGCTAATAGGTTTAAGTTTATTTAGTTTATTTTTTTATTTATTTTAGTTTATTTTATTTTTTATTTAGGTTTATTTTTATTTTTATTTCGGTTAATTTATTTATTTTAGGTTAATTTATTTTAGTATAATTTGAGATTTTTTTTTGGTTTAGGTTTTATTTGATATTTTTAGGTTTAAGTTTTTGTTTTTATTTTTGTTTTTTACATTTAGGTTTTAGGTTTTTATTTTAGCTTTATTTTTAGGTTTTATTTTTTAGTTTAGGTTTAGGTTTAGGTTTAGTTTATTTTTATTTTATTTATTTTTATTTACTTTAGGTTTAGGTTTAGGTTTAGTTTATTTTACATTTAGGTTTAAGTTTTATTTATTTTAGTTTAGTTTATTTTTAGTTTAGGTTTTTTTATTTTGATTATTTTATTTTCTTTTAAGTTTAGGTTTTTTTTTAGTTTAGGGTTTAGGTTTTATTTTCTATTTATTTTTAGATTTATTTTTTATGTTTAGATTTTTATTTAGTTTTTATTTTAATTTAGGTTTATTTATTTATTTTAGGTTTAGTTTTTATTTTTTTTAGTTTATTTTATTTTTAAGTTTATTTTATTTTTTAGTTAAGTTTAGGTTTTTATTTATTTTATTTTAGTTTAGATTTTATTTTTTCTTTTAGGTTTAGTCTTAGGTTTAGGTTTTTATTTTATTTTCTTTAGGTTTAGGTTTTTTTATTTATGTTATTTTTAGGTTTTATTTAGTTTAAATTTAGGTTTTTAGGTTTTTAGGGTTAAAGATTTATTGTTTAGGTTTGTAAGTTTTAGTGTTTAGGGTTTAGGTTTTAGGGTTTATGGTTTAGGATTTAGGCTTTAGGGTTTTAGTGTTTAGGGTTTAGGGTTTAGGGTTTAAGGTTTATTATTTAGGGTTTGGTGTTTTCAGGGTTTAGGGTTTAGGTTTTAGGGCCTAGGGTTTAGGGTTTACGATTTAGTGTTTAGGTTTTAGGTTTAGGGTTTAAGTTTTAGTTTAGGGTTTATGGTTTTTTTAATAGAAAACAAAGTCAGATTCAACATTTCTTCTTTTTGATTTCATCAACCAAGTAGCACCCCATGTTTTCTAGGACACAAGAGATGACATCGATCAAAAAAGAGCACCCATTAAGGAAATCAAAAATTCTAGATAAGTAGAACCGTCTCTATCATAAAGACGTAGTTCCATAAGTAGTAGATCAAATTGGTCATTCTTCAGTTTCTCTAGTTCCCTTCAGAACTGTGCCAACCTCTCGAGTAGCAGGATCATCCATCATATCCCCAACCTCTCCCTCCGCTACCACCATGGTTGTAAGTTACATCATTTTTCCTGCCTCGATAATCACCACTACTCTGACCACCACCTCCATATCCACCAACACCTCCAGATCCCCTTGCACCCCTTCAAAAATTTCCACCTCTGCCATTGCCTCCACCACTAGATCTAGATTGAGCCTAGTTGACAGTGATGTTCCTACCATCAAGGTTCTACACATTATGAGGGTTTAGGGTTTAGTGTTTAGGGTTGTACATTAGGGTTTATGGTTTATGGTTTAGGGTTTAGGGTTAGGGTTTAGGGTTTAGGGTTTAGGTTGCTTATTATTTTAAGGTTTAGGGTTTACAGTTTAGGATTTAGGATTTAGAGTATAGGGTTTTAGGGTTTAGGGTTTAGGGTTTATGGTTTAGGGTTTAGAGTTGTAGGGTTAAGGTTGTAGGCTTAAGGTTTAGGGCATATGGTTAGTTTTAAGTTTTAGGGTTTAGGGTTAAAGGTTTAGGATTTAGGGTTTGGGTCTTTTTTTTAAATTAAGCAAACCTTTAGGTTTAGGGTTATTTAGTTTATTTATTTTAGGTTTATTTAGTATAGTTTAAGTTTTTTATTTTTTGTTATCTATTAGGTTTAGGTTTATTTTTTAGTTGAGTTTTATTTCTATTTTATTTTTTAGGTTAAGGTTTTATTTTTTATGTTTAGATTTAGGTTTAGGTTTTTATTTTATTTTTTTTAGACTTAGGCTTTAGGTATTTATTTTAGGTTTATTTTTTGGTTTTATTTATTAGTTTAGGTTTAAGTTTATTTTTAATTTATTTTATTTTATTAGTTTAGGTTTAAGTTTATTTTTAATTTATTTTATTTTATTTAGTTTAGGTTTAGGTTTAGGTTTAGTTTATTTTAGGTTTAGCTTATTTTAGTTTAGGTTTAGGTTTATTTTATTTTTATTTTAGGTTTATGTTTTTTTTAGTTTAGGGTTTAGGTTATTTTTTAATTTATTTTTTGGTTTATTTTTTAGGTTTAGGTTTTTATTTAGAGTTTAATTTATTTTATTTTAAGTTTTTATTTTATTGAGGTTTTTTTGTTTAGCTTAGGTTTTTATTTATTTTATTTTAGTTTATTTTTTATTTTTTATTTTATTTTATTTTCAGGTTTAGGTTTAGATTTTAGTTTAGATTTTTATTCTATTTTATTTTTTTTAAATTCTTTAGGTTTAAGTTTATTTATTTATTTTATTTTTTGATTTTATTTAGCTTAGGTTTAGCTTTTTAGGTTTTTAGGGTTTTGGGCTTAGGGTTTATGGTCTACGGTTTAAGGTAAAGGGTTTTAGGGTTCAGGGTTTTGGGTTTTGGGTTCATGGTTAGGGTTCTGGGTTTAGGATTTAGGTTTAGCATTTAGGATTTAGTGTTTAAGCTTTGAATTTTATCATTTTAAGGGTTTAAGGTTTAGGGTTTAGGGTTTAGGGTTTAGGGATTAGGATTAATTTATGGTTTAGTGTTTAGGCTTTAGGGTTTAGGGTTTTTAGGCTTTAGGGCTTAGGGTTCAAGGTTAGTTTAGGGTTTTAAGTTTTAGGGTTTAGGGTTTAGGGTTTAAAGTTTAGGTTTTAGGGTTTCAATTAGGGTTTAGGGTTTAGGGTGTAGGGTTTAAGGTTTAGGGTTTAGGGTTAATTTAGGGTTTAGTGTTTAAGGTTTAGGGTTTAAGGATTAGGGTTTAGGCTTTAAGGTTTATAGGTTTTAGGGTTTAGGGATTAGGGTTAGTTTAGGCTTAAGGTTTAGGGTTTTAGGGTTTAGGGTTTAGAGTTTAGGTTTTAGGATTTAGGGTGAGGGTTAGGGTTTAGTGTTTAGGGTTTAAGGTTTAGGGATTAGGGTTTATGGTTAGTTTAGGGTTTAGGGTTAGTTTAAGGTTTAGGGTTTAGATTTTAGGGTTTAGGGTTGTAGGTTTAGGGTTTATTATTATTTTTTTAAAATTAAGTAAACCTATAGGTTTAGGTTTATTTATTTTATTTAGTTCTTTATTATTTTATTATTTTTATTTTTTTATTTTTATTTAGGTGTATTTTTTTATTTATCTATTTTAGTTTATTTATTTTAATCCAGGTTTTTCATTTTAGTTTATTTTTTTAGGTTTAGGTTTAGGTTTATGTTTATTTTTAAATTTAGTTTTATTTTTATTTTCTTTTTTTATGTTTAGGTTTGATTTTTTTATTTTTAGGTTTAGGTTCTTTTTTTTAAGTTTAGGTTTAGGTTCTTTTTTAGGTTTAGGTTTAGGTTTACGTTTATTTTTAGTTTATTTTATTTTATTTTATTTTGTTTAGAGTTCAGGTTTAGTTTATTTTAGGTTTAGGTTTAGGTTTTATTTATTTTAGTTTAGTTTATTTTAGTTTAGTTTATTTTAGTTTAGGTTTAGGTTTATTTAATTTTATTAAATTTAGGTATTGGTTTTTTTTAAGTTTAGGGTTTTGGTTTTATTTTTTATTTATTTTAAGGTTTATTTTTTAAGTTTAGGTTTTTATTTAGTTTTTATTTTATTTTATTTTAGGTTTATTTTATTTTTATTTTACGTTTAGTTTTTATTTTATTTAAGTTTTTTATTTTTAGATTTAATTTATTTTATAGTTTAGTTTAGGTTTTTATTTATTTTATTTTAGTTTAATTATTATTCTTTATTTTATTTTATATTTACATTTTTGTGTTTTTTATTTTATTTTTTATTTTATTTAGATTTAGGTTTTATTTTTTTTATTTTTAGGTTTTTTTTTTAGGTTTTTATGTTTTTGATTTTTTTAGGGCTTTAGTTTAGGGTTTAGGCTTTAGGGTATATTGTTTTGGGTTTAGACTCTTAGGGTTTAGGGTTTAGGGATTAGGATTTTAAGGTTTGGGTTTTAGGGTTATGGTTTTAAAGTTTAGGGTTTAGGGTTTATGGTTGTAGGTTTAAGGTTCAGGGTTTAGGGTTTAGGATTAGTTTTAGGGTTTAGAGTTTAGGGTTTTGGGTTTTTATTTTTATTACTTTTTATTCTTTTATTTATTTATTTTTATAAAAAAAGCAAACCCAGGTTTATTTAGTTTATTTTATTTTTTATTTTTATTTAGGTGTATTTTTATTTTTATTTAGTTTATTTTAGTTATTTTAGGTTTATTTATAGGTTAGGTTTTTTATTTTATTTTATTATTTTTATGTTTATGTGTTGGTTTATTTTTTAGTTTAGTATTATTTTTATTTTATTGTATAGGTTTAGGTTTTTATTTTATTTTTTTAGGTTTAGGTTTTAGGTTTTTATTTTAGGTTTATTTTTAGGTTTTATTTTTTTAGTTTGGGTTTAGGTTTATTTTTAGTTTATTTTAATTTATTTAGAGTTTACGTTAGGTATAGGTTTTATTTATGATGGTACAGTTTATTTTAGTTTAGGTTTATGTTTATTTTATTTTTATTTTAGGTTTTGGTTTTTTAGTTTATGTTTTTTTATAGTTTTATTTTTAAGGTTTATGTTTTTATTTAGTTTTTATTTTAGGTTCATTTTATTTTTATTTTAGGTTTGCTTTCTATTTTATTTAGGTTTTTTTGTTTAGTTTAGGTTTTATTTATTTTATTTTAGTCTTGTTTATATTTTTTATTTTATTTTCTTTTCAGGTTTAGGTTTAGGTTTAGGTTTTAGTTTAGGTTCTTATTTTCTTATTTTATTTTGGTTAAAGTTTTTTTTTTAGGTTTTATTTAGTTTAGGTTTAGGTTTTTAGCTTCTTAGGGTTTAAGGTTTAGGGTTTAGGGCTTAGGATTCTAGGGTTTAGGGTAGGTCATTCTTCAATTTTTGCAGTTCCCATCAGAACCCCCCTAGCCTCTCGGGTAGTGGGATCCACCATCGTATCCCCGATCTCTCCATCTACCGCCACCACGGCTGTAATCTTCGTCGGTCCTCCTACGTCCAAAACCACCACCCCTATATCCAGCAGCACCTCCTATTCCCCCACCACCAATATGATAACTGTCTCTGTCACCTTCACCTCCACCGCCGGATCTAGACTGAGCCTGGTTGATGTTGATGTTCTCGTCATCAAGGTTCTGTGCATTGTTAGGGTTTAGGTTTAGGTTTTAGTTTATTAGGTTTTAGGGTTTAGTTTTTTTTAATTTATTTAGTTACTTTAGGTTTAAGATTAGGGTTTGGGCTTTAGGGATTAAAGTTTAGGGTTAGGGTTTAGGGTTTAGGGTTTACAGGATAGGGTGTATGGTTTAGTGTTTATGATTTAGGGTTTTAGGATTTATGTTGTTAGAATTTAGCGTTTAGGACTAGATTTTAGGGTTTAGGGTTGGGTTTTGGGTTTTGGGTTTAGGGTTTAGGGTTGTAGGGTTAGGGTTAGTTTTAAGATTTAGGGTTTAGAGTTTAAGGTTTAGGGGTTAGGGTTTAGGGTTTTTTTTAATTAAGTAAACCCATAGGTTTAGGTTTATTTAGTTTAATTTTTATTTATTTTAATTTTTTATTTAAGTTTATTTTTTTATTTGGTTTTTTTATTTATTTTAGGTTTTTTTAGTTTAATTTATGGTTTTTATTTTAGTTTATTTTTTAGGTTTAGGTTTAGGTTTATTTTTTAGTTAAGTTTTATTTTTATTTTATTTTTCTTGTTTAGGTTTTATTTATTTTATTTTAGTTTATTTTTGTTTAGGTTTAGGCATATTTTTTTAGTTTAGGGTTTACGTAATTTATTTTATTTTAGGTTTATTAGGTTTATGTTTTATTTTATTTTATTTTAAGTTCCTTTTTAAATTTTATTTACTTACTTTAGGTTTTAGTTTAGGGTTTGGGGTTTAGGGTTGAATGTTTATGGTTAAGGTTTATGGTTTTGGGTTTAGGGTTTAGGGTGTACGGTTTAGGGTTTAGGGTTTATAAGGGATCTAGGGTTTATGCTTTTAAGGTTTAGGGTTTAGCATTAGGGTTTAGGGTTTAGGTATTTTAGGGTTTAGGGTTTACAATTAGAGGTTTAGGGTTAGTTTGAGGGTTTAAGGTTTAGGGTTTAGGGGTTAGGGTTTAAGATTTAGGTTTTATGGTTTTTTTTTCTAAAAATCTAGTAAACCGATCGGATTAGGTTTACTTCATTTTATTTATTTATTTTAGTTCATTTTATTTTTTTTATTTTTATTTAGTTTAGTTTATTTATTTTAGGTTTATTTATTTTAATTTTAGTTTTTTATTTTAGTTTATTTTTTAGGTTTAGGTTTAGGTATATTTTTATTTGAGTTTTACTATTATTTTATTTTTTTAATTATTTTTTATTTTTATATTTAGGTTTAGGTTTTTATTTTATTTTTTAGGTTTAGCTTTTAAGTTTTTATTTTAGGTTTATTTTTAGGTTTTATTTTATAGTTTTGGTTTGGATTTATTTTTAGTTCATATTATTTTATTTAGTTTAGGTTTAGGTTTAAGTATAGTTTATCTTAAGTTTAGGTTTTATTTAGTTTAGTTTAGTTTATTTTAGATTAGGTTTATGTTTATTTTATTTTTATTTTAGGCTTAGGTTTTTTTTATTTTAGGGTTTTATTTATTTATTTTTAGGTTTATTTTTTAGGTTTAAGTTTTTATTTAGTTTTTATTTTATTTTATTTTAAGTTCATTTTATTTTTATTTTACGTTTAGTTTTTATTTTATTAAGATTATCTTGCTTAGGTTTTATTTTATTTTATTTTATCTTAGGTTTAGGTTTTATTTATCTTTATTTTAAGCTCATTTTATTTGGCTCAGACATTTCATCCACTAGTTAAAGATTTAGGCTGGGGCCCAGGTTTCAAGACTTGTGTCGGGGCGCCTAGGGCCTTAGGCTCAGGGTTTGGCTCAGGGTCTTTGGCTCAGGCATTCTTTATGTCTTACTGTCATGGCCTTGTGGCTCAGCTTGGTTTTAGGTTTGGCTCAGCCTCTGGGGCCTTTAGGCTCAGTATATACTCGCCTTTAGAGTCGGCCTCATGGTCCATAATGGTGGGTGGGTTAGGGTTAGTGGGTTTAGGGTTTAAGGTTTAGGCACACCATTTAGGGTTTTAGGGATTAGGGTTTAGGGTTATTGGTTAAGGGTTTTGGGTTAGTTGGTTTTAGGGGTTTTTTTATTAAAAAAATTAAGTAACCAATAGATTTAGGGTTATTTAATTTATTTAGTTGATTTATTATTTATTTTAGTTTTTTTTCTTTATTTTAATTTAGTTTCGTTTATTTATTTTAAGTTTATGTATTTTATTTTAGTCTATTTTTTAGGTTTAGGTTTGGGGTTATGTTTATTATTTAGTTTAGTTTTATTTTATTTTATTTTTTAGGTTTAGGTTTTATTTTTTAATTTTAGGTTTAAGTTTAGGTATTTATTTTTTTTTGTTGAAGTTTAAGGTTTTATTTTAGGTTTTCTATTTTAAATTAGGCTTATGTTTATTTTTAGTTTATTTTGTTTTATTTAGTTTAGGGTTTAGGTTAATGTTTTATTTATTTTGATTAGTTTATTTTAGTTTAGTTTTAAGTTTAATTAAATTTGTTTATTTTAGGATTAAGATATTCTTTTTTTATTTTCAGGTTTAGATTTTATTTTTTATTTATTTTTTGGTTTATTTTTTAGGTTTAGGTTTTTATTTAGTTATTATTTTATTCTATTTTAGGTTTATTTTATTTTTAATTTACATTTAGTTTTATTTTATTTAGGTTTTTAATTTTAGGTTTATTTTATTTTTTAGTTAAGTTTATGTTTTTATTTCTTTTATTTAGTTTAGTTTTTATATTTAATTTTATTTTATTTTTAGGTATAGGTTTAGGTTTTAGTTTTATTTTTATTTATTTATTTTATTTAGGTTAAGGTTTATTTATTTATTTATTTATAAGTTTTATTTAGTTTAAGATTAGTTTTTTAGGTTTTTAGGGTTTAGGGTTTATGGTTTGGTTTAGTGTTAGGCTTTAGGGTCTAGGGTTTTTAGGGTTTAGGGTTTATGGTCTAGTGTTTAGGGTTAGCTTACGGTTTAGGGTTAGTTTAAGGTTTAGGATTAGCTTATCATTTAAGGTTAGTTTAGAGGTTAGGGTTTAGGATTTAGGGTTTAGGGTTTGAGGGTTTAGGGTTAGTTTAGGGTTCAGGGTTTAGGGTTTGGGTTTATTAGTTAGGAGTTTAGGAGGGTTAGGGTTTGGGATTTAGGTTAGAGTTAGGCTTAGGTTAGTTTTAGGGTTTAGGGTTTAGGTTTAGGTTGAGGATTTTAGGTTTAGGGTTGAGTTTAGGTTGTAGGTTGTTAGGTTTGGGGTTTAGGGTTTAGGGTTTTTTTTTAAATTAAGTAAACCAATAGATTTAGGTTTATTTAGTTTATTTTTTATTTATTTGAGATTATTTTCTTTTATATATTTATTTATATTTATTATTTTTATTTATGTTTAGTTTATTTAATTTAGCTTGCATTTTTATTTTTGTTATTTTAGGTTTAAGTTTATTTTTTATTTGAGTTTTATTTTTATTTAATTTTTTAGGTTTTGGTTTTATTTTTTAGTTTAAGTTTAGGTTTTTATTTTATTTTTTTGGGTTTAGGTATTAGGTTTTTATTTTAGGTTTATTTTTAGGTTTTTTTTTTAGTTTATGTTTAACTTTATTTTTAGTTTATTTTGTTTTATTTAGTTTAGGGTTTAGGATTAGATTATTTTTGGTTTAGTTTAAGTTTTATTTATTTTAGGTTAGTTTACTTTAGTTTAGGTTTAGGTTTATTTTATTTTATTTATTTTAAGTTTAGTTTTTTTAGTTTAGGGTTTAGGTTTTATTTATTTTTTTAGGTTTAGGTTTTTATTTAGTTTTTCTTTTATCTTATTTTATGTTTATTTTATGTTTTGTTTTTATTTTAATTATGTTTTTTAATTTTATGTTTATTTTATTTTTTAAGTTTAGCTTACATTTTTATTTATTTTATTTTTGTTTAGTTTTTATTTTTTATTTTATTTTATTTTTACATTTTAGTTTAGGTTAAGTTGTAGATTTTGTTTTAGTTTAGGTTCTTATTTTATTTTTTTTTTTTTTAATTATTTTACTTTTTAGATTTTTTGTAGTTTAGGTTTAATTTTTTAGGTTTTAAGGTTTAGGTTTAGGGTTTGGGGATTTGTTTAAGGTTTAGTAGTATATTTTAGGGTTTAGGGTGGTGGGTTTGGGGTTTAGGAGGATTTAGGTTTAGGCAAGTTTAAGGTTTAGAGACAAGATTTAGGTTGGTCAGGCAGGTTTAGGGTTAAGTTTGATTAAGGTTAGTTTAGGTTTATGTTTAGTTTAGGTTTAAGATTTAGGGTTTAGGTTTAGGTGGGAGTTTATGGTATGGAGAGATTTAGGGTCCGTGGTTTAGAGTTTAGGAGGATTTAGGGTTGTAGGTTTAAAGTTGTAAGTTTGGTGGGTAATTAGTTTAGGATTTAGGGTTTAGGTTTTATGGTTTTTTTAGATTTAGGTTTTATTTATTTTAGTTTAGGTTTAGGTTTATTTTATTTAGTTTATTTAGGTTTAGTTTTTTTTTAGTTTAGTGTTTAGGTTTTTTTATTATTTAGTTTTTAGGTTTAGGTTCTTATTTAGTTTTCATTTCTTTAAGGTTTATTTTATTTTTATTTTACGTTCAGCTTTTTTTTTCAAGTTTATTTTATTTTTTAGTTTAGTTTAGATTTTTATTTATTTTGTTTTAGTTTAGTTTTTATTTATTTATTTTATTTTATTTTTACATTTAGGTTTAGGTTTAGATTCAAGTTTTGGTTTAGGTTTATGTTTAGGTTTTTATTTTATTTTATTATTTAATTTTATTTAGGTTTAGGTTTTATTTATTTATTTACTTTATTTTAAGGTTTTGTTTAGTTTAGGTTTATGTTGTCAGGATTTTAGGGTTTAGGGTCTAGGGTTATACGTTTTAGGGTTTAGGGTTTAGGGTTTAGGGCTTAGGGTTTAGTGTTTAAAGGTTTAGGGTTTAAGGGTGTAGGGTTGTAGGTTTATGGTTTAGGGTTAGTTTTAGGGTTTAGAGTTTAGGGTTAAGGTTTTTCTTTTTAAATTTTGTTTAATTTTTTTTAAATTAAGTAAACTCATAGGTTTTGTTTTATTTAGTTTATTTTATATTTATTTTAGTTTATTTTATTTTTTATTTTTATTTAGGTTTTTGTTTATTTTTATTTAGTCTAGTTTATATATTTGAGTTTAGATTTTTTATTTTTTATTTTTTATTTTTGGTTTATGTTTAGGTTTTGGTTTACTTTTTAGTTTAGTTTTGTTTTTATTTTATTTTTTAGGTTTATCATTTTTTTTAAGTTATGGCTTTAGATTTTTATTTTAAGTTTATTTTTAGGATTTAATTTATAATTTAGGTTTAGGTTTATTTTTAGTTTATTATATTTTTTTGGGTTTAGGTTTAAGTTTATTTTAGGTTTTGGTTTAGGTTTTATTTATTCTAAGCTTAGGCTTAGGTTTATTTTATTATTATTTTAGGTTTAAGTTTTTTTTGTTTTAGTTTAGGTCTTATTTTTATATTTATTTTTATGTTTATTTTTTAGGTTTAGCTTTTTATTTAGTTTTTATTTTATTTTATGTTAAGTTTAGTTTTTATTTTATTTAGGTTTTTCATTTTTCTTAGTTTAGTTTAGGTGTTAATTTATTTTATTTTGGCTCAATTTTTACTTTTTTAATTTATTATCTTTTTAAGTTTAGGTTCAGGTTTAGGTATTAGTTTATGTTTTTATTTTATTTTCTTTATTTATTTTGTTTTGCTTTATTTTTTTTACTTTATTTATTGGTTTTATTTAGTTTATGTTTAGGTTTTTAGCATTTAAGGGATTAGTTTAGGTAGGCTTAGTAGGTTTAGGATTTAGGCTTAAAGTTAGTTTAGAGTTTAGAAAGTAGATTTAAGTTTTTTATGGTTTAGGGAGTTTAGGGTTGTGAGTTAGGGATTTTGTTTTAGGGTTTAGGTTATGTGATTAAGATTTAGAGTTTAGGGTAGATTTAGGATCTGTGGTTTAGAGTTTAGATCTGGGGATCAAGTTGGGTTGGGATCAGGCACAGGATGAAGGTTTGATTTAGTGAGGTGGAGTTTAAGTTGTGGTTTAGGTTTAAAATTAGTTTAGCAGTACTCAGATTGGTTTTGTGGTTTAGGGTTTAGAGTTTAGGTTTAGAGTTTAAGGTTTAGGGTTTATTTTGGTTTTGGTTTTATTTATTTGATTTATTTTGAGGTTTTATTTAGTTTAGGTTTAGGTTTTTAGGTTTTTAGGTTTTTAGGGTTTAGGGTTTAGGGTTGCAGGTTTTAGGGTTTGGGGTTTAGGGTTTAGGGTTTATGGTTTTAGGATTTTAAGGTTTAGGGTTTAAGGGTCCAGGGTTTTAGGTTTAGGGTTTAGTGTTAGTTTTAGGTTTATTTAGTATATTTTATCTTTATTTTAGTTTTTTATTTTTTTTATTTTTATTTAGGTTTATATTTATTTTTATTTAGTTTAGTTTATATTTTTGAGTTTATATTTTTATTTTTGTTTATTTTTTTGATTTAGGTTTATGTTTTGGTTTATTTTTTTAGTTTGTTTTTTTTTATTTTATTGTTTAGGTTTAGGCTTTTATTTTATTTTTTTAGGTTTATGCTTCAAATTTTATTTAAGTTAATTTTTAAGATATATTTTTTACTTTATGTTTAGGTTTATTTTTAGTTTATTTTATTTGTTTAGGGTTTAAGTTTAGGTTTAGGTTTAGTTTATTTTAGGTTTTGGTTTAGGTTTTATTTATTCTACTTTATTTTATTTTAGTTTAGGATTAGGTATATTTTATTTTTATTTTAGGTTTAGGTTTTTTTTTTAGTTTATTGTTTAGGTTTTATTTTTTATTTATTTTTACATTTATTTTTTAGGTTTAGATTTTTATTTAGTTTTTATTTTATTTTTTGTTAGGTCTTTTATTTTTAGTTTAGTTGATGTTTTTATTTTTTTTATTTTAGTTTAGTTTTTGTGTTCAAATTATTTTTCTTTTTAAGTTTAGGTTGAGGTTCCGGTATTAGTTTTGGTTTTTATTTTATTTATTTAATTTTTTTTGCTTTATGTTTTTTTATTTATTTTATTAATAGGTTTTATTTAGTTTAGGTTTAGATTTTTAGCTTTTTAGGAATTAGGGTTTAGGGTTTAGGGCTTAGGGTTTAGGTTTTAGGGTTTAGGGTTAGTTTAGTGTTTAGGGTTTGTTTAGGGTTTACGGTTTAGGGTTTAAGATTTAAGGTTTTTAGGGTTTAGTGTTTATTTTAGGGTTTAGTGTTTAGGGTTTAGTGTTTAAGATTTAGAGTTTAGGGTTTAGGATTTAAAGTTTAGGGTTTACGATTTAGAGTTTTGGATTTTAGGGTTTAAGGTTTAGAGTTTAGGTTTGTAGGATTAGGGTTTAGGGTTTAGGGTTAGTTTTAGGATTTAGGATTTCAGGTTTTTTTTAGGTTTAGGTTTTATTTATTTTAGTTTAGTTTATTTTTGTTTAGGTTTAGTTTTTTCTTAGTTTAGTGTTTAGGTTTATTTATTTATATTTTGGTTTATTTTTTAGGTTTAGGTTCTTATTTAGTTTTTCTTTTTGTTTAGGGTTATTTTATTTTTATTTTACGTTCAATTTTTATTTAATATAGGTTTTTTATTTTTAAGTTAATTTCTTTTTTTAAGTTTAGTTTAGATTTTTATTTATTTAATTTAATTTTTATTTTTATTTTTATTTTTTTTTATTTTATTATTTTATTTAGGTTTAGGTTTAGGTTCTAGTTTAAGTTTTGTTTATTACTATTTAATGTTATTTAGGTTTATGTTTTATGTATTTATTTTTATTTTTAGGTTCTATTTTGTTCAGGTTTAGGTTTTTAGGTTTTTAGGGTTTACGACTTTGTGTTTAGGGTTTAGGGTTTATGGTTTAGGGTTTAGGGTTTAGGGTTTTAAGGTTTAGGGTTTAGGGGGTAGGGTTTAGGCCTAGTTTTAGGGTTTAGGGTTTAAGGTTAAGGTTTTTTTTTAATTTTTGTATAATTTGTTTTTTAAATTAAGTAAACTTGTATGTTTTGTTTTATTCAGTTTGTTTTTTTATTTATTTTTGTTTATTTTATTTTATTTATTTAGGTTTATGTTTATTTTTATTTTGTTTAGTTTATTTATTTTAGGTTTATTTATTTTAGTTTAGGTTTTTATTTTAGTTTGTTTTTTTTAGGTTTAAGTTTAGGCTTTGGTTTATTTTTTAGTTTAGTTTTATTTTTATTTTATTTTTTAGGTTTAGGTTTTTCTTTTTATTTTTTAAGTTTAGGCTTTAGATTTTTAATTTAGGTTTATTTTTAGGAATTATTTTTTAGTTTAGGCTTAGAGTTATTTTTAGTTTATTTTATTTTTTAGGGTTTAGGTTTAGGTTTAGGTTTTGTTTATTTTATGTATAGGTTTAGGTTTTATTTATTCTACTTTAGTTTATTTTAGTTTTGGTTTAGTTTTTTTTTTAGGTTTTAGGTTTTGGGTTTAGGTTTTGGTTTATGATTTTTTTAAGAGAGAACAAATTCATATTCAACATTCCTTCTTTTAGATTTGATCAACCAAGTATCACACCAAGTTTTCTAAGACTCAAGGGAAGACAGATCAAAAATGAGCATGCATAGAGCAAATAAAAAGCCTTAGATAACTAGAGCCGTCTCTTCTATAAAGACAGATTTCCATAAGCAGCAGATCGGATCGGCCATTTTTCAATTTCTCCAGTTCCTATCAGAACCATTACGGCCTCTCGAGTAGCAGGATCCACCATCATTTCCTCAATCTCTCCCTCTGCCACCACCACGGCTATAAACTCCGTCACTTTTCCCGCCTCCATAACCACCACTGCTCCGACCACCACCTCCATATCCACAAGCACCTCCATATCACCCACCACCATTACGATAACCGCCGCCTCTGCTTTCACCTCCATCGCCAGATCTAGACTGAGCCTGGTTGATGATTATATTCTTGTCATCAAGGTTTTGGCCATTCTTAGGGTTTAGGTTTATGTTTAGGTTTATTAGGTTTTAGGGTTTAGCTTTATTTTTTAATCTATTTAGTCACTTTAGTTTTAGGTTTAGGGTTTAGGGTTTAGGGTTAGGGTTTAGGTTTTAGGGTGTAGGATTTTTTTTATTACCATAAAAGTAAAAGACACAATGTCCTTAAAAGGCATAAAGCTTAGAAATCTACCGCTCATAGAGCTACAAGAAACCTAAAGAGCAAAACCCCCATCTAAGTACACTAGAAAAAGAAAAGAGAACAAAAGAGCAAAAACAACATCTAAAAAGCATAAAAGCAAAGGGACACAAGTAAGACTAAAATAAAACATGAAAAATAAAAAATGGTTGAGTCAACAGTAGCTCATGATTACTTTGAGAAAGCAAGATAAGAAAGATCCACAACAACAACACTAGGGATGACTGAGAAATGACCAGTCCCTCTGTAAAGTTCCAACCTGTAAAAGAAATTTGGAAAAATACTACCAAGGCAAAAGTCAAAGTTAAAAAGAATTAGGATAAAGGGAGCAAAAGGAGAGAGCTAATAAAGAGAAGGCACAGGCTCAATTAAGATCATCTCAAGGGGTAATAATACATATGAGCATCCAAACTTCTTAAAGAAGAGTTAAAATCATATGTAAGTCTACCAACTAGGGAGAGGAGGTGAGTAACACAAAGCCATCATAGCCAACATACCTGATACCAGTAGCTAATACACCAAACAAAACACACAATAGGCCAATCTCATGAAGCCATCAACCCAAAAGATACAATAGGATCATTGGTCAAGCTAACGAAACCAAGCAGTAGCACCACCAAAACAAACACCAACATACCTGATACAAGATAACATCCAAGGCCAACACACACAAAAGGGAGCCAAAGACATTCACCAATCACCAGAAACCAAATTCCCAATTTAAAGGGATCGATCAACACACCAAAAGGCTCTAGCAAGAAAAGCAACCAGCCAAGATTCCAAAGCCAGCTAAAAGTCCTCCAACCAAAGCAACTAAGTAAAACATCCACAAGGAAACCACTAGAGAATAGCCCATCATTAGTAACCAATAAAGGAAGGACCCTAGTTGCCAAGGAAAAGCAAAAAGAATAGCCAAAAAACCATTGAATAGAGAGACAACCAATCGATTCGGCCAGCCAACATAGCCTCTTAGCCAACCACCATAGCAGCAGAAAACCCAAGTCAATGTAAAACCAACAACAGCCATCGAGCCAAGAGAAGAATAGCCACTAAAATACCAACAACTAGCTAGCCCATAACAATAACCAAATGTTGCAATAACCATGACTATAACCTTTTCCACCACCACGGCTATAACATTCATCGCTCCTCTCGCCTTCATAACTACCACGACTCCAGCCACCACCTCCAAATCCACTAGCAACTCTAGATCCCCCACCACTATTGCAATAACCTCGACCTCCACCTCCACCATTGCCTCCACTGCCAGATCAAGATTGAGCCTGGTTGATCGTGGAGTTCCTACCATTAGGGTTCTGGCCATTCTTAGGGTTTAGGTTTAGGTTTATTAAGTTCTTAGGTTTAGGTTTATTTTTTTAATTTATTTAGTTACTTTAGGTTTAGGTTTAGGGTTTGAGGTTTAGGATTTAGGGTTTAGGGTTTTTTAACTCAAATGATTCCATAATAAATAAGAAATTACCAAATTAAACAAAACATTATCCTTTAATAACTAATAAAATAGGATAAAATAAAATGCAATTTAAAAATGTTCAAAAGTAGTATTTCACAAAATGATTTAACTCCTAAAGACAATAAAATTTGATTTTACAGGAGGCCAACAAAGCTTTGTTGAACAAGCTGAAACCCATATCATCATCTGATTCCTTAGCATGCTCTTCCTTCTTCTCTTCCACTGTAGCATCCAGACCAATAGCAGCAGTAGGAGTGGTAGAAGCATCAAGCGCAACAGCCACATTAAATTTACTAGGAACTTTCAAATACTCCTTAACCTTCTTGGCCTACGGGTATGTGTAATCAGTGGCAATAACGATGGGGAGGACATTCTTGTAAGCGTTGATGAACATGTGGGGTGCTGCAGCAAGGGTGGGATAAGAGAGGGCAAATGAGAAAGAGGTGATCATTAAAAGGGCCATCGAAACATCTAAATGAGTTCATCTTCAGTGAGCTTAAGCACCTCAGGACTGAACATGGTACCATCTTCATACACAGACTGATGACAAGGCCATAAGAGAATGGCCTAATCTCCAGCTTAGCGAGGAGAGCAGCCTCTAAGGATCTCACCTTATTGCCTTTTTATATAACTCAACTGGGGTGATAATTTCAATAGTACCCTTTTTGATCTTAGTTGGGATGTTGAGAACCTAGAAGAAAGAAGTCTGTGAAGAATCCAGACTTGTGTTTCTTGGAGGAACCATAATATTAATAGGTGCAACAAGATCAACACGGGCAGCAGCACCAACTTTATATTTCATAACCTCTTTGCTGACTTCTTTAAGATCACCTTTTGTAAAAATTAGCTCAGCTTTGGTTTAAGGTTTATGGTTTATGGTTTAGGGTTTGGGCTTTTAGGATTTATGTTTGTAGGACTTAGGGTTTAGGGTTTAGGATTTACAATTTATGGTTTAGGGTTTAGGTTTTAGGGTTTTTTAGGGTTTAAGGTTTAGGATTTAGGGTTTAAGGTTTAGGTTTGTAGGTTTAGTGTTGTAGGTTTAGGGTTTAAAGCTTAGGTTTTATGGTTTAGGTTTTTCTTTTTTTTTTAATGTTAAGCAAATCGGTAGGTTTTTGTTTATTTAGTTTATTTTTTATATATTTTAGTTTAATTTATATTTTATTTTACTTAGGTTTATTTTTTTTATTTAGTATAGTTTATTCATTTTAGGTTTATTTATTTTTAGTTTAGGGTTTTTATTTTACTTTATTTTTGAGGTTTAGGCTTATTTTTTTTTAATGTTTAGGTTGAGGTTTTTATTTTATTTTCTTAGGTTTAGGTTTTATGTTTTTTTTTAGGTTTATTTTTAGGTTTTATTTTTTACTTTAGATTTAGGTTTATTTTTACTTTATTTTATTTAGTTTAGGTTTAGGTTAGGTTTAGTTTATTTTTGGTTTAGGTTTAGGTTTTATTTATTTTAGGTTAGCTTATTTTAGTTTAGGTTTAAGTTTAATTAATTTTATTTAATTTATTTTTATTTTAGGTTTAGTTTTTTTTTAGTTTTCGGTTTAATTTTTATTTTTTTATTTATTTTTTTACTTTTATTTTTTAGGTTTATGTTTTCAGTTAATTTTTATTTTATTTTATTTTTGGTTTATTTTATTTTTTTATGTTTAGTTTTTATTTTATTTAGGTTTTTTATGTTTAGGTTTATTTTATTTTATGTAGTTTTGTTTACATTTTTACATAATTTATTTTAGTTTATTATTATTTTTTATTTTATTTTATGTTAGGTCTAGGTTTAGGTTTTTGTTTAGGTTTTTATTTTATTTTATTTTTTATTTTATTTAGGTTTAGGTTTTTTATTTATTTTAGTTTTAGGTTTTATTTAGGTTAGGTTTAAGTTTTTAGGTTTTTAGGGTTTAGGGTTTAGGGTTTTAGGGTTTAAGATTTTTTTTTTTTTTTGGGGAACCCCATATAGGGGAATTTTATTGCCACAAAAAGAGGGTTACAAGGTCCTTAAAGGGGATAAACTCCAGAACTATTGCTCAAAGAGCTACAATCACTAGGTGTAAATCCTATCTAAGTACACCAAAAGAAAAGAAAATAATAAAGCAATCAAAAGATACAAATTGATTAACATAATAAGCTAGTGGAAGATTAATGCTCAGGATGGGAGAATGCATGACACTCTGGAGCAAACCTACAAGAGGACAAGAGAGAAGCACATGCAAGAATGTAAATAGAAAAAAGTTAGAGCAGTTAAGGTAATAGACAAAATGATAACAAAAAAATCGCATAATGAGAATGATAAGAAAGATAGAGAAGGCTCAATCACACCAAGTTGGGGCAGATGCAAATATGAGCATCCAGACATCAGGAGAAGGGTTACATCACAAGAGCTACTACCAAACCAAAAGGGAGTGAAAGCATCACAGCCATCATAGCCAACAAACCTGTATTGTATCCATTTGAGGTTCCCATCCTGGAAATAAGATCTGATATAAGACACCATGTCAAAGAATGCCCAGCACCAATACAAGAAGTTCATCAGATACAACATTAGGCAGCAAGCTCATTATAAGACAACCCATTCAGATAGAGCATGATAGGGTTAGCATATGAATTAGTTAAGAGCATCTTAACAGTGATCTACATTAGTCTAATAATGATAGGGAAAAGATAAGAGAGGCAAGAATTAAAATGGTTTTCAGGCCGGCTACAAAGCCCATAAGCAAAGAAACAAGAAAATCAACACACATTGCTAGGGGGAATTAAGAAAACCGAAAGTCAAGAAACCCCACCAATTGACCAGATGCATAAGTCGAAGGGACGCAAGTTGGCCATAAAACCTCTCTCCATCAGGTAGATTGCCATCATTAATAACCAAGTAGGTAGCATAAAACAAGAACCCTGCATAAAGAATAAAAAAACCATCGAATAGCAATGTCGAAACAAATTAGCTAAACATAGACCCGAAATCCCAACCGTGATGAAGCCAACATAGAGTCCAAGAACCAAGAATATCCAAGACAAGAACAACTAGCTAGAGAACAAAACCGACAAGCTTGCATAAAAGCCACCCATCCAGGATAAACATTGCAATAGATACAAATTTAACTGAATGAAGTTGGAGAAAACAACAACAGATAACTGAATTAAGATGATATGCATGTAATAAACCATTTAGTGGGTTCAAGGCAAAGTCCACCAAGCAATCAACAACTTTAATAGAGATATGCTGAGCAAAACAAACCAAAACCCCAGAGACAGCATGCAGAGTATTAATCTAGTTTAGCTAACAACCAAAGTAATTAATACCAACAAGCTGGCCAAGAGTCCACCCAGAAGCATAGATAAAGATCCAAATAATCAGATGGAAAATCACAGGGATCTGCTCGATGTTAACAGAACCAAGTGGGAAAAAATAGAAAAAACACAATAGTAGCCAATTGATAATAAAAGAAAAGCGAAAATCAAAAAGAGGGAACAGATAATAATCACAACGTCCACCAGCTGGACACAGGGTCCTAAAGGCCAAAAGCCAAAACCTACAACCACATAGTCGGTGCTACAACTCCAGTTGCAGCAATCAGAACCAAAAATCGGATAATCCAGATCAACAAACAACCAAGAGAGCAAGGCAGCAAAAGACAACAACTGTCCATAATACCATCTAGTCAGCAGAGACAGTGCATACGACTGCACCAACCTAACCGAACCGAGATTGGAATAGATACAACAGCAGATAATGTAGATCACAAAGAATCGAGATGAATGCCATATGTAAACAAAGAGCATTCCAAAAGCCAATCCCAACAGCAAAGAAGTTAATGCAACATTGGAACCCACCAGAAGAAAAATAAAAAAATGGATTCAAATGAATATCAACATTAGAATCTAGTAAAAGCAAGATAGTAGGTAACCAAGGCAAAAAACCAGCCAAGACAGCAACACATAAGGCAACAACATCCAAGATAGAAAGGGACAGCAAGTTCGCCATAAAACTTCTCCATCAGAGAAGACTTTTCCATATTTAATAACCAAGTAGATAGAGCATAAAAACATGTATCTGAAAGGAAGTAACCCATATAGCAATCACCAAAAACCATCAGAACATCAATGTCAAAAATAGCAAGTTGAACATAGGACCCAGATGTCCTACAGCCAACTAGGATGGAGCCAACATAGGAGCCCTGAAAAGCCAAGACAACAAATATCCAAGACAAGAAACAACTAGCAAGAGAACAGAAACCAGCTAGCTTGCTATAAAGCCACCCATCCATGATAAACATTGCAATAAAATAGGTTTAACTGAAAGAAGATGGAGAAAATAGCAGCAAATAAAGTAAACCAATGAATTAAGGTGATATGCATGTAATAAACCATTAAGGGGGATCAAGGCAAAATCCACCAAGCAATCAACAACTACAAAAGAGAGTTGCTGAGAAAAACAAACCAAAACCCCAGAGACAGCATGTAGAGTATTAATCCAGTTCAGCCAACAACCAAGGTAGTTAAAACCAAACAGCTGGCCAAGAGTCCACCCAAAAACATAAGTAAAGATCCAAATAATCAGATGGAAAATCACCGGTATCTGCTCGATGTGAACAGAACCAAGTGGGAAAGAACAGAAGCAAGGAAAAATAGCAGTAGCCCAATTGATAAAATCAAAAATAGTCAGAGAATCAAAAAATATGGAGCATATATTATCACAAAGTCCACCAGCTGGTCAAAGGGCCCTAAAGACCAAAACCCAACAATGGTAGCAAAAGGGATCAAAGGATAATAAAAAGAAAAACCTTCCGTGGTAGCGTAAAAATCTACAACCACAGTAAAGGCTAATAGAGAAGCCATTAAGGGAATCCAAACCTACAAGGAAATAATAAAATAGAGCAAGAAATAATAAATTCTCGCTTGACAGGTTGGGAAAAAAAGGTTGGCAAAGACAAACAGCAAGACAACACCAAAATCACCTCACAAATAGATAAACAACCCCAAAGAAATACTTTTTCGGATATAAGATGAAAACCGACCATCCAACAACCAAGAAATAAAAAAATAGCAAGTTGGACATAAAACCAACCATTCAAATTATACAGTGCATAAGTAAATTCCCAGATAGTTAATGAAGTGGTCTGGTCAAGACTAGCTGCACCAGGAAATAAATAACAGTAGCAGGTGAAAATAGCATCATCCCAATTGTTAGTAGCACAAACATTATATAAAGGCAGATGATCCAACAGCCTGCAGGACACAGAAAAGCCTGAAATCCAACAACCATAGATTAAAGCAAGTTTAGCCTGCAGGACAGTAGCCCAAGATCTAATAAGGGAGATAAGCAGCATTTCAAAGTCCAACCACCAATCATTATCAGCTAAAATCCAACAACCTAACAGTAAATCTTCAAAATAAATATTGCAACCAGCGTAATGAACACTAATATAATGCATAGAAACAACATAGGTAACTAAGATGCTCCAAGCAGTAATATCTTTGAGAAACAGCCAGTTGTAGTAAATAATGGCAGTAGCTAAACCCATCATGATAAATATCTCCCTCCAGCAATGCTTGTTATAAAACCAATAGTACGACGTAGCTCAACAAAATTCCAATGCAGATATTAGTATGCACATAGCTCAACGTGACCCTTTGTCAGTGTAAATGCCAAAAGTAGTGAGCCCACAGAAATCAAGACAACAAATAATATCCGTGTGAAACATCCACAAAAGACCCAAAAAAGAACAGAAAGCCATAAAGTAAAGAGGCATACACTAAAAGGACGAATGGACAGTAAACAACAAAAGGTAGATTAAGTTCTGACATAAGAAAACCCAGAGTTGTCCAAGTTAACCAGCCCACGCAAGTGTTTGGGTAAGGTGATTTGATTAAAGAAGATGATACCATCGGATCTAGTACCCAGATTAGCAAGGTAGTCAGCACAGGCATTTCCTTCATGCCAAACATGAGTGATGTTAAAATTCAGTTAGGAAAGAAGAGCTCTAGTTTGCTTGAGGAGGTTGTACAATTCAGTGCTGCTCATCTTAGTGGAGGTCAACAGATCAATCAGTAGAACAGCATCCACCTCAATCCAAATATTGGGCCAG
This sequence comes from Cymbidium sinense, assembly GCA_021442155.1. NCBI lineage: Eukaryota > Viridiplantae > Streptophyta > Magnoliopsida > Asparagales > Orchidaceae > Cymbidium > Cymbidium sinense. Next base: position 42,742,194 of record CM038216.1, read on the forward strand.
CCATTTTGGAGGCAAATCTCAAGAGCTTTGAAGACTGCCATAAGCTCGAGAAAATGGGACTCACAGAAATAAGGGGATAAGCAAAAGCACATAGTACTATACCCTTAGAGTTTTTGAAAATGCCACCACAACTAGAGCCATTATGAGAGACAGAGCCATCAGTATTGATTTTAATAATATGGTCAAGAGGTTTTTTCCAATAGATAATCTTGTCATTTTGACAGTAAGGTTGGTCCGGCAGGTTAATGCCCAGTTTATTAGCAACAAATTTATAGCCTTTGAATTGTCTGTAATGAATGAGATTGGCTTTAAACAAGTCACAAATTTTGTATTTAGTTCTAGCAATAATCCTCACGTGGTTCATAGGGATCCCACGATGTTTTGCATCATTACGGTCCATCCATATGAACTAGATAAGAGTGATAGCAATGATAACTTTAATGTGACCTTTAATAGTATTATCAAAATAGATTTCAAGAAGTTGATATAAAGTAAGAGAGCCATTGAAATTGATAGTGTTAAAAGATCATCATACCAAATCCAAAGTTTAGAAGCAATGACCCCATTAACAAAAACATGATTAACATTCTCAATATGGAAACAACATTGACATTTAGAGGGTAAGTGGAACCCTTTACCCCACAACAAGGAATCAATAGGGATAAAATTTTTCAGAATACACCAAGTAAGAACAGAATAAGAAGTAGGGATAGTGTTATTCCAAAATTTGGAGAATACATAGGAGGAATCATGAGTATCTTTAATGTGAAGCCACACATTTTTGAGGTTGAAATCACCATTATGAGAGAACTTAAAGAGAATCTGATCTTGATTGTGAGGAGTGATAGGAATAGTAGTAACCATATTCAAGAAAGTAAAAGGGATAAAATCAAAAGCTTACTATTGTTCCACTTATTGTTATGCGAGAGTTTACTCTAATAGAGGCAGTGGAATGGGTGGAGAGTAAGTCATCTATGGATCCACATCCACTCCAGTTATCTTGCAAAAAGAAAGAGTTGCCAGAGTTAATGCCCCAAAAAATTAAGGATTCTTCATCCCATTAGACAGAACAAAGTCTTTTCCACACAGGAGAGTCACCCGGCTTAAAGGGACAAATCAGGGGGTGCTTACCCTGGCAATATTTAGCAATCATGAAATTAGCCCAAAGACTATGATTACTCCTAAAATTCCACCAGACTTTATAGGAAAAGGCATTAATAGCTTCTTTTATGGATTTACAACCAAGACCACCTTCGTCAAAAGTGCCACAACTTCTAAACCAAGAGGTCCAGTGCATTTTTTTATAAGAGGTATTGGAGAATTTATTTAGGAGGCGCAATTACATTGATGCTAGAAATGGTCAGCACAATGGTTTGGATGAGATATAAAGGCATGGAATTAAGAGTGCTCTTAATCAAGGTTATCCTACCACCAAAGGATAGTAAATGAAATTCCCAAATTGAGATTTTATTAGAAATTTTCTGAATAAGGTCATCAAAAAGATGAGATCTTTTCTAGCCTTTAAAAAGCGGAGCCTCGAGATAAGTAATGGGAAATTAACTTTGCTTAAAATTAGTAATTCTGGAGATTTGATTTAGTCTATTGGTGGGAATCTTAGCTGAGGGAATAAAATAGCATTTTCTTTCATTAAGGAAGAGACCACTAACTTTGCCAAAATCATTTAAGAGATTCTTAATAGTTTTAACATGTTGAAGAGAGGCATTGCAGAAGATTATAAAATCATTAGCAAAGCTAAGATGAGAAACAGGGAAACCACCATGGGTTTTAAAAGCCATGTTAGGTTTTTTAATGAAAAGATCATTGAGCCTCCTCGAAAGATATTCAACAACAATGATAAAAAGATAAGGAGAAAGAGGGTCACCTTGACGCAAACCATGGCTCGAAGAAAAGAATCCAAGGGATTCACCATTTAAGATAACAGAAAACCAGACGTTAATGATACAACTTTTTATAAGCTGGATAAAATTATCAGAGAAACCAAACAAATGTAAGATTTGAAATAGGAAATCCCATGAGAGGTTATCAAAGGCTTTAGAGATGTCTAGTTTGAAAAGCATATTACCTCCTCTGAAAAAAACATCAATGTCATGAACTAGCTCTTGAGCGAGTAGAATATTATCAGATATGGATCTATTTTTAACGAAACTAGTTTGGTTAGGAGAGATGATTTTATGGAGCAGGGGGTTAATCTTATTATTAATTAATTTAGCAATGAGTTTTTGGAAAAAGGTACAAAGACTAATAGGTCTAAAATCACCCCAAGATTTAGGATTGATGGTTTCGGGAATAAGGACAATAGAAGTACTTGAAAAATATGGGAATAGAGCGCCATCAAAGAAATCAATAAGCATTAACAAGATCAGATTTAATAAAAGGCCAACATTCGAAAGAAATGAGTCATTAAAACCATCGGGCCGACAAGAATCAGTGTTCATGCTATTGAGAGTACTACTAATCTCCGCTTCTGAGGGACGCATAGTAAGCAAATGGTTATCCTCATTGCTAATTAAAGAAGGGATTAGATGGGTGTTGGAGGGCGTGTCTAATGAAGGATTAGAATTTAATAAATTTTGAAAGTGATGTATGACAGATTCCTTAATTTCGTATTACAAGAAGCATAGATGAAGGAACCAAAAGCCGAAAACTCACCTAAAGAGATTTTGACATTAAATAATTGATCAAGATCATCAATGATGGAAAAGGTGATGGAATTATTCCAAAAACACCAAATTTTATTATTAAGGTTGAAGAAGAAATTTTGAAATCCAAGCGATCTAGCAACATGGACAATCTTGGAAGAGTTAATGAAAGGCTCAATAATAACAAGAAGTTTGATGTTATGAGCCCGACAGAGGCTCAGTCTGAGGCGTGTGAGTGTCCCCACGGATATTCCAAATAAGAAAATTTATCATAATATAAAAACCAAAAAGAAAAGATAAAAAGTGAAAATGGAAAAAGGAAGAGAGGAAAACATAATTATTTGTGAGGTGTAAGAGAAGAACGTGTGGTTCTAGTGAAGTTATTATTAGTCATTTTGGCTTTATAAGATTTTTTTTTAATAACAGTTTGGAAAGGTCTATCAGAATCCAAAGTATCTCCATTAGAAAGGGATTGGTTTTTGGTATGCAGAATGGGAGCAGTATCAGTCAATGTTTTAGTAGTGGTGATTTCTCCTTCTTCAGTATCAGAGTTAGAATGACAAATTTGGATAGCATGAGTATCACTCTATAGAGAAGTAGAAGGGGAGTTCTTGTGCCATTAATAGTACAAATAACATTTTCATTGCCATGATGCATATTCAGATTTTGGTCTAGCACCAAAGGATCAACATTATTTTGAGCTAATATAGGATTTCCATTCAGATTTTCATTAAGATTCAAATGAAGCAAAGGTTTGTCATGAGAAGCCAAATTATTGCAAGTAGGAATAGTGCTAGGTAAGTTATTATTAGTTTCGGCACACACCTCAATAGTAGTATTTATACCAAGCTTCGAGAATGTTTCATTAGACAACCGTAAGTAATAAAGGGTAGGTGAAGGAGGATGAATTCCATTATGAGTGGCTTTAGGCACATAAGCTAACTTATTGGTTTTCCCAGTTCCAAGAGAGGTATTAGTGTCCTGTGATATATTCTTTTTAAGGTTAGGGTGTAACACAAAGCATTCAGTGTGATCATGGCCATGGATCTTACAGTGAGAGCAAAAGATAGGGAAAATTTCAAATTTAACTTTCTGATTATATCCAAATTTTTTTGAACCAATCGTAACTTCTTTGGGGTATTTTTTGGTAATGTCGATCTCAACCAAGATGCGTGCAACAGATGGCCGAGATCTAGCGGCAGTGGCTTAATCAATTTGAAGGGGTCTACCAAATAAAGCCCCAACCGAAAACAAAACTTGGTGAGTAACATAGTGAATTCTCATGTTGGGGAAAGCAAGCCATAAAGGAACAATAGGGGATTCCTCTTTGACATCAAAAAGGGGTGACCATTTCAAGAGACACATTTGACAATTATACACAAAATAGGAGCGACGAGCAAAGACACGAGAATAATCTAAATTATTTGATAATTGAATGAGGATATGTCGAGGATCAATCAGCCCAATAGTGAAGACTCCCGAAAGCTTTAAGCTATGGAAGAAAGATCGGATATTATATAGAGTAAACCGTAAAGAGAATTTACCAACCAAAGAGAACTTAAAAGGCTTAGCTAATTTCTCCACGTCCTGGTCAGAACACATGATAGCCGGTAATCCATGGAAAGATGTTGAAATTAAGTTAACCGAGGCATTATAGCTAGGGATCTTACCAGAAAGAGTGTCCTTAAAGGACTTGATGGCAGGCGCATTAACAGTTGCAATCTGATCCAGAGTACCTTTAGGGTCGGAGGTTAAAGTTGGTGCATCCAGGAGCGACGAGTTCAGTTGCACGGAGAGTGATGCCTTTACCATTGAACGATCCGGTGAGAATCACATAAGCAACCAGGGGAAGCGCAAACAAGTAATAAAATAACGATCGCGATCAGGGTGGCCCAAATGTGGCCAAACTGTAGAGTTGCACGGGAACACAAAATCTCCACATAATTGCCAGAGAGGGAGCGCAGAGGAGGAGGATGGTTCAGATTTTTTTTTGGTTTTAGGGTTTAAGGTTTAGGTTATAGGGTTGTTAGTTTAGGTTTTAGGGTTAACATATTTTTATTTTTATTATTTTTATACTTTAGGGTTTAGGGTTTAGGTTTTAGGTTCAGGGTTCAAGTTTTAGTTTAGGGTTTAAGGTTTTTTGATCATTTTTAATAGAGAACCAATTCATATTCAACATTTCTTTTTTTTCAATTTCATCAACCAAGTAAAGATACAAGAGATGATATAGATCAAAAATGAGCACGCATAGAGAAAATCAAATACCCTAGATAACTTCAACCATCTCTATTGTGAAGTCACAGTTCCATAAGAAGCAGATTAGATAGGACGTTCTTCAATTTCTGCAGTTCTCATCAGAACCACCCCTACTTCTCAAGTAGCAGGATCCACCATCGTATCCTCAATCTCTCCCTCCAGCACCACCACGACTGTAACCTCTGTTTCTCCTCCCACATCCATAACCATCACTACTTCAACCACCACCTCAATGTCCACCAGTAACTCTAGATCCCCCACAATTGAAATGATAACTGCCGCCTCTACCTTTGCCTCCACCACCAGATGTAGACTGAGTGTCGTTGATGGTAATGTTCTTGCCATTAAGGTTTTCCCCATTTTTAGGGTATAGGTTTAGGTTTAGGTTTATTAGGTTTTAGGGTTTACATTTATTTAATTATTTTAGTTATTTTAAGTTTAAGTTTAGGGTTTAGGGTTTAGGGTTTAAGGTTTAGAGTTAGAGTTTAGGGTTTAGGGTTTAAGGTTTAGAGTTTTTATAAAATAAAAACCCAAATGATTTCATAACAAATGAGAAATTACCAAATTAAATAAGACATTATCCTCTATCAACTAATAAAATAAGATAAAATAAAATGCAATTCAAAAATTAACAAAAATAGTATTTCACAAAATGATTTAACTCCCAGAGTCAATAAAATTTGCTTTTATAGAAGTCCAACAAAGCTTAGTCAAACAAGCTAAAAACCATATCATCATGAGAGTCCTAAATAGGCTCTTCCTTCTTCTCTTCCACAATAGCAGCTGGAGTAGCAGTAGCAGCAGTAGCATCAGGCGCAAGAGCCACAGTAAATTTATTATGATCCTTCAAATACGGCTTAAACTTCTCAGCCCATGCGTATGTGTAATCAGTGGCAATCATGGCGGGGAGGACATTCTTGTAAGCGTTGATGAACATGTGGGGCACTATAGCAAGGGTGGGATAAGAGATGGTTAGTGAGAGAGAATTGAACATTGAAAGGACTGCCAAAAACTTCTTGATGAGATCATCTTCACTGAGGTCAAGGCCATAAGAGATGGCCTAATGCCCAGCTTAATTAGGAGAGTACGCTTTGAGGATCCCACCTGATCACCTTGTTAAATCAACATAATTGGGGTGATAATTTCAACAGTACCCTTGTTGATCTTTGTTGGGATGTTGAGAATCTAGAAAAAATAATTCTATGAAAGATCCAGACCAATGTTTCCTGGAGGAACCACAACATCAATAAGTGCAATAAGACCAACACGGGCAGCACCACCAACTTCATACATCGCAACCTCTACACTGACTTCTTTAAGATCACCATTCATAAAAATCAGCTCAACCGGGGTTTAGGGTTAAGGGTTTATTATGGTTTATGATTTTATGGTTCAGGGTTTAGGGTTTAGGGTTTAAGGTTTAGGGTTTATGAATTTTTATGCTTTAGGATTTAGGAATTTATAGGCTTTAGGGTTTACATTTTATGGATTAGGATTGTAGCTTTAGTGTTGTAGGTTTAGGGTTTAGGGTTTATGGTTAATTTTAGGGTTTAGGGCTTAGGATATAGGGATTAGGGTTTTTTTTGAAAATGAAGTAAAGTGGTAGGTTTAGGTTTATTTAGTTTATTTATTATTTATTTTAGTTTATTTTAATTTTTTATTATTATTTAATTAATTTATTTATTTTAGTTTATTTATTTTAGGCTTATTTATTTTAGTTTAGGTTTTTATTTTTAGTTTATTTTTTAGGTTTAGGTTTAGGTTTAGGTTTTGTTTTTAGTTGAGTTTTATTTTTTATTTTATTTTTTAGGTTTAGGTTTTATTTTTTATTTTTAGGTTTAAGTTTATGCTTTTATTTAATTTTTTAGGTTTAGGTTTTAGGTTTTTATTTTAGGTTTATTTTTTAGTTTAAGTTTAGGTTTATTTTTAGTTTATTTTATTTTATTTACTTTAGGGTTAGGTTTAGGTTTAGTTCAATTTAGGATTAGGTTTAGGTTTTATTTATCTTAGTTTAGTTTATTTTAGTTAAGGTTTAAGTTTATATTATTTTATTTATTTTATTTTTATTTTATGTTTACTTTTTTTTAGTTTAGGGTTTAGGTTTTATTTTTTATTTATGTTTAGGTTTATTTTTTTATGTTTTGGTTTTTATTTAGTTTTTATTTTATTTTATTTTGGGTTTTTTTTCATTTTACATTTAGTTTTTATTTTATTTAAGTTTTTAATTCTTAGGTTTAATTTATTTCTTTAGTTTAGTTTAGGTTTTTATTTATTTTATTTTAGTTTAACTTTTATTTCTTAATTCATTTTACTTTTCGATTTAGGTTTAGCTTTTAGTTTAGGTTTTTATTTTATTTATTTTTAGATTTTTTAATTTATTTTATTTTTAGGTTTTATTTAGTTTAGGTTTAGGTTTTTAGGTTCTTAGTGTTTAGGGTTTTGGGTTTTGGGATAGTTTTCGTGTTTAGGGTTTAGTCTTAGGGTTTTTTTATTTATTTATTTTTTGTTTTTATTTAGGGTTTAGGGTTTTTTAGTGTTAAGGGTTTATGGTTTAGGGTTTAGGGTTTCAGGTTTATGGTTTAGGGTTTAGGGTTAGTTTTAGGGTTTAGGGTTTAGGGTTTAGGGTTTAGGGTTTAAGTTTTAAGGTTTAGGGTTTTTTTAGATTAAGTAAACTGGTAGGTTTAGGTCTATTTAGTTTATTTTTTATTTATTTTAGTTTATTTTATTTTTTATTTGTATTTAGATATCTTTGTTATTTTTATTTTGTTTAGTTTATTTATTTTAGTTTTATTTATTTTAGTTTATTATTTAGATTTAAGTTTAGTTTTATGTTTATTTTTTAGTTTAGTTTTATTTTTAAGTTATTTTTTAGGTTTAGGTCATATTTTTTATTTTTCAGGTTTAGGTTTAGGTTTTTATTTTATTTTCTTAGGTTTTGGTTTTAGATTTTTATTTTAGCTTTATTTTTAGGTTTTATTTTTTAGTTTAGGTTTATGTTTATTTTTAGTTTATTTTATTTTATTTAGTTTAGGGTTCAAGTTTACTTTATTTTAGGTTTTGGTTTAGGTTTTAATTATTTTAGTTTAATTTATTTTAGTTTAGGTTAATGTTTATTTTATTTTTTATTTTAAGATTAGGATTTTTTTAGATTAGGATTTATGTTTTATTTTTTCTTTATTTTTAGGTTTTATTTATAAGTTTATCTTTTAGTTTAGGTTTTTATTTACTTTCTATTTTAGTTTATATTAAGTTTATTTTATTCTTATTTTATGCTTAGTTTTTATTTTGACTAGGTTTTTTATTTTTAGGTTTATTTTATTTTGTAATTTAGGTAAGGTTTTTATTTTGTATTTATTTTAGTTTTGTTTTTATTTTTTATTTTATTTTATTTTAGGATTAAGTTTGGGTTTAGGTTCATGTTTTAATTTAGGTTTTTATTTTATATTATAATTTGTATTTAATTTTGTTAAGGTTTTTTTATTTATTATATATTTAAGTTTTATTTAGTTTATGTCAAGGTTTTATGGTTTTAGGGTTTAGGGTTTAAGGTTAAGGGTTTGGGGTTTAGGGTTAAGGGTATATGGCTATAGGTTTTAGAGTTTAGGGTTTATGGTTTAGGGTTTAGGCTTTTAGGGTATAAGTTTAGGGTTTAAGGTTTTGGGTTTCATGGTTTAGGGTTCAAGGTTTAGGGTTAAGGTTTAGGGTTTAGGGTTTCGGGCTAGTTCTAGAGTTTAAGGTTTGGGCATTAGGGTTTTGGGTTTAGGGTTTAGGGTTTAGGGTTAGTTTTAGGGTTTAGGGTTTAGGCTTATGGTTTTTTTTTTTTTTTATTTAGGGTTTAGGGTTTAAGTTTTTTTAGGTTTTAGGGTTTAGGGTTTAGGGTTTAGGGTTTAGGATTTAGGGTTTACGATTTAGATTTTTTTAAATGAAATAAACCAGTATGTTTACGTATATTTAGTTTATTTAGTTTATTATTTATTTGTTTAGTTTATTATATTTTTTATTTATATTTTGGTTTATTTTTTTATTTAGTTTAGTTTATTCTTATAGTTTAGGTTATTTATTTTTGTTTATTTTTAGGTTCAGGTTTATGGTTTATTTTTACTTTTTAGTTTGATTTAATTTTTATTTTATTGTTTAGGTTTAGGTTTTATTTTTTATTTTTATTTTTAAGTTTACATTTTTATTTTATTTTTTTAGGTTTAGGTTTAAGGTTTTTATTTTTGGTTTATTTTTAGGTTTTGCTTTTTAGTTTAGGTTTAGGTTTATTTTTAGTTTATTTTATTTTATTTTATTAGTTTTAGGTTTAGGTGTAGTTTATTTTACGTTAAGATTTATGTTTTATTTATTTTAGTTTAGGTTTAGGTTTATATTATTTTGTTTATTTTAGGTGTAGGTTTTTTTTCATTTAAGGCTTAGATTTTATTTTTTATTTATTTTTAGGTTTTATTAATAAGTTTATTTTTTAGGTTTAGTTTTTTTTTTTATTTTAGGTTTATTTTATTTTTATTTTACATTTAGTTTTTAGTTTATTTAGGTTTTTAATTTTTAGGTTTATTTTACATTTTAGTTTAGTTCAGGATTCTATTTATTATATTTTAGTTTTGTATTTATTTTTTATTTTATTTTATTTTTAGTTTTATGATTGGGTTTAAGTTTGGGTTTATGTTTTTATTTTATTTTATTTTATTTATTTGATATAGGTTTAGGTTTATTTATTTATTTTATTTTTATGTTTTATTTAGTTTAGTTTTATGTATTTAGGTTTTTAGGGTTTAGGGTTTTAGGTTTTAGGGTTTAGGGTTTAGTGTTTAGGGTTTGGGGTTTAGGATTTTAGGGTTTAGGGTTTAAGATTTTGGTTTAGGGCTTAGGGTTTAAGGCTTAGGGTTTTGGGTTTTAGGGTTTAGGATTTAGGGTTTAGGATTTAGGGTTTAGGGATGTAGGTTTAGGGTTTAGGGTTTCGAGTTAGTTTTAAGGTTTAGTTTTTAGGGTATAGGGTCTAAGATTTAGGGTTAATTTTAGGGTTTAGGGTTTCGGGTTTAGGGTTTCGGGTTTAGGGGTTTTTTTTTAAATTGAGTAAACTTATAGGTTCAGTTTTATTTTTTACTTATTTTATTCATTTATTAGTTAGGTTTATTTTTATAATTATTTAGTTTAGTTTATTTATTTTATTTTAGGTTTTTTATTTTAGTTTATTTGTTAGGTCTAGGTTTAGGTTTATGTTTATTTTTTAGTTTAGTTTTTTTTATGTTATTTTTTAAGATTAGGTTTAATTTTTTATCTTTAGGTTTATGTTTATGTTTATGTTTTTATTTTATTTTTTTAAGTTTAGGTTTTAGGTTTTTATTTTAGGTATATTTCTAGGTTTTATTTTTTAGTTTAATTTTAGGTTTATTTTTAGTTTATTTTATTTTATTTAGTTTATGGTTTAGTTTAGTTTATTTTACGTTTACGCTTAGGTTTTATTTATTTTAGTTTAGTTAATTATTTTATAAGTTTAGGATTATTTTATTTTTATTTTATGTTTAGGTTTTTTTCCTTAGTTTAGGGTTTAGGTTTTATTTTGTTATTTATTTTTAGGTTTTAGGTTTAGGGTTTAGGGTTTAGGGTTTTAGGATTTATGCTTTTAGGTTTTTGGGGTTTGGGTTAGGGATTAGGGTTTATGGTTTTTTAGGGTTTAGATTTTATGCTTTAGGGTTTAATGTTTAGGCTATAAGGTTTAGGGTTTAGAGTTTAGGGTTTAGGGATAGCTTAAGGTTTAAGGTTAGTTTAGGGTTTAGGGTTTAGGCATTAGGGTTTAGGGTTTTTAGGGTTTAGGGTTTAGTGTGAATTAAGAGTTTAGGATTTAGCGTTTAGGGTTGTGGGTTTTGGGTTTTGGGTTTAGGATTTAGGGTTAGTTTTAGGGTTTATGGGTTAGGGTTAGGGTTTTATATTTAGAGTTTATGGTTTAGGGTTTAGGGTTGTATGTTTAGGGTTTTGGGTTTAGGGTTAATTTTAGGGTTTAGGATTTAGGGTTTACTGTTTATGGTTTATTTAGTTTTTTATTTTAGTTTATTTTTTCAATTTTTATTTAGGTTCATTTTTTTATTTATTTTAGTTTATTTATTCTAGTTTATTTATTTTAGTTTAAGTTTTTTATTTTTGTTTATTTTTTTCTAGTTTAGGTTTAGGTTTATGTTTATTTTTTAGTTTTTTTTTAGGTTTAGAATTTTTTTTAATTTTAGGTTTAAGTATAGGTTTTTATTTTATTTTTTTTAATTTTAGGTTTTATATTTTTATTTTAGGTTTATTTTTTGGTTTTAGTTTTTAGTTTAGGTTTAGGTTTATCTTTAGTTAATTTTATTTTATTAAGTTTAGGGTTTAGCTTTAGTATATTTAGTTTTTATTAATTTTAGTTTAGGTTTAGTTTTATTTTATTATGTTTATTTTATATTTAGGTTTTTTTTATTATTTTATTTGAGTTTAGTTTTAATTTTTTATTTTTTTCTTTTTAGGTTTAGGTTTAGGTTTTAGTTTATGTTTTTATTTGATTTTATTTCTTTATTTTATTTATTTTAAGTTTTTTTATTTGTTTTATTTTTATAATTTATTTAATTTAGGTTTAGGTTTTTGGCTTTTTACGGTTTAGGGTTTAGGGTTAATTCAGGGTTTAGGGTTTAGGGTTTAAGGTTTAGGGTTTGGGGTTTAGGGTTTAGGGTTTAGGGTATTTATTTGGGTTTAGGGTTTAAGGATTATGGTTTATGGTTTAAGATTTAAGGTTTAGGGTTTAGGGTTTAGGGTTTACAATTTTTATGGTTTAGGGTTTAGGGTTTAAGGTTTAGGGTTTAGGGTTTAGGTTTTAGAGTTTATGATTTAGGGTTTAGGGCTTTGAGGTTTAGAGTTTAGGGTTTAGGGTTTATAGTTTTAATGATTTATGATTTAGGGTTAAGGGTTTTAAGCTTTAAGGTTTAGGGTTGTAAGTTGTAGGTTTATGGTTTTTTTATATTTTATTTATTTATTTTAAATTAAGTAAACTAGATGGTTTAGCTTTATTTAGCTTATTTATTATTTATTTTAGTTTATTTTTTATTTTTATTTTGATTTAGGTTTATTTTTATTTTTATTTGGCTTAGTTTATTTATTTTAAGTTCATTTATTTTAGTTTTGGTTTTATATTTTAGTTTATTTTTTAGGTTTAGGTTTAGGTTTAAGATTGTTTTTTAGTTTAGTTTTATTTCTATATTATTTTTTCGGTTTAGGTCTTATTTTTTTTTTTAGGTTTAGGTTTATGTTTTTTTTAGGTTTTAGTTTAAGGTTTTTATTTTAGGTTTATTTTTAGGTTTTATTTTTAAGTTTAGGTTTGGGTTTATTTTTAGTTTATTTTATTTTATTTAGTTTAGGTTTAGTTTATTTTAGGTTTAATTTTAGGTTTTATTTTTTTTAGTTTAGTTTATTTTAGTTTAGGTTTAAGTTTACTTTATTTTTATTTTAGGTATATGTTTTGTTTTTGGTTAGGGTTTAGGTTTTATTATTTATTTATTTTTTTGGTTTTATTTTTAGTTTTACTATTTAGGTTTAGGTTTTTATTTAGTTTTTATTTTATTTTATTTAGATTTTTTATTTTTTTAGTTTAGTTTAGCTTTTTATTTATTTTAATTTAGTTTTTATTTTTATTTTATTTTCTTTTTAGGTTTTGGTTTATGTTTTAGTTTATGTTTTTATTTTATTTTGTTTATATTTTTTTAATTATTTTATTTTAGGTCTTAATTAGTTTGGGTTTATGTTTTTACCTTTTTAGGGTTTGGAATTTAAGGTTTAGGTTAGTAGGGTGGTTTGTATGGCATGGTTTTAGAGTTTTTGGGTTTAGGGTTTGGGTTATAGTAGGGTTGGTTAGTTTAGGGTTTAGGGTTTTCTTTTTTTTAAACAGAGAACAAAATCAGATTCAACATTTCTTCTTTTGTTTATTTAGTTTATTTAGTTTATTTTTGTTTATTTTAGTTTATTTTATTTTTTTATTTATATTTATGTTTAATTTTTTTATTTGTTTAGTTTAGTTTATTTATTTTTATATTTTTTTAGTTTATTTTTTAGGCTTAGGTTTATGTGTAAGTTTATTTTTTAGTTGAGTTTTATTTTAATTTTATTATTTAGGTTTAGGTTTTATTTTTAATTTTAGGTTTAGGTTTCGGTTTTTATTTTATTTTTTTAGGTTTAGATTTTAGGTTTTTATTTTATGATTATTTTTTAGTTTAGGTTTAGGTTTATTTTTAATTTATTTTATTTTATTTAGTTTAGGGTTTAGGTTTTGTATATTTTAGGTTTATTTTATTTTATTTATTTATCTTTTAGTTTAGGTTTTTTATTTTATTATTATTTGTATTTTGTAGGTTTAGGTTTTAGTTTGGGGTTTATTTTTATTTTTATTTTTATGTTTGGTTTTATTTAGTATTTTAATTTATTTTAGTTTAAGTTTATTATATTTAATTTAGGTTTATTTATTTATTTATTTATTAATTATTAATTTAGGAGATTTATGTTTAGTTTAGGTTTTATTTTATTTTATTTAGTTTAGGTTTTATGATAGTCATCAGGTTTAGAGTGAAGGTGTGGTTTAGGTTTAGGGTTTAGGTTTAGATTAGGTAGTGGGGTTTATGTGAGTTTAGAGTTTAGGGCAGTGGCCCACCATTAGGCAGTCAGTGGAGGGAGGGTTTAGGGCTTAGTCTTAAGCCTGCCCAGCCTCCTTACTTTGGTTTGGCCTCAGCCTGGGCCTGTCAGCCACCTGAGCCCAGGTCAGTCAGTGGTCTGGCCTGCAAGCCCAGGATCTAATGTTATTTGTGGTTTGGCCTGTTTTGGCTTTTGGGTCAGTGGGGTTTAGAGTTTAGGTTTGGGGTATATGATCTGGTTCAGGGTTAGGAGATTTGTGGTTTTTAGGATAATAGAATGGGGATTACAACCCAGGGTTTTAGGTTTAGGGTGGGGTAGGGTTTAGAGCCATGGTTTGGTTAGGTCAGTGGGTGGAGGGAGGCAAGTTTAGGGTTGGGTAGGTTCCAGGTATATTATTTATTTATTTATTATAAGTAAGTGGTAGGTTTATGTTTATTTTTTTATTTTATTTATTTAGATTTGAGATTTACTTTATTTTATTTAGTTTAATTAATTTATTTAGGATTATTTATTTTAGTTTAGATTTTCATCTTAGTTTACTTTTAAGTGCAAGATTTATTTATTTATTTTTAGTTTATTTTGATTTTGTAGGTTTTATTTATTTATTTTATGTTTATGTTTAACATTTTATTTTATTTTTAGGTTTAGGTTTTTATTTTAGGTTTATTTTTAGGTTTTAGTTTTTAATTTAGGTTTAGGTTTATTTTTAGTTTATTTTATTTTATTTAGTTTGTTGTTAGGTTTAGGTTTAGGTTTAGGTTTTATTTTTTATTAATTTTTAGGTTTTATTTTTAGGTTTATTGTAGGTTTTAGGTTTTATTTAGTTTTATTTTATTTTTTTATTTTATTTTATTTTTTATTTTATTTAGGTATTTTTATTTATTTTAGGATTTATTTAGTTTTATTTATTTTAGTTTAGTTTTATTTTTATTTTTTCTTTTAGGTTTAGGTTTAGGTTTTTTAGTTTATGTTTTATTTTATTTTATTTTGGTTTAGTTTAGTTTTAAACTTTAGGGTTTAGGTTAGTTTAGGGTTTTTTATTGGGGCTGGATTGGCGGTGTGGGGTTTATTGTTTAAGGTTAAGGTTTAAGGTTTAGTCTTTAAGGCTTTAGGTTTAGGATTTTAGGGTTTATTTTATGGTTTAAGTTTTTAAGTTTAGGTTTGGGGTTTTATTTTTAGGGTTTATTTTTTGTTTTTTTTTTTGTTTTAACAGAGCACAAATTCAGATTCAACATTTCTTCTTTTTAATTTCCTCAACCAAGTAACACACCAAGTTTTCTAAGACACAAGCGATGACATAAATCAAAAATGAGCATGCATGGAGTAAATAAAAAACCCTAAATAACTAGAACCTTCTCTAATATAAAGGCACCTCGGCCTCTCCAGTAGCGGGACCCACCATCATATGCCCGATCTCTCCCTCCACCACCACGATGGCTATAACCTCTATTAATCCTCCCACCTCCATGACCACCACGCTTACCACCTCCATATCCCCACACCCCAGGGATAACCGCCACTCCCCACCGCCGAGGAGACTCAGATGATGTTCCTAATGTCAAGGTCCTGCCCATTCTTAAGGTTTGGGTTTATTATGTTTTAGGGTTTAGGTTTATTTTTTAATTTATTTAGTTACTTTAAGTTTAGGTTTAGGGTTTGAGGTTTAGGATTTAGAGTTTAGGGTTAGGGTTTAGGGTTTATGCTTTTAGGGTATAGGGTTTAAGGTTATGGTTTAGGGTTTATGTTTAGGGTTTATGGTTGTAGGTTTAGGGTTTAGGGTTTAGGGTTTATAGTTGTAGGTTTAGGGTTTAGGGTTTAGGATTTATGGTTTATTATTATTTTTTTAAATTAAGCAAACCAATAGGATTAGGTTTATTTAGTTAATTTAATTTTATTTTATTTTATTTTAATTTTGACTAAGTTTAGTTTATTTATTTTAGTTTAGGTTTTTTATTTTAAATTTTTTAAATTTAGGTTTAGGTTTAGGTTTATTTTTAGTTGAATTTATTTTTATTTTATTTTTTTATGTTTAGGTTTTATTTTTTTTATTTTATTTTTATTTTATCCCAAGAGGCTAATCGTATCCAAGTCACACATTAAGGCATCAATCATTTAAGAAACAATGAAAAGCATGTAGTCCTAATGCATAACGTAAACATAACATCAAACAATTATATAAACTATCATAAAAGAATAAAAGGCCGGTGCGGTCGAGTACCACCGTACAACCCAATGAGAGAAAAGATTGGTAGCCAAGCTCTACCCTGATAGAACTTGGAATATGAAAGAGTATTTATAATTGTATTAAATGCTATTGGGGTCTTCTTTGTTCTTATCTCCATTTATGATTTGGTTCCTTCTTTGATTTGAATTGTGCTTGCTTCAAAGGCATCACAGGGCACCCCAAGATAAAGCATTCTGGCCACTGCTCATCCCCACATAGCACTAATCCTAATTCCTATTACAAAAATTACATTTATGTGGGAAAAGTAAATCTAACTATACCTGTAAAATAGAGGTTAGCTAAATATATGTATAATCCCAAGAAATTGTATTTATAATTTTGTCTTAGCACCCTACACATGGCTAAATAAGCCCACTTGTCCTAACTTAGATTATGCTTAAGGATTTAAGCAACCTACAAAAAAAGCATACATCCTACCATGATTAGGCTAATATTGGCCTATCATCCAGTCCATGAAGCATACATCCTAACATCCAATCTAAAATAATACATCATAAAATAAAACATGCATCACATCATACACCGTCCAAACTTAGATCAAGAAGTGGTGACTTTATTCTAATGTGTGTATTAAGGCTTGTGTGGTAACTCTTATTAGGCATTAGTGTTGTATTTTCTAAGTGTAGAAAGGTTCAATTTAACATGAAAGGTTGATTTTACTCGAAGTAGTTTAATTGATTTGAGAATTTTAATTTGTGTTTTCTTTTATTTCATTTGATTACACTTAGCAAGTTAGTCTTATAAAGAGAGGAAAAGAGGATTGCCTTCTTTCATCCCTACCTTAAGTCACTTTCTAAAGTATATTAACTTGATTTAGTTCTCTTTAGTGAATTGCTTATTAAATGCTTTAATTAATCCTAAGTTTAGGTTCACTTTAAATAACCTTATTCAAAATGAAAGGCATCTTAAGATTAATTTAATTGAATTACTACCACATGACCTATATTAAATCATTCCTTTCCATCACATGTAACATGCATATGATTTAATCCTAATTGTATCTATACATGCAACATATTTTACCACACTTAAATGATGAATGTATGTGTATGTTTAGAATTTATATTTTATTTGATTGAATTATTTAAACATATTAATTTAAAACTTTATCCAAATTCTTATACAAAAGGACATAAGAATTAAATTAAATAGGCATGTGCCGTTGTTAAACTAGGGAAGTGAGGTAATGACATGAACTCCTTGGAGCTAGCTAAAGCCTCGTATTCTTGGGATGTCTAGACTATATATCTATTTGCAATTAAACATATGTAAATTCATATACATGAAAATAGGAAGTAAGCTCCAAATCATATGGCTAATTAATTCAACCACTTAGTCAATTATGAATGCATGCAATTTTAATGTAAAATAGGATTTTCATTCAATAATCACATATACATATACATGTACAAAGTTATAGGCAAGTAGGTGTCATTGTTAAATGAGGGAAGTGAGGTAATCAAATGACCTCTTTGGGGATAAATAAAGCCTCATATCCCCGGGATGTCTAGACTATATACTTGCTTTTCTTGGATACACATGGATGCATACATAAATAAGGGAAAGAAAACCATGCAAATATGGTATATGTTTTTTGATTGAATCATCTATATATATGAATTAAAACTCTATTCAAATTCTAATGTTGAAATACATAGAAATGAAATCAAATGGGTACATGCCGTTGTTAAACCAAGTAAGTGAGGTAATCAAATGACCTCCTTGGGGCTAGCTAAAGCCTCGTGTTCCTGGGATGTCTAGACTATATACCCATTACTATTCAATCTTATATAAATCAACACATGAATAGAGAAAAGGGAACTCAACATTCATACACCTAAGTTATAAGCACATTCATTTCTTATGTATTTTAAACTAGCATCATAACACATTATTAATCATTTATAAACATTTGAAAAAAACATTTGGATTTAATAGTGATAATAGCCACGCATATATTAAATTAATTGAACACATGCAAGCTTATAGAAAGGAAATCCATTTTATTTTACTAGATTTTGAAAAGATGGATGCATGGATTCAAATGTCATACTAAATTTAACATGATTGGAAAGAGGACAATAAAATATAAGCTTGTGATTCACTCAACCATACTAGTTCTTAAGGAAAATCAAATCAAATAAGATTATTTCAAGTAAACCAAAGCTTCTTTGTTAATTAAGTTTTAGATTTGATTTGATTTAAAGAGGAGAAGAGAAATCATCACTTGTTATTTTAAACCCATTCCCACATTAGTGATTTGATTTAATTTAAGGAAATATAATTAAGTTGATTTTATATGTTAATTAAATTGAACCCTTAGTTAGATGAATTAATTACCCTTACCTATGTCACCTTAAAGTAATTAACTAAATAATTATGAGCCAACATGATATGCATGGAAAATAAACCTGCAATGATCCTAATAAATAAAAAGGGCCTAACGCAATTGGCTCATGATTAATAATTAATTAGATTAAGGGACTTAATTAATTACTCTTATGGTTTTCTCACACATGTGGACTAACCACAATTTCATTAGACTCCTTTAGGTTATTAAACACCTAAAGATGTACTCCATGATTTAATTAATTAAGGTATGATGTGATTATGATTTCAATTTGATTAAGTAATTTAATTAATTAGTTAAATCTTAATTAATTTCATTTTAAAAAAGGGTGAAATGAACTTAGTGAAAGGGGTCCAAACTTTAATCCTTAGTTCACTTTCTATTGAATAATGATTAATAAACTTAATTAACCAATTTATTAATGTTCATGGCATTAATTAATCATTAATTAACTTAAAAGAGTAGTTAATATTTAATTAGTCAATTTTTCTAATTAAGTGAGCAATAAATCCCAAGAAAATCATGGGAGGCAAAGATCATCCCATTAAATTAACCCGTAAAATTTGAGATTAATTGCTCAAGTAATTAAGGAGTAATTAAGCAAATTAATTTTGTAATTAAATTATAATTACTATTCAAAATTAGTGAAGATCATTTTTAATTAATTATCCTCTGAAATACCATTAAAATTAGTATTTATTTGCATTTTTTGATTTATCTATAATTTTTAAAAGTTTCAGCCATTAGAAATAATTAAATAAACCTAACTAAAGCCTAATCCTGTTGGTTGCACATGGCACGCTGATGTGGTGCACTTTCCACATGGCGCCGTAGGATTGGCTACTTAAAACTTATCCAACAGAGCATCTACATGGCGGTGACAGACGCACTTTCTCGCCAGCTGTCTGATCTAAGATCAGATGGCTATGATTAATCCCATGGCTTAATAGGATTAAATAAGATCAATCTAGTGGCTCTAATCACAATTGTCTATTTTGATCATGCAGAATGGACGGTGCATGATCTAATGTCAAGTGAGCGAGGAAGAATGGAGTCTGTTCGCCATTGCTCACTTAATCCAAGCTTACCCTAGCTTGTATCAAATCCAAAAGGATCCCACTCCTTCACGACATTGATCGGAGGGGATCCAATGGTCATGATCACACGAGATGCAAGTTTCTTCAAAAAGCACCAACCCATTTTTGCCTAAGGATTGGTTTTGGAAGGTTATCTCGCTGGAGCTCGAGACTGACAACTTGAACGATTGAGGAAGCTTCATCTAGTAGAGATGAAGCTTTGTTGAGTAGCAATTGGATCAATTCTTTGATGTTCACTTGAAAGGCCACGAACCTATGATTTGGAGCTCGGCTTTGATCGAAGTCCCACCTCCGTTGCTCAAGAAGCTTGGGATATTATACATTCTTGCTCGATAAGGCCTAGGAAGGTGCATTCAAAATTAATATGAATTGATGGATAAATGGGGAAGTTAGGTCAAAAATGAGAGTGTCCTATTTCGGGACGGACTGGAATGGAATTTTGTAATTGAAGAACGAACTTAAGAGCTTAGGGAATGGCTCTAGCTGCTTGTCTTGGGTAGCTAAGGCTATGAGGATTTCTTTTTGTGTGTGTTTTAGTGGAAATGATAGGGTGTATACCCACCTTCATCTTGATTGAATGGTGGGAATGCGTTTGGCTTCTAATGGACGTCCAACCATCTAAGAGAGTTATGGGTTGCAGGGAGGAGGTGAGTTGGCTCGGCTTGGTTATTGAAGGTGTGGAGGTGGTTGCCAAGGAAGAATTATTGGTGTCCTATGGGTTTCAAATGCTCCAATTGGGAAGGTTAGGTGATCTCACCTCCTATCAATCATGGCTGACCCAACCACCCCTTGGGTCAGGTTGGGCAGTGTCTTAGGCACCTAGGTGGACCATTGGGAGAGTACCAAGTGGCCAAGAAATGGAAATGACCACTTACATGGGCGATTTATCTCAAGTGATGCCTTTGACCCAAGGGTAGAATGATCATTTGGCATTGGATTTAATTTAGGCAGATTTGAAATGAGCAAAAATTGGGTTAGCCCAAATTTCAAGTCAATTGGAGTTGATTTGGTTATGTTTGGCTCAATTTGACTCGTTTAGGTCAAATTGGGTTAGGTTGGGTCAAGTTGACCAGTTGGTCAAATTAGGTCAAACCAAAGGTTGGGTGAAGTTCATATGACCATTTGGGATGTTTTAGTTTAAATGGTTTGGTTTAGTTTGGCTTAGATTTGATTTTGGCTCATTTGGGTCAAATGGGTTAAGTTGACCAATTTGACTAAATTGGCCAAATTAGCTTGGGTTAGGTGTTGATTTGGGTTTAGTTGACCAATTAAATATGATTGTAGGCTTTGGTTTCAATTAATTTGGATTTTGTTTTGATTTAAGCCAACTTGAACATACAAGTCACTTTAGGCTAAGTAGTCAATTGGGTGAAATCATGGCTTTGGTCTAGTTCAACAATCAATTTGGAATGAACTTGAGCCATTGGTTGCAATCAATTTGGTTTATATTTTTATTTGACCCAAATTGGTCTTTTAGGTAAATTTGGGTCAACATGGGTCAAAAGGATCAATTGGGTTTGGTTTGACTCAATTGAAGGTCAATTCATATTCAAATACTGATTTTGATTTGGTATGAATCATTGCTTTCAAGAGATTTGGTTTAGGTTGCAATTTGGCTAGTTTGGGTTCATATAGGTTAAGGGGTTGACTTAGTTTGACCTAATTTGTGATAATTGATCAACCTAGGGTGATCAACAATCATGATGGTAGGTTTTGATGGGCTTGGTTCAATCCAATTTGGGTAGGATTAAAACTTGGCTCAAATAGGTCAAATTGGCCACTTTGGGTCAAGTGGACAAATTGGGTTTAGTTGGCATGAGTTTGGGTTGAATTTGAGTTAGTTGAGTTTATATATGGATTTGAGATTGATATATAAATTCAATTCCAATTGGCTTGAGTTCAAATGAGTTTTGGTTCATTTGAACATTTTAAGTCAAAAGGGATAAGATTGGTTTGACTTGGGTTGATTTTAGTTTGGTTTTATGATTGTAGATTTCATTTATATTTGTGAATATTGTTGAAGGTATGATTGATTCATGAGAAACTCAATTGAATTTAAGTTTAGGAATGAAGGAATTTGGCTAAGACCATAGAGTTGGGTCATGTGGCTTAGGTTTGGATTTTGATTTGGTTTGATTTAGTTTTGATGATTTAAATGTATATTTCATTTAAATTTGTGAAGATCATTGAAAATATGATTAATTAGTGGGAAAATCAATTGAGTTTGACTTGATTTGGATTAAGATTTGGCTAAGTCCATGGGATAGGTTATATGTCTTAGGAAGGGTTTTGATTTAATTTGATATAGTTTTATTTAGTTTTGATCATTTAAATGTAGATTTAATTTATATCTGGGAAGAGGATTGAAGATGTAAATTGATTATGAGAAAATCAAATGATTTTGTATTAATTTGGATGAAGATTTGGCTAAATCCATGGGATTGGTCATATGGCTTAGGAAGGGTTTCAAGTTTGGATTTGATCATGGGCTTCAATCATTTGGTTTTAGAATTTGGATTTGGATTTGGATTTGAATCTAATTTTTTAATGGAACTTGTGGTTTGGTTTGAGAAAGTTAACAATTGGATTTGGGTTGTAAGGTAGGTGGAATATCCTAATCCCTAAGGCATAACCTAATTCTATGGTTAACCCTTCTAAGTCTTTAGGCTTAGGTTAAATGTTTACCTAATTGTTACAAGTGTCTTATGACTAGGGAAGTCTTAGTGTCTACAAGACTCCTAAGTCTAAGATGGGAAGATTGAATTCACATTCCAAAAGTGAGGTCAACAGGCCTTAGGCTCCATAGTGTTGCCTTTATAGATAAATGATTGGAAGACCGAAGCCAAGTTTCACATTATAGACTCAAATACATCTTTCAATGCTTTGCTTGGGAGACCATGGATACATGAGAACACCATAGTTCCATCCTTTCTACATCAGTGTATGAAGTTCGTGAGAGGTGGGATCGTCTATTGTGTCAAAGTTTAAAATTTGGCCATTTATAGTTCACGATGTCAGCATATATGAGGTTACGGCTTACTACCTCCGTCAAAATCAGCTAGTCTATTCTTGCAAACTTGGCCAAAGTTTAAAATTAACATAAAAAAAGAAAAAGAAAGAGAAAAAGAAAAATAAAAAAAAGAAAAAAATGAAATAGAAAATAAAAGGGAGAGGAAATAGACTTGGAAGAGGAATTGGAGCCTGACATTAGATTCTACCCATCGTTCATTACTCTATTTGAACATATGGATCGGACGACCTAACCTCCACCAGGTAGAGGAAGAGGCTAGTTCAGAGTTAGTCCTAGGGGTGGAAAACCACCTTATTGGACACCCAATAGAAGATATATCCTTCCTACCAGCAATACACCTACTATCCATATAGACTTTGAATCTAGTTCATAGGATGAGTCTTATATGGTTAGCACACTAGCCAGCTCTTCTCAATAGTAGATTCCCTAAGAGGTGACACTTGAGCGTGACATGAATACAGCTCCAAAGCAAAGCATAAGTGTATCAAAGTCTATATGTGAAGGCAGCTTGGGAACCTTAGCTCTAACCCCACTTTCCTCTAAAAGAAGCTGAGGGTTTGGTAGGTAAATAAGCCTCCAAGTCATCCGTGTGTGAAAACTCAAGAGTTTTTTCCGGGAGCATCATCCTCAAGTCAAGAAGTTGATATATAACTTGAGGATGATTCATATAAATACTTAATAGAATTACCTTTTTATTAGTACTTGCCTTGTGTTCATAATTTAGTAAAGAAAGAGTTAATCCCACATACTTGGTCAAAGCACAGATCAGACTACTTTAAAAGAATATGGAAGAATAAATGAAAAATCTCTCAATTAAGATCAGGACTAGGATTTGGTATAGTGGGTCCAGTTGATGATAATTATTACTGCATAGTCATCACCAATCATTTGGATTCAGATAGGTTCTTTTCAAATCACATTAACTCATATAAGGAGCTATGATTAAAAACTTATGATGATTCAGATGACTTTGAAGTCAAAGATGCATTACCAGAGTTCAAAGAAGAGCTCAAGTCAACCATCGATGCAAAGATATCAACTTAAGAACTGAAGAAGATTCATGCTCGACATACATCAGTTCTTTCTTGGATGAAATTGAAACCAATGATTTAGTTAGGCTATTAACTAAGTTTTAGGACTACTTTGCAAGGAGTTATGAAGAGATTCTTGGATTTTCTCTTAATGTAGCGGTCCATAAACTAGTAATAGAGCCTAATGCTAACC
Organism: Cymbidium sinense; assembly: GCA_021442155.1. Taxonomy (NCBI): domain Eukaryota; kingdom Viridiplantae; phylum Streptophyta; class Magnoliopsida; order Asparagales; family Orchidaceae; genus Cymbidium; species Cymbidium sinense. The sequence continues at coordinate 42,765,697 of CM038216.1, forward strand.
ATATCAAGCAAGCTCCTAGATGCATACGATTAGACATAGAACAATAGGTCATTTATGAAGTCAAGAAACTGATCGATGATGGCTTCATCCGGGAAGAAAATTATCTTACCTAGTTAGCCAGCATCATCCTAGTTATGAAAAAGAATGGCCTCATCTGATGCAGTATTCTCTTTCATGGATGGATCATCTAGATATAACCAAATAAAGATGGCCCCTAAAGATGAAGTAAATAGTTCATTTAGAACCCTGATCGAAATCTATTGCTATAAGATCATGCCTTTGAGCATTAGAAATGCTGATGCTACATACCAGCAGGCTATGACTCAAATCTTCGATGAACTCATTCATCATCAAGTTGAGTGCTATGTCGATGATCTCGTGGTCAAAAGTAGAGAAAAAGAAGACCATCTCTTTGACTTGAGAGTAGTTTTCAAACAATTAAGATAATTTAACCTCAAAATGAACCCCCTTAATTGTGCATTTGGAGTAGCTTCAGGGAAATTCCTTTGGTTTGTCGTCCGACATCAGGGAATCAAAATTGATCCAGAGAAGAAAAAGTGATATTAGAAATGCCACTCTCTAAAGGTTTAACTCAACTCAGATCATTCTAAGGGTGGTTGGCTTATCTAAGATTCTTTATATCCAACCTATCAGGAAGATGTAAACCATTCTCTGTAGTTGCCAAAATGATGCCAATTTCAAGTGGGATGATAAGAGTGAGCTTTCCTTCGAAGACATCAAGCATTAGTTGATGACGCCGCTAGTTCTAGCAGCCCCTATCCCGAGCAAGTTGCTCATACTTTACACTACTGTGTTAAATGACTCCCTTGGTGCTTTGTTGGCCCAAGCTAAAGCCGAAGGGAAGAAAAATGCACTCTACTACATCAGTTGTCATCTAATTTCTACTGGGGCTAATTATCCACTCATTGTGAAATAATGCTTAGCTTTAATCTTTGCATCCCAAAATCTACATCACTACATGCTTCCTCATAAGGTGAACTTAATCTCTAGGATCAATCCACTACAGTATCTCATGACACAGCTAATTCTCTCCAGACGGTTGGGACAATGGTCCATGATCCTCTTATAGTTTGATGTTACCTTTGTATCCCTCTACATGATGAATGGATAAGCGCTAGAAGATTTGTTAGCAGCACACCCACTTCCTACTGACTCTCTGCGTAGTGATGATCTCCTTAATGAAAAAATCATGAACTTATGGGATACTAGCATTCATCGCTGAGAGATGTACTTCTTAAAGACAAGAAGAACCACAATCAACTATTTCAAGAATGATTGGAGTAAGAATAGTTCTCTTAACTCCAAGCCACAATGTGATGAGATTCTCATATCATCTGTCCAATTCTTGCACCAACAATGAAGCTGAATATGAGGCTCTGATTATCGATCTCGAGTTATGCATTACTCTAAGCATCCATAATATCAACATCTTAGGAAATTCTCAGCTATTTATTAACCAAATTGTTGGATCTTATAAGGTTATAAAGCCCAAGCTCCATCACTACCATAAGTACACCATCGAGTTGTTGGCCCAAATCCCAGAGCTTACCATTTATAAGATTCCTCGAGGAGGGAACATCGTAGCGTATTCTTTAGCCAAGCATGTGAAGGAGTTGGCATGTTTGGATGATGATTCCATATCAATAAAGGTCCAAAATATATAAGTCGTATCCTTTATTGATATTGAACTCATCAAAAAGTAATCTCTTGAAGGGTGGGTTGCCATTGCCAAAAAGGAAGAGGAGTTAGATTAGAGGCAACCATTCATGGATTACCTAAGTAAAGGAAAACTACCTTAAGAGAAGTCTCAAGCTAATTAGATAGAGCATAGAACACTTCCATACACTCTTATGGATGGTGTCTTATACCGATGGTCTTTCAATCATATGTGGTTATGTTGTTTAGACAAGCATAAAGCCAGTAAGATCATGACTGAGATTCACTCAAGATTATGTGGAGCCAACTAATTCGGTCCGAAGAGGAATGCCAAGATCAAGAGATTAGGATACTACTGCTAATCGATGATCAAAGATTGCATGGATACGGTAAGGCGATGCCACCGATGTCAAATACACGGTGTGGACCTACCCCAACCACCCAACATTCTACATCCTACATTAGCCTCATGGATTCGAGTGTTGGGATACTTACATAGTGGGTTTGATTGATCCTCCTTCTTTCAAGGGTCATTGATTCCTCTTAGTTTCTACTGACTACTTTTCTAAAGGGGCAAATGTGATTCTACTCAAAGAGGTCACAACTCAGCATATGCTCCAGGTTTTTAGGAACCATATCATAAATAGGTTCGGAGAACCTTAATGAATTATGTCTAATAGTGGTACTACATTCAAGAGCATTGAGATCAACAACTTTGCCTGGAGATACAATATAGATTGGAGATATTCTACCATCAACTACCTGAGGAAAAATGGCTTAGCAGAAGCCTTCAACAAAGCTCTCATCCAAATAATGAAGAAGACACTCGACAACAATAAGCGATAGTGTATTGAGTAGTTAGTTGAAGCCTTATGGGCCTACCACACCACATATAGAACTCTAACTCAGTCTACTCCTTTCTCCTTAGTGTATGGGTTTGAATCTGTTCTACCATTAGAAGTCAACTCTCATCACTAAGGATAGCTTTGGGTAACAAGATCACAACAGAGTAGAACACCAAGTTAGGGTTATAAGAGCTTGAAAGTTTGGAGGAGTGATGCCTGCGGCCATGCCAAAACTCAAGTTGTATAAAGCTAAAATAATTTAAGCTCACAAAAAGTTGGTCCATCCTAGAGCTTTTCAAGTAGGAGAGCCTATTTTAGTTCTAAGGTGACCGATTATTGCCCATCGTAAAATGGGAGGCAAGTTTGAACCCACTGGGGAATGCCCTTTTTCCATAGAGAAGGCATACTAAAGAGAATCTTATCAGCTTATTAATTATAAGGGAGAGAACCAAATGCTTCCAATCAATGTTCTCTACTTAAAGAAATATTATAAATCATTTTTAAAAACAATTACCATTAATGAAAATTCTATTTCGAATTCAATCTCTTCCATGTTGAATCTATTCTTGTTTATGAATTTGCCATGATGTGTTTAGGGTAGGTGTAAGGAACCCGAGCAGTGTCCTATCCTTTATCGACACAACACAACAAAAAACTACACACAAACATATAAAACGAACACATACCTTTGTCTCGGGCTACTTTGAGTTGAGATAATGCCCCCAACGACACTCACTCAGTCGCTGCTCCAGGTCAGGCTGACGTGCTACCCAACTAATGTGTCACCCAAGTGGTCTTCTTACTTTGGAGGATGTAAGTCAGCCATGCTTTCCTTCCTTACTTGGCCACTGCACACTGACGAGCACCTTGTTAGTTTGGTAGGCCTTACGGCGTGGCCAGTATGCCACCTCATGTTGGCTTCATTTAAGAGGATGTGAGTCTGCTGCGCTTTCATCTTGGATTAGCCTTCATACACTGATTAGGTCGAGTATATTTGAGGTTTAGGATAAGTCTCCTAGCTCCTTTCCTCTTAACTATTTTAAGTTTGGGTCTAATCTTTCCTCGAGGTTCCACGCTTAGTAGTCGCTCTAGGTTAGATAGCATCTATCCCGCTGACGACAAACTATCTCAATGATCAATTCTACTTGTAAAGTTGTAGGCCTACACTCTTTCTTTTGACATTGATCTTTTCACACTGATGGGTACCTCACCTTCCCTATGGGAGACTATATTTGGATCACATCCATTGCGACCCCATTTAGACACTGCCCAAGTTACTATCGAATTGGACAATTCTCCTTTCTTAGTAACCACCCCTTTGGTTGGAGAATCCATCTTGTGAATGTGCAGATTCTTCGTTGGTCCAAGAATGAGATAGTCGTGATATAGCCCTTCTCGTGGTCCTTCGCACACTAATAGGGTCCACACAAAAATATAATTAAAAATTATATTCAATTGAGGATTAAGGGGACACCCCTAGCAGTACCTTTTCCTAAGCAGGCATCCTATCTTTAGGGCAATGTCAACAAAACTCCCTATAGGAATCACCTAACTTCTCTTGAGTTGATATAAGTCCCCAATCACATTCACTGAGTAGTCGCCTCTAAATTGGGTTCTATTTGTTTTGCTACCAACATGTCACCCCAGTGGTTATTCCCTGCTTTAGAAGATGTAAGTCAGGTACACCTTCTTTATGGCACAACCATTGCATACCAAAAGGAAACCCCTTAGGTTGGCTAGCTCTACCCCACGATAAGTAGACTATCCCTTTAGATTTGTAAATCTGAGATATGACAAGTCTAATATAGCCCCTTTTCAGTGGTTCCAATGCATACCAACATTGTCCATAAATTAAATCTATTAAATTTGATCGAGCTTACATCCCCAGTGGATATGCCCTCAATTCGAAGTAAAAATAAACCAAACAAACCATATCAAATCACATGAAATTAAGATATAATTAATCTTGACTACTTTTGAGTTGACATAAGTCCCCAATGAAATTCACTCAGTAGTCACCGTAGGTTAGGTTCGATTTGTTATGCATCCAATAGGTCACCCCAGCAGCTATTCCTCGCATTGGAAGATGTAAGTCTGTTATGCCCTCTTGCTAGCACATCTGTTGCACACCAAAAGGCAACCCCTTAGGTTGGCTAGCTCTACCCCATAATTGGTAGGCTATCCCTTTGGATTTGTAAACCTGAAATCACACTCTATCCCAAATCTTCAAGTCCATCACACCAAAAAGGCCCAAATTAAACCAACTCCTTAAATTAAACCCACCTAATTTTCTCCTCTGGAGCAATCACCCCTTCTCCCTAGTGGAGCCCCAAATCATATATAAACAAGTCAAGCAAAACAAATTATATTAAAAAAAAATCTAGTGGTGGATTATAGATTTTATCGCCAATGTATCTTCTTTCCAAAAATCATATAATCAAATCAAATTCAAACCTTATCCATAGAAGATTTTCTTATTCTATGCCATCAACATAGACCCCTAAAATGTCATGTCCAATCCATGTGTGATCCCCTAGTGGATCTCCCTCCTTGTCCTTGACATGGAATTCTCATCAAATATTATTTCTTCTCTTATTTCTTCAACCAAAAGCCTAACAATGTATTCCTTCAAATTACATCATCTTAACATTGTAATCAACTTTTTATGATTTGTGATGGTGCAAGCTCAAACTAACTATACAATATCAGGCTAAACTTAATATAGTATGAATTAACAAACTATATTATATAATAATATATGATGTTATATTATAATTTGCTATAATGTAATATATTGTCTAACATTACACCTCATTAGAATCACTTAAAAGGAACGAATAACATAATTTTCTCAAAATAGGAATAATGTTCATTTTTGATGTAAAATTGTTAATTTTTTTATTAGAAATGGTACAAAATAGCATAATTTTGGTGTTTGTTCTTGGTGTGTGTTGTGAATTTGGCCAAATTCTTCATCTCAATCTTCAATTTAATATTTTTGTGAGTTTTGACCCAACGTATTATAACAAAAGTTAAACATACTAAAATGTACAATAACATTTAGTCACAAACTGCCACATTCATATATATGTGAAGTTATATTGTTATTTACATTATATTTTAATATGATTTAATATAATATATTATCTTACATTACACCTTAAAATGAATCACTTTAACCAAAAAAATTTTAAAATTTGGTTGAAAAATGAACATTTATTTTGGATGTAAAATCTAAAATAATTTAAAATGCACAGAACAATATATTATGGTATATGATTTTATACTATGCTACAAGATAAAATATTTATTTTGAACATAAAATCTTACTTTTTAGACTACAAATGGTGTAGCACACCTTTGGTACTACAACCTAATTCCACTTTAAATTTAACAAATTTCATCATCTGATTATTAAATCAATATTTTTATGATTTATATTAATATAGACTATAGGGCACAATACCATAATATACTAAAACATTTTAAAATATCATATAACATCCAAAAATACATCAGTGCATACTCAAATATATGATGCTACATTATACTATAATATATGGTATTATAATATGATTTAGTGTTTAGGTTTAGGTTATTCAAAGTCTCTTGAAGACAATATCTTTAGCTACCAAAACTATGTTAGGATTAGGTCATTCTTTGAATCTACTACTAATGACATCTTTATTCAAAGTTTAGGGTTTAGGGTTAGTTTAGGGTTTAAGTTTAAGGTTAGTTTAGGGTTTAAGGTTTAAGGTTAGTTTTAGGTTTAGGGTTTGGGGTTGTAAGTTTTAGGGTTTAGGGTTTAAGGTTTAGGGTTTTAGGGTTTAGGGTTCACAATTTTATGGTTTAGGGTTTAGGGTTTAGGGTTTAGGGTTTAGGGTTAGGTTTTAGATTTAGGGCTTAAGTTATAGTTTAGGGTTTATGGTTTATGGTTTAGGGTTAAGAGTTTAAGGATTTTTTTTAATAGAAAACAAATTCAAATTCAACATTTCTTCTTTTCGAATTCATCAACCAAGTACCACCCTAAGTTTTCTAAGACACCCACGATGACATAGATAAAATATGAGCACCCATAAAGCAAATCAAAAACCCTAGGTTAGTAGAACCATCTCTAGTGTGAAGATAGTTCCATAAGTAGGAGATCGAATCAGTCATTCTTTTATTTCTCAAGTTCCCATCAGAACTGCCCCTACCTCTTGAGTGGTAGGGTCTTCCATCATATCCCTAATCTCTCCCAAAGCCACCACTATGGTTGTAACCTCCATTGCTCCTCCCACCTCCATAACAACCACTGCTCTGACCACCACCTCAATATGCACCAGCACCTCTAGATCCCCCACCACCATTGCGATAATCACCTCCTCCACCTTCTCCACCATCACCAGATCTAGACTAAGCTTAGTTGATGGTAATGCTCCTACTGATAAGGTTCAGCCCATTCTTATGGTTTAAGGTGTAGGGTCAGTTCAGGGTTTAGATTATAGGGTTAGTTTAGGGTTTAGGGTTTGTTGTTTAGGGTATAGGGTTTAGGATTATAGGTTTTAGGGCTGAGGGTTTAGGGTTTAGGGTTTAGGGTTTTAGGGTTTAGGGTTTAGGGTTTAGGGTTTTACGGTTATGGTTTAGGGTTTAGGATTTAAGGTTTATGGTTTAGGGTTTAGGCTTTACGATTGTAGGTTTAGGTTTAGGGCTTAGGGTTTTGGATTTAAGGTTTAAGATTTTTTTTAAATTAAGTATAAAAGTTGGTTTAGGTTTATTTAGTTTATTAAATTTATTTTAATTTATTTTAAAATTTTATTTTATTTTTTATTCAGGTTTATTTTTATTTTTATTTAGTTTAGTTTATTTATTTTAGTTTAGATTTATTTATTTTAAATTATTTTTTAGGTTTAGGTTTATTTTTTAGTTGAGTTTTATTTTTATTTTATTTTTTAGGTTAATTTTTATTTTTTATTTATAGGTTTAGGTTTAGGTTTTAGGTTTTTATTTTAAGTTTATTTTTTAGTTTTATTTTTTAGTTTAGGTTTAGGTGTATTTTTAGTTTAGGTTATTTTATTTAGTTTTGCATTAGGTTTAAGTTTAGTTTAATTTAGGCTTAGGTTTAGGTTTTATTTATTTTAGTTTAGTTTATTTTAGTTTCGATTATTTTTATTTTAGGTTTCGGATTAGGTTTTTTCTAGTTTACGGTTTAGGTTTTATTTTTTATTTATTTTTAGGTTTATTTTTTAGGTTTAGGTTTTTGTTTAGTTTTTACTTTATTTTATTTTAGGTTTATTTTATTTTTATTTTATGTTTAGTCTTTATTTTATTTAGTTTTGTTATTCTTAGGTTAGTTTTATGTTTTGTTTAGTTTAGATTTTTATTTATTTTATTTTAGTTTATTTTTATTTTATATTTTATTTTGTTTTTAGGTTTAGGTTTAAATTTTAATTGAAGTTTTTATTTTATTTTATTTTATTTAGGTTTAGGTTTATTTATTTATTTTATTTTGAGGTTATAATTAGGGTTTAACTTTTAGGATTTTAGGTTTAGGGTTTAGGGTTTTAGGCCTGGGATCAGTCTGGGGAGGTGTTAGTGGGTGGTTTGTGGCCCAGATTTAGGTTTATGGCTCAGGCCTGTGGATTTAGAATGTCAGCCTCAGTTTAGGTAGGCATTAGGGGCAAGGCAGAGGGCCTAGAGTCAGAGTCAGCTCAGTGGTCAGGAGAGGTGAGTTTAGGCCTCTGATCTTAGGTGGTCACTTACGTCAGGGCTCAGTGGAGTGAGAGGTTTAGGATTTGGCCCATGATCAGGGCCATGATTTAGGTAGGGCCTAGGGAGGTCAGGTCAGGTGGGGAGTAGGGCCTGTGGAGCTCAGGTCAGTTGGGGTTTAGGTTAATGGTTTATTTCTGGGTGGTAGGTTTAGGGTTAGTTTAGATTTTAGGGTTTATGGTTTAGGATTTTGGGTTTAGGTGTTTTATTTATTTAAATTAAGCAAACCCAGAGGTTTAAGTATATTTAAATTTTTATTTAGTTTATTTTACTTTTATTTTGATTTAGGTTTATTTTTTAATTTTTTATTTAGTTTAGTTTTATTTTAGGTGTTTTGATTTTAGTTTAGGTTTTATTTTAATTAATTTTAGATTTAGGTTTAGTTTTATGCTTATTTTTTTACTTTAGTTTTATTTTAGGTTTAAGTTTTATTTTATTTTTAGGTTTAGGATTAGGTTTTATTTTATTTTTTAGGTTTTATTTTTAGCTTTATTTTTATGTTTATTTTTTTGTTTAGGTTTAGGTTTATTTTTTAGTTTATTTTATTTTATTTAGTTTAGGGTTTAGGTTTAGTTTATTTTAGGTTTAGGTTTAGGTTTTATTTATTTTAGTTTAGTTTATTTTAGTTTCAGTTTTGGTTTATTTTATTCTTTTTATTTTAGGTTTATGTTTTTCTTTTTAAGTTAGGGTTTAGGTTTTACTTTTTGTTTATTATTTGGTTGTATATTTAAGTTTACTTTTTAGGTTTAGGTTTTCATTTAATTTTTATTTTTTTATTTTTATTTTTTATTTAGTTTTTATTTAATTTAGGTTATTTATTTTTAGGGTTTTTTTTATTTTTTTTGTTTAGTTTAGGTTTTTATTTATTTTCTTTTCTTTTACTTTTTATTTTTTATTTTATTATATTTTTACATTTAGTTTTAGGTTTAGGTCATAGTTTTGTTTTTATTTTATTTTTTATTTTATTTTATTTAGGTTTATTTTTTAATTATTTTAATTTTAGGTTTTATTTAGGTTTTTTGGTTTTTAGGGTTTAGGGTTTAGGGTTTAGGGTTTATGGTTTGGGGTTTTGGGTATAGGGTTTAGGATTATAAGTTTTAGGTTTTAGGGTTTATGGTTTAAGGTTTACGGTTTAGGGTTTTACGGTTTAGGGTTTAGGGTTTAAGGTTTAGGGTTTTAAGGTTTAGGGTTTAAGATTTAGGGTTTAGGATTTAATGTTTATGATTAGTTTTCAGGTTTAGGGTTTAGGGTTAGAGTCTTTTTTATTATAATTCATTTATTTTCTTTAAATTAAGTTAACTGATTGATCTATGTTTATTAATTTATCTAGTTTATTTTTTATTTATTTTAGTTTATTTGATTTTTTTATTTTTATTTAGGTTTCTTTTTACTTAAATTTAATTCAGTTTAATTATTTTAGTTTAAGTTTTTTTAGTTTTTTTTAGGTTTAGATTTAGGTTGTAATTTATTTTTTAGTTAAGTTTTATTTTTTTAGTTTAGGTTTTATTTTTTATTTTTAGGTTTAGGTTTAGGTTTTTATTTTATTTTTTTAGGTTTAAGGTTTAGGTTTTTATCTTAGATTTATTATATGTTTTATTTTTTTAGTTTAGGTTTAGGTTTATTTGTAGTTTATTTTATTATATTTAGGGTTTAGGTTTAGGTTTAGGTTAAGTTTATTTTAGGTTTAGGTTTAGGTTTTATTTATTTTAGTTTGGCTTAGTTTAGTTTAGGTTTATTTTTATTATATTTTTCTTTTAGTTTAGGTTTTTTTTTTTAAATTTAGGGTTTTAGTTTTATTTTTTATTTATTTTTTAGGTTTTATTTTTAGGTTTATTGTTAAGGTTTAGGTTTTTCTTTTTATTTAGTTTAGGTTCAGGTTTTTAGGTTTTTAGGGTTTAAGGTTTACAGTTTAGGGTTTAGGGTTGTAGGTTTTAGGGTTTTGGGCTTAGGGTTTAAGGTTTAGGGTTTACGGTTTAGGGTTTGGGGTTTTATGGTTTACAATATTTGAGTTTAGGCTTTAGGGTTTAGGGTGTAGGGTTTAGGATTAGTTTTATGTTTTAGTGTTTAGGGTTTAGGGTTTAAGGTTTAGGTTTTATGTCTAAGGTTTAGGTTTTAGTTTAGGGTTTAGGGTTTTTTTTTTTTATCAGAGAACAAATTTAGATTCAACATTTCCTCTTTCTGATTTCATCAACTAAGTAACACACCAAGTTTTTTAAGACACAAGCGACGACATAGACAAAAAATGAGCACGCATAGAGCAAATCAAAAAACCTAGATAACTAAAACCATCTCTAATGTAAAGACATAGTTCAATAAGAAGCAGATCGTATTACATTCAGCTTTCTCTCCTACCGTAATCACCTCTCGTAGCAGATCCACCATCGTATCCCCGATCTCTTCCTTCGCCACCACCATGGCTGTAACATCCGATGCTCCTCCAGCCTCCATAACCACCACTTCTCCAACCACCATCTCCGTATTCACCAACATTTCCAAATCCCTCACCGCCACTGTGATAATCACTGCCTCTGCCTTCGCATCCACTACTAGATCTAGACTAAGCCTGGTTGATAGTGATGTTCCTGCAGCCAAGGTTTTGCCTTTCTTAGGATTTAAGTTTATTAGGTTTTAGGGTTTAGTTTTATTTTTAAATATATTTAGTTACTTTATGTTTAGTTTATTTAGGGATTAGAGTGTAGGGTTTAGGGTTTAGGTTTAAGGGTTTATGAAGTTTGGGGGCTTAGTGGGTTAGGATTTATGATTTTATGGTTTAGCATTTTAAGGTTTAGGGTTTAGGGTTTAGGGTTTAGGTTGGGAGGGGTGAGCTTTAGGAGTGAGTGATTTAGGGTCAGGATTTATAGGGAGGTTTAGGGTTTAAGTTGAGCTTTAGGGTTTGATTCTGGGTTTACCATGGTATGTCCAATTTAGGGTTTAGGGTAGGGTTTAGGTCAGTGGAGTGGTTAGGATTGTGGTCAGTAGGGTATTTTTTAGTTTAGGTTTAGGGTTTAGGATTTAGGGTTTTAGGTTTTAGGGTTTTTTAATCAAGCAAACCCAGGTTTTATTTTATTTAGTTTATTTCTTGTTTATTTTAGGCTTATTTTATTTTGATTTTATTTAGGTTTATTCTTTATTTTATTTAGTTTATTTTATATATTTTAAGTTTTTATATTTTTATTTAGGTTTTTTATTTTAGTTTATTTTTATGTTTAGGTTTAGGATTAAGTTTATTTTTTAGTTTAGTTTAATTTTTATTTTATTTTCTAGGTTTCAATTTTATTTTTTATTTTTAGGTTTAGGCTTAAGTCTTTATTTTATTTTTTCAGGTTTAGGTTTTAGGTTTTTATTTTAGGCTTACTTTTAGGTTTTATTTTTTAGTTTAGGTTTAGGTTTATTTTTAGTTTATATCTCTTTTTTTTAGTTTAGGGCTTAGGTTTAGTTTATTTTAGGTTTAGGTTTAGGTTTTATTTATTTTAGTTTACTATATTTTAGCATAGGTTTAGGTTTATTTTATTACATTTATTTTAGATTTAGGTTTTTTTTACTTTAGGGTTGAAGTTTTATTTTTTATATATTTTTATTTTATTTTTAAGTTTAGGTTTTTATTTAGTTTTTATTATATTTTATTTTAGATTTCTTTTATTTTATTTTATGTTTAGTTTTATTTTATTTAGGTTATTTATTTTTAAGTTTATTTTATTTTATAGTTTAGTTTAGTTTTTTATTTTATTTTAGTCTAGTTTTTATTTTTTTTAATTTATTTTATTTTTATGTTTAGGTTGAGGTTTTTATTTATTTTATTTTATTTAGGTTTATGTTATTTTATTTATTTTACTTTTTGGTTTTATTTAGTTTAGGTTTAAATTTTAGGTTTTATGGTTTAGGGTTTAAGATTCTGATTTAGGGTTTCTTTAGGGTTTAGGGTTTAGGGTTTAGGGTTTATGATTTAGGGTTTTAAGGTTTAGGGTTTATGGTTTAGGGTTTAGGGTTTTAAAGTTTAGGGTTTATGGTTTAGGGTTTGTTTTAGGGTTACGGTTTTTTTTTTATTTTTTTCTTTTTTTTTAAATTAAGTAAACTCATAGGTTTCGATTTATTTAGTTTATTTTTTTTAATTTAATTTATTTTATTATTATTATTTTTTAGGTTAATTTTTATTTTTATTTATTTTAAGTTTATTTATTTTTGTTTATGTTTTTTTTATTTTAGTGTATTTTTTAGGTTTAGGTTTAGGATTAGGTTTATATTTTAGTATAGTTTATTTTTATTTTATTTTTAGGTTTAGGCTTTATTTTTTTATTTTTACGTTTAGGTTTTTTTTTTTTTTTTTTTTTATTTTTATTTTTTTTTATTTTTTTTTTTATTTTTTTTTATTTTTTGTTTTTTATTTTTTTTTATTTTTTTATTTTTTATTTTTTTATATTTTTTTATTTTTACCTTTAGGTTTATATTTTCATTTTATTTTTTTAGGTTTAAGTTTTAGCTTTATTTGTAGGTTTCACTTTTTTAGTTTACGTTTAGGTTTATTTTTAGTTTATTTTATTTTATTTAGTTTAAGGTTTAGGTTTAGTTTATTTTAGGTTAAGATTTTGGTTTGATTTATGTTAGTTTAGTTTATTTTAGTTCAGGTTTTGGTTTTTGTATTTTATTAATTCTAGGTTTATGTTGTTTTTCAGTTTAAGGTTTATGTTTTATTTTTTATTTATTTTTAGGTTTTATTTTTTAGGTTTAGAATTTTTATTTGGTTTTAATTTAATTTTCTTTTAGGTTTATTTTAATTTTATTTTTTATTTAGTTTTTATTTTATTTAGGTTTTTTTATTTTTAGGTTTATTTTACTTTTTTTACTTTAGTTTTGATTTTATTTATTTTATTTTAGTTAGTTTATATTTTTTATTTTATTTTATTTTTTAGTTTAGGTTTAGGTTTAGGTTTTGATTTAGGTTTAGGTTTTAGTTTAGTTTTTTTATTTAGGTTAAGATTTATTTATGTATTTTATTTTTAAGTTTTATTTAGATTATGTTTAGGTTTTTAGGTTTTTAGGATTTAGGGTTTAGGGTAGGTTTTATGGTTTGCGGTTTGGGGTTTGGGGTTTAGGGTTTAGGGTTTAGGGTGTAGTTTTTAGGGTTTAGGGTTTAGGGTTTTAAGGTTTAGGGTTTAAGATTTAGGGTTTAGAGTTTATGGTTTAAGGTTTTGGGTTTTAAGGTTTAGGGTTTAGGGTTTAGTGTTGTAGGTTTAGGGTTAGGTTTTCTTATTTTTTATTTTAACTTTTTTATTTTTAGGATTTAGGATTTAGGTTTTAGGTTTATGGATCTGGTTTTAGTTCAGGGCTTAGCATTTTAAGTTTTTTTTAACAGAGAACAAATTTAGATTCAACATTTCTTCTTTTCATTTCATCAAGCAAGTAACACACCAAGTTTTCTAAGACACAAGCAATGACATATATAAAAAAATGGGCACGCATAGAGCAAAATAGAAACCCTAGATAATTAAAATCATCTCTATTATAATTACATAGTTCAATAAGCAGCAGATCAGATCGGCCATTCTTTAGTTTCTCTAATTCCCATCAGAACCACCCCGACCTCTCGAGTAGCAAGATCCACCATCATATCTTTGATCTCTCCCTCTACCCCCACCATGATTGTAACCTCTGTTGCTCCTCCTGCCTCCATAACCACCACTATTCTGACCACCACCTCCATATCCACCAGGACCTACAGATCCCCCAGTACTAGTGTGATAACCTCCGCCTTCCCCTCCACCACCAACTCTAGACTAAGCATGGTTTACGGTGATGTTCCTTCCATCAAGGTTTTGCCCATTCTTATGTTTAAGGTTTAGGTTTATTAGATTTTAGTGTTTATGTTTATTTTTTTATTTATTTAGTTACTTTAATTTTAGGTTTAGGTTTTGGGATTTAGGGTTTAAGATTTAGGGTTAGGGTTTAGAGTTTAGGGTTTAGGGTTTAGGGTTTAGGGTTTAGAGTTTTGGGTTTTAGGGTTTATTCTTCCAGTGTTTAGGGTTTTCCATTTAGGGTTGTAGTTTAGGGTTTCACTGCCAGCTTAGAATTTTTAGGTTTAGGATCTTAGTGGGTCAGGGTTTAGTGTATTTAGGGTCATGGTGGATTTTTAGGGGCCCAGGGTCACGCCAGGATGTATAGTTTCAGTGGAGGGCCCAGGGTCAGGGCCTGGCCCAGGGCTCAGGTGGGCAGTTTAGGGCCCATGCTAGAGCCCACGCCTCAGTGTCAGGGCCTGGCTTCAGTGTGGCCCAGGAGTGGAGTTTATGGTCTTGGTCAGGCAGGTGTGGTCTTGGGTGGTGCTTTAGGGTTTAGGGTAGGACTATGGTTCACAATTAGCTCAGGGCCTGAGTGGGGTCAAGCCAGTTTAGGGCCTTTAGGGAGGGAAGGTTTAATAGTAGTGTTCATTATTTAGGATTAGTTGGGTTTATGGTGGTAAGATTTAATGTTTATGGTTTAGGGTTTAAGGTTTAGGGTTTAGGGTTTAAGGTTCAGGATTTAAGATTTAGGGTTTAGGGTTTAAGGTTCAGGATTTAAGATTTAGGGTTTAGTGTTTTTCGAGTTTATTTTAAAATTACAAACTAGTTTTATGTTTTTTTTTATTTATTTAGTTTATTTTTTATTTCTTTTTGCTTATTTTGTTTTATATTTTTATTTAGGTTTGTTGTTTATTTTTATTTAGTTTATTTTAGGTTTATTTATTTTAGTTTACATTTTTTTATTTTAGTTCATTTTTAGGTTCAGGTTTACGTTTATGCTTATTTTTTAGTTTAGTTTTGTTTTTATTTTATTTTTTAGGTTTAGGTTCAGGTTTTGGTTTTTATTTTATTTTTTTAGGTTTAGATTTTAAGTTTTTATTTTAGGTTTATTTTTATGTTTTATTTTTTAGTTTAGTTTTAGGTTTATTTTTATTTTATTTATTTTAGGGTTTAGGTTTAGTTTATTTTAGGTTTAGGTTTAGATTTTATTTATTTTAGTTTAGTTTATTATAGTTTAGGTTTAGGTTTATTATAATTTCTTTATTTTAGGTTTTGGTTTTTTTTTCTTTAGTTTGGTCCTGGGCTTTATTTTATGTATTTTGAGGGTTTGGTTTATTTATTTAGGTTTCACTTTTAAGCATAGTTTATTTTTAGCCAGGTTTAGGTTTATTTTAGGTTTATTTTTAGGTTTAGGTTTTATTTAGGTTTATTTTTTATTGTATGTTTATTTTATTTTGTTTAGTTTTATTTTATTTAAGTTTTTCTTTTAAGTTTATTTTATATTTAGTTTAGTTTAGGTTTTTATTTATTTATTTTAGTTTAGTTTTATTTTTTATTTTATTTTATTTTTAAGTTTAGGTTTTAGTTTAGGTTTTTATTTTATTTTATTACTTTATTTTTTTTCGGTTTAGGTTTTTTTATTGATTTTCTTTTTATGTTTTATTTAGTTTAGGTTTAGGTTTTTAGGTTTTTAGGGTTTAGGTTTACATAGGGTTTAGGGTTTTGGGATTAGGGTTTAGGGTTTTAAGGTTAAGGGTTTAGGGTTTAAGGTTAGTTTTAGGGTTATAGATTTTTTTATTATTTTTTATGTATTTTTAGGGTTCAGGGTTTTGGTTTTAAGTTTAGGGTTTATGTTTTAGTTTAGGGTTTAGGGCTTTTATTTTTTTTAACAGGAAATAAATTCAGATTCAACATTTCTTCTTCTCGATTACATCAATGAAGGAACACTCCATGTTATCTATGATCAAAGCGATGACATAGATAAAAAAATGAGCCAACATAGAGCCAATTAAAAACCTTATATAACTAGAACCATCTCTACTGTAAAGAAATAGTTCCATAAGCCCTACTTTAGTTTCTCCAATTTCCATTAAAACCACCCTAGCCTACCTATTACAAGGATCCATAATCATATCCCCAATCTTCCTCCACCACCACCACGACTGTAACCTCTATTACTCCTCCAACCTCCATATCCGCCACTACACTGACCACCACCTCTGTATCCACCAGTACCTCAAGATCCCCCACCACCACTCTGATAATCGATGACTCAACCTTTGCCTCCACCACCAGATCTAAACTGAGCCTAATTGATGGTGATGTTCCCACCGTTAAGGTTTTTCTCTATTCTTAGGGTTTTGGTTTATGTTTATTAGGTTTAAGTGTTTAAGTTTACATTTTAATTTTTTTAGTTACTTTAAGTTTAGGTTTAGTATTTGGGGTTTAGGGTTTAGGATTTAGGGTTTAGTTTAGAGATTTTAAGGTTTATGCTTTTATGGTTAAGGTTAGGGTTTAAAGTTTATAGTAGGGTTTAAGGTTTAGGGTTTAGTGGGTGGGAGGGTTTGCCTAGGGTTTAGAGTTTTAAAGTTTAGAATTTAGGGTTTAGGGTTTAGGGTTTAGGGTTTAGGGTTAGTTTAGTGGGTTTTTAGGTTTTATTTAGTTTTAGGTTTATTTTATTTATTTTAGATTTAGTTTTATCTTTAGGTTTTAATTTTATTTTATTTTATTTAGTTTGCTTATCAATTATTTTATATTAGTTCATTTTATTTTATTTTAGGTTTAGGTTCAAGTTTAGTTTAGGTTTTATTTAATTTTATTTTATTTAGGTTTAGGTTTTGATTATTTATTGTTAGTTTTATTTAGTTTAGGTTTAGGTTTTGGGTGTCTGATTAGGCTTGTGGTTTGACATTAGGGTTTTAGGGTTTAGGGTTTAGGGTTTTAGTTTTGTGGATTTAGGGTTGTAGTTTAGGTCTGTGGGTTTAGCATTAAGGGTTAAGGTTTTAGGGTAAGACTTAGGTTAGTGGGTTTAGGGTTTTAGAATTAGGGTCGATTTTAGTGTGTATTTAGGGCATTTTTAAATTAAGCAAACCGGTTTAAGTTTATTTTAGTTTTAGTTTTTATTTTTATTTATTATATTTTAATTTTTATTTAGATTTACTTTTATTTTATTTAATTTAGCTTTTATTTTAGGTTTATTTATTTTAGTTCATTTTTAGGTTTAGGTTTATGTTTATGTTTATTTTAGTTTAGTTTTATTTTATTTTGTGATTAGGTTTTATTTTAATTTTAGGTTTAGGTTTAGGCTTTATTTTATTTTTTAGGTTTATGTTTTATTTTAGGTTATTTGTTATAGGTTTAGGTTAATTTTAGTTTATTTTATTTTATTTAGTTTAGGGTTTAAGTTTAGTTTATTTTAGGTTTATGTATAGGTTTTATTTATTTAGTTTAGGTTTAGGTTTATTTTATTTTGTTTATTTTAGGTTTAGGATTTTTAGTTTAAGGTTTGGTTTATTTTATTTATTTTTTATTTTTTTTATTTTAGGTTTTATTTAGTTTTATTTTAGCTTTATTTTATTTTTATTTTATGCTTTGTTTTATTTAGGTTTTATTTTTTAGGTTTATTTTATTTTTTAGTTTAGTTTAGGTTTTTATTTTAGTTTAGTTTTTATTTTTTATTTTATTTTAGGTTTAGGTTTAGGTTCAGGTTTATGTTTAGGTTTATGTTTAGGTTTTATTAATTTTTTTAATTTATTTTATTTAGGTGTTTTTTTATTTAAAATGTTTAGTTATATTTAGTTTAGGTTTAGGTTTTAGTTTTGCATTTAGGGATTAGGGTTTGGGGTTTAGGTTCGTGGTTTAGGGTTTAGGGTTTGGTTTAGGGTTTATCATTTAGGTCAGGTTTTGTGTTTAGGGTTTTTAGGGTATGGTAACGATTTGTATTTTGGGTTTAGGGTTTATGGTTTAGGATTTAGGGTTTAGGGTTAGCATTTAGGGTTTAGGGTTAGACTTTTTATTTTTATTTTTAAACCAAGAAAACTCATAGGTTTAGGTTTATTTAGTTTATTTTATTTATTACTTATATTTTGGTTTATTTTTATTCTTATTTAATTTAGTTTATTTATTTTAAGTTTATTTATTTTAGTTTGTGTTTTTTATTTTAGTTTAGTTTTTAGGTTTAGGTTTTGGTTTTGTTTTACATTTTAGTTTAGTTTTATTTTTATTTTAGTTTTTAGGTTTTGGTTTAATTTTCATTTTAGGTTTAGTTTGGGTTTTATTTTATTTTTTTAGGATTAGGTTTTAGGTTTCTATTTTATGTTTATTTTTAGGTTTTTTTTAGTTTAGGTTTAGGTTTATTTTTAGTTTATTTCATTTTGTTTAGTTTAGGTTTAGGTTTAGGTTTAAGTTTAGTTTATTTTAGGTTTAGGTTTAGGTTTCATTTATTTTAGTTTAATTTATTTATTTTTAGGTTTAGGTTTATTTTATTTTTATTCTAGATTTTGGTTTTTTTTAGTTTAAGGTTTAGGTTTTATTTTAGGTTTAATGTTTAAGTTTAGGTTTTTATTTAGTTTTTATTTTATTTTATTTTAGTTATATTTCTTTTATTATTATTTTCGATTTAGTCTTTTACTTTTTTTAAGTTTTTTATTTTTTTAGTTTAGTTTAGGTTTTTACTTATTTTACTTTATTTTAATTTTAATTTTTTATTTTATTTTATTTTTTGGTTTATGTTTAGGTTCAAGTCTAGGTTTAGGTTTTAGTTTATGTTTTATTTTATTTTAGTTTATTATCTCTTTAGTTTGAATTTCATTTTTTTTTTATTTAGGTTTTATTTTAGATTTTTTTAGCTTTTAGGGTTAGTTTAGGGTCTGGTGTGTCTGGGTTTAAGTAGGCCTTTTTTTTTGGGTCTGGTGGTGTTTAGGGTTTAAGTTTAGGCTTTTTGGTTTAGAGATTTAGGTTGGGTAGGTTTAGGGTGGTAGAGGAGAGGTGGAGGGCCTGGAGTTTATGGTGATGGTTAGTTTTGTGGTCCCAGTAGGGTGGTAGGTTTCACCCATGATCCATGTCTGGCTTAGTATTTTAGGGATGGGTTTTATTTTAAACAGAGAACAAATTCATATCAACATTTCTTTTATTTAGTTAATTATTTTATTTTATTTTATCTTTATTTTGTTATTTTTGTGCCTTTTAGGATCTTGATCTGGGAAGATTTAGGTCAGGTTTGGGGCCCAGGTTTAGGGCCCAGGGTCACCTGCCTATCCTCCTGGCCTAGGGCTCACTGCCAGGTAGGGCTCATGATCTGGGGCCTGGGCCTGTGAGGTTTAAGTTATGCCTAGGGTTGAGGCCTGTTTCACTGAACCTTTAAACCCAGTGTTGTGGTTTAAGGCTCAGTGATCTTTTAGCCAGCCTAGGGTCCCAGGATCTTAGAGGGCCTGGCTCTGGGCTCAGGGTCATGGTCACGGCCCAGGGCTCAGCCTGGTGCCTTGGCTCAGGCTCAGTTTAGGATTTAGGTTTAAGTTTTTTACCTGGCCAGTTTCAGGGCCTGGCTGGTAGGGTAATGCCCAGGAGGGTTTAGGCAGGTCAGTGGCCTAGTGGCCCAGAGGTCAGAGTTTAGGGGTTTTGTGGTCAGTGGATGGTAACAGTTAGTGTGGCCCAGGATTTAGGAGTGTGGCCCAGGAAGCCATATTAGGGTAGGTCATAGGGGGGCCCAGAGTCAGGAGGGTCATAGTTAGGTTGTTTATTTAGGGTCTGGGGTTTAGGATTTAAGCCTGGGTTTAGGGCTTTAGTGTCAGGTTTATTTTTAAAATAAAACCAGTAGTTTAGGTTTTCTTTATTTAGTTTATTTTTAATTTATTTTAGTTTATTTTATTTTATATTTTATTTTATTTGTTTTTTTTTTATTTTTATTTAGTTTATTTTATTTATTTTGGTTTATTTATTTTAGTTTAGTTTCTTTATTTTAATTTTTTTTAGTTTATGTTTATTTTTTTGTTTATTTTTTAATTTTATTTTTATGTTTAGGTTTTTTTTTTATTTTAGGTTTAGGTTTATTATATTTTTTTATTTTATATTATAAGTTTTATTTTAGGTTTATTTTTAGGTTTTATTTTAGTTTGGTTTAAGTTTTATTTAGTTTATTTATTTATTTATTTTGGTTTATGTTTTATTTTATTTTAGTTTGGTTTAGGTTTTATTTATTTTTTTTATTTTTAGTTTATTTTAGTTTAGGTTTTTTTATTTTTTTTATTTATTTTGGTTTTTTTTTATTTTTTATTTATTTAGAAGTTTAGGTTTAGTTTTATTTTAGATTTATTTTTTTAGATTTTATTAAGTATTTTATTTATTTAGGTTTTTTTATTTAGTTTTATTTTATTTATTGTATGTATTTTGTTTAGTTATGATTTTGTTTAGGTTTTTATTTTATGTTTATTTTATATTTAGTTTAAGTTTTATTTATTAATTTTAGTTTAGTTTTATTTTATTTTATTTTATTTTTAAGTATAGGTTTTAGTTTAGGTTTTTATTTAAATTTATTTTTTTATTTTTTTTTAGGTTTAGGTTTATTTATTTATTTTATTTTTATGTTTTATTAAGTTTAGGTTTAGGTTTTTAGATTTTTAGGATTTAATGTTTATAGTTTAGGGTTTATGGTTTAAGGTTTAGGGTTTAGAGTTTAGGGTTTAGGATTTAGTGTAGGGTTTTAGTGTAGTTTTTTTTGGGCTTAAGGTTTAGTGGTTTATTTATTTTTTTTGTTTATAGTTTAGGGTTTAGTTGAGTATGGGTTCAAGTTTTTGGTTGGATTTTGGTTTTTTTTTAATAGAGAACAAATTCAAATTCAACATTTCTTTTGTCAATTCATGAACCAAGTAAATGACATAGATCAAAATGATAACGATAGAGCAAATGACATAGATCAAAAATGAGCACGCATAGAGCAAATCAAAAGCCCTAGATAACTAGAAAAATCTCTACTATAAAGACACATTTTTGTAAGTTTAGGGTTTAGGGTTTAAGGTTTATGGTTTACTGTTAAGGCTTAGGGTATAGGGTTTAGGTTTTTTTTAATTTTAAACTCAAATGATTCCATAACAAACAAGAAATTACCAAAACAAATGAGACATTATCCCCTAACAACTAATAAAATAAGATAAAATAAAACGTAATTCTAAAATTCATAAAAATAATATTTCAAAAATTGATTGAACTCCAAGAGAAAATAAACTTTCATTTTATAGAAGGACAACAAAGCTTAGTCAAACAAGTAGAAACCCATATCATCATAAGATTGCTCATCAGGCTCTTTCTTCTTCTCTTCCATTACAACAGCTAGACCAGTAGTAGTAGAAAGAGTAGCAGAAGCATCAGGAGCAGCAGCCACATCAAATTTACTAGGATCTTTCAAATACTCTTTAACCTTCTCGGCCTACGGGTATGAGTAATCACTGGCAATCATGATGGTGAGGACATTCTTGTAAGCGTTGATGAACACGTGGGATGCTACAACAAGGGTGGGATAAGAGAGGGCCAGTGAGAGAGAAGTGATCATTAAAAGGGCTGCCAAAAACTTCTCAATGAGATCATCTTTAGTGAGGTCAAGCACCTTAAGACTGAACACTAAACCATCATCATACACATACTAGATGATAAGGCCATGAGAGAATAGCCTAGTCCCCAACTTAGCGAGGATAGCAACCTCTGAAGATCCCACCTTATCACCTTTTTTAATCAGCTCAACCGGGGTGATAATTTCAACAGAATCTGGAAGAAAGAGGTTTGTGAATGATCCAAACCAATGCTACCTAGGGGAACCACAAAATCAATAGGTGCAACAAAACCAACATGGGCAGGAGCACAAACTTTGTATTTCTCAACCTCTTCCCTGACTTCTTTAAGATTAACTTTCATAAAAATCAGCTCAATCGTGGTTTAGGGTTTAGCCTTTTACAATTTATGCTTTTAGGGTTTAGTGTTAGGGTTTTGGGTTTAGAGGTTTGGGTTTATGATTTAGGGTTTAAGGTTTAGGATTTTGGGTTTAGAGTTTTTTATTTGGTTTTAGGGTTTAGGTTGTAGATGTTGGTGGTTTAGGGTTTAGGGTTTAAGATTTATGGTTTAGGTTTTTTTATTTTTTAAATTAAGTACATTGGTAGGTTTATATTTATTTAGTTTATTTTATTTATTTATTATTTATTTTAGTTTATTTTATTTTTTATTTTTATTTAATTTTATTTTTTATTTAAGGTTTATTTATTTTTAGTTTAGAGTTTTTATTTTACTTTATCTTTTTGGTTTAGGTTTAGGTTTATTTTTTAGTTAAGTTTTATTTTTATTTTATCTTTTAGGTTTAGGTTATATTTTTGACTATTTGGTTTAGGTTTAGGTTTATATTTTATTTTTTTTCTGTTTAGTTTTTAAGTTTCTATTTTAGTTTATTTTTTTATTTTATTTTTTAGTTTAGGTTTAGGTTTAGGTTTAGGTTTAGTTTATTTTATTCTATTTAGTTTAGGTTTTTGTTTAGGTTTTGTTTATTTTAGGTTTAGGTTTATGTTTTATTTATTTTATTTTAGTTTAGTTTATTTTAGTTTAGGCTTATTATTTATTTTTTTATTAGATTTCATTTTGGTTTAGTTTTTTTAGTTTAGGATTTTATGTTTTATTTTTTATTTATTTTGAGGTTTATTTTTTAGGTTTAGGTTTTTATTTTATCTTATTTTAGGTTTATTTTATTTTTATTTTGCATTTAGTTTATATCTTATTTAGGTTTTTTATTCTAAGGTTTATTTTATTTTTAGTTTAGTTTAAGTTTTTATTTATTTTATTTTAGTTTATTTTTATTTTTTATTTTATTTTATTTTTAGGTTTTGTTTAGGTTTTAGTCTAGGTTTTTATTTTACTTTATTTTTTATTTTATATATTTTATGTTTTTATTAATTATTTATTTAGTTTAGGTTTAGTGGTTTTAGGGTTTCTGATTTGGGGATTAAGATTTGATTTTAAGGTTTAGGGTTGTTAGGGCCAAGGTTTAGGTTAGGGTTTAGGGTTTAGGTGGGTAGGTTTAGGTTTAGGGAGGGTGGGGGTTTAGTGTTTAGGGTTTACGGTTTAGGGTTTAGGGTTTGGGGTTTAGGGTTTTAGGATTAAAGGTTTAGGGCTTAGGATTAAAGGTTTAGGGTTTAGGGTTTGTGTTTATTTTATTATCTATTATTTTTATTTTTATTTTAGGGTTGAGGGTTTAAGGTTTAGGTTTTAGGTTTAGGGTTTAGGTTTTAGTTTAGGGTTTTGGGTTTTTGTATTTTTTTCTAACAAAGAGAAAATTCAGATTCAACATTTCTTCCTTTAGTTTTCATCAACCAAGTAACACATAAAATTTCTCCAGTTCCCATCAGAACTACCCCGCCTCTCGAGTAGCGGGATCCACCATCATATCCACGTTCTCTCCCTCTACCACCACCACGTTAGTAACCTCTGTCATAATTCCATAGGTTATTTTAATTTATTTTATTTTTATGTTTTATTTAGTTTAGGTTTAGGTTTTAAAGTTTTAAGGCTTGGGGTTTAGGTTTACGGTTTAGGGTTTAGGGTTTGGGGTTTAGTCAGGTTTTTTGTTTAGGTTTAGGTTGGGGTTAAGGTTTAGGGTTTAGGTTTAGTTTGTTTTGGTTTTTAGTTTTAGGGTTTTATTTTAGGGTTTAGGGTTTTTGGTTGTAGGTTTAGGTTTTAAGTTTATGGTTAGTTTTAGGATTATGGCTTTTTTTATTGACTTTGTATTTATTATTTTTTTATTTTTTTTATTTTGTTAAGGTTTAAGGTTTAGGGTACAGGTTTTTAGTTTAAGGTTTAGGTTTTAGTTTAGGTTTATTTTTAAATTAAGTAAACTTGTACTTATAAAAATTTTATTATTTATTTTGAGGGTTTGGGTTTGGGTTTAGGGTTATTTAGGGTTTACTCTTTTTTAAATTTACTGTCGGTAAGTTTTTATTTAATTTATTTAGTGTATTTTATTTATTTTAGTTTATTTTAAATTTTATTTATGTTTATTTTTAGTTTTAGTTAGTTTAATTTATTTATTTTAGGTTTATTTATCTTACTTCTGGTTTTTTAATTACTTTATTTTTTTAGTTTTAGTTTATTTTTTAGTGAAGATTTATTTTTATTTTATTTTTGAGGTTTATGTTTTATTTCTTATTTTTATGTTTAAGTTTATATTTTCATTTTATTTTTTTAGGTTTAGATTTTAGGATTTTATTTTAGGTTTATTTTTACATTTTATTTTTTAGTTTAGGATTAGGTTTATTTTTAGTTTATTTTATTTTATTTAGATTTGGTTTAGGTTTAGGTTTAGGTTTAGTTTATTTTAGGTTTAGGCTTAGGTTTTATTTTTTTTAGTTTAGGTTTAGGTTTATTTTATTTTGTTTATTTTATTTTTATTTTAGGTTTAAGTTTTTTTTGTTTAGGGTTTAGGTTTTATTTATTATTTATTTTTAGGTTTTTTTAGGTTTAGGTTTTTATTTAGTCTATTTAGGTTCATTTTATTTTTATTTTAGATTTAGTTTTTATTTTCTTTAAGTTTTTTATTCTTAGGTTTATTTTATTCTATTTAGTTTAGTTTAGGTTATTAATTATTTTACATTAGTTTATTTTATTTTATTTTTAGGTTTAGGTTTAGGTTTTAGTTTAGCTTTTTTATTTTATTTTATTTTATTTAGGTTTAGGTTTTATTATATATTTTATTGTTAGGTTTTATTTAGTTTAAGTTTAGGTTTTTAAGGTTTAGGGTTTAGGGTTGTAGGTTTACGATTAGATTAGGGTTTAGGGTTTTTTAAGGTTTAGGGTTTATGTTTAGTTGTAGGGTTTAGGGTTTAAGGTTTAGGAATTAGGGTTTCTGGTTTAGTGTTTAGGGTTTAGGGTTTTTTTAAAAAAAAAATTAAGTAAACCGATAGGTTTAGGTTTTTTTAGTTTATTTTTTTATTTATTTTAGTTTATTATATTTCTTTATTTTTATTTAAGTTTATTTTTTATTTTTATTTAGTTTAGCTTATTTATTTTAGGTTTATTTATTTTAGTTCATTTTTTAGGTTTAGGGTTTTGGGTTAAGGGTTAGGTTAGGGTTTATGTTCTTTTTTAAATTTACTAAATCAGTAGGTTTTGGGTTATTTAGTTTATTTAGTGTATTTTTTATTTATTTTAGTTTATTTTATTTTTAATTTTTATTTATGTTTATTTTTTTACTTAGTTTAATTTATTTATTTTAGGTTTATTTATTTTACTTTATGTTTTTTAATTTAGTTAATTTTTTTAGGCTTTATTTTTAGTTGAGATTTATTTTTATTTTATTTTTGAGGTTTATATTTAATTTTTTAATTTTATGTTTAGGTTTAGATTTTCATTTATTTTTTTAGGTTTAGCTTTTAGGATTGTATTCTACAATTATTTTTAGATTTTATTTTTTTAGTTTAAGATTAGGTTTATTTTTAGTTTATTTTATTTTATTTAGATTAGGTTTAGGTTTAGGTTTAATTTATTTTAGGTTTAAGCTTAGGTTTTATTTATTTTAGTTCTGTTTATTTTAGTTTAGGCTTAGGTTTTATTTATTTATTTTTAGGGTTTAGGGTTTTGGGTTTGGGTTTTTAGGGTTTTTATGTTCTTTTAAAATTTACTAAACCGGTAGGTTTTAGGTTATTTAGTTTATTTAATGTATATTTAATTTATTTTAGTTTATTTTATTTTAAATTTTTATTTATGTTTATTTTAATATTTATTTAGTTTAATTTATTTATTTTAGGTTTATTTATTTTACTTTAGGTTTTTTAATTTATTTTATTTTTTTAGTTTTAGTTTAGTTTTTAGATTAGATTTATTTTTATTTTATTTTTGAGGTTTAGGTTTTATTTTTTATTTTTATGTTTAAGTTTACATTTTCATTTTATTTTTTTAGGTTTAGATTTTAGGATTTTATTTTAGGTTTATTTTTAGATTTGATTTTTTAGTTTAGATAAGGTTTATTTTTAGTTTATTTTAATTTATTTAGATTAGGTTTAGGTTTAGGTTTAGTTTATTTTAGGTTTAGGCTTAGGTTTTATTTATTTTAGTTTAGTTTATTTTAGTTTAGTTTTAGGTTTATTTTAATTATTTTATTTGATTTTTATTTTAGGTTCAAGTTTTTTTCTTTAAGGTTTAGGTTTTATTTATTATTTATTTTTAGGTTTTTTTTTAGGTTTAGTTTTTTATTTAGTTTTTTTTAGGTTTATTTTAATTTATTTACTTTAGCTTAGGTTATTAATTATTTTATATTAACCTTTAATTTAGGTTTAGGTTTAGGTTTTAGTTTAGGTTTTATTATAGATTTTATTAGGTTTTATTTACTTTAAGTTTTAGGTTTATGGTTTAGGGTGTGGCTTTAGGGTTTTAGGGTCAGCTTTAGGGTTTTTTTTTTACTTAGGGTTGTAGGTCAGTGTCATTTACCTGCCATTTAGGGTCAGGGTTTAGGGATCTTTAAGTTTTAGGCTCACGTTTAGGGGTCAGTCAGGGTTTGGGTAAGTTTTAGGAATTAGGGTTAAGTTTAGGTAGGGTTTAAAAAATTAAGCAAACCCAGTTTAGGTTTATTTAGTTTATTTTTTATTAATTTTAGTTTATTATATTTTTTATTTTATTTAAGTTACTTTATTTTATTTAGTTTAGCTTATTTATTTTAGGTTTATTTATTTTAGTTCATTTTTTAGGTTAAGGTTTATGTTTATGTTTAGTTTTTTTATTAGTTTTATTTTAATTTGATTTTTAGGATTAGGTATTATTTTTTATTTTTAGGTTTAGGTTTAGGTTCAGGTTTTTATTTTATTTTTTTAGGTTTATGATTTATGTTTTTACTTTAGATTTTATTTATTAATTTAGGTTTAGGTTTATTTTAAGTTTATGTTATTTTATTTAGTTTAGGGTTTAAGTTTAGTTTATTTTAGGTTTAAGTTTAGGTTTTATTTATTTTAGTTTAGGTTTAGGTTTATTTTATTTTGTTTATTTTAGGTTTAGGTTTTTTTTTAGTTTAAAGTTTTGGCTTTATTTTTTATTTATTTTTAAGTTTTGTTTTTAGGTTTAGGTTTTTATTTAGTTTTTAATTTATTTTATTTTAGGTTTATTTTATTTTTATTTTATGTTTTTTTTCTATTAAGGTATTTTATTTTTTGCTTTATTTTATTTTTCAAGTTTATTTTAGGTTTTTATTTATTTTATTTTAGTTTAGTTTTTATTTTTTTATTTTATTCTTTTTAGGTTTAGGTTTAAGTTTAGGTTTAGGTTTAGGTTTACGTTTAGTTTAGCTTTTATTAGTTAAATTTTTAAATTTATTTAGCATTAGGTTTTATTTTATAAAATTCTTGGATTAATTTAGTTTAGGTTTAGGTATTTAAGTTTTTTTGTGGATTGGGTCTTAGGGTATATGGTTTATGGTTTGGTGTTTAGGGTTTATGATTTATGGTTGTAGGTTTTTGTGTTTAGGGTTTAGCGATTAGGGTTTAGGGTTTAACAGTTTAGGGTTTAGGGTTTACGGTTTAGTGTTTTAGGGTTTAGGATTTAGGGTTGAGGGTTATTAGTTTAAGGTTTAGGGTTTAGGGTTAGAGTTTTTTTATTTTTTATTTTTTTATTTTTTAAATTAAGTAAACTCATAGGTTTAGGGTTTTTAGTTTAGGTTTAAAATACACTGAGATTTCTTTGCCACTGTAGAATTAGGGATTACCATTTTATAGAGCTGCTCGAGCATCGGTTGATTGTTCTATGAGTCCACTTCCACAACAACTTGACTCGATAAGGTGTGTGTCGCCTAGCATTGATATGCACGAGGACTTTGAGTTGAGTCGAGTGTGTGGCCTGGTACTACCACCACAGATTTTGCTACTCCTTATGTGGAGCCAATTTTTCCTACTAAGCTTACACTGTTCCTTCCCCTGGGGAGACTTCTAAGGTGAGAGACCTTGTACCTTGTGGGGCTTCTACTGGTGATGGTCAGTGAGGACTATGCCACTTATAACACACCAATTCTGTCAGATTCGCCAAGTTCAGGTACTTTACTTCCTCTCTTTATTTTTTTTTCAGTCGCACTTTTTTTTACATTTATTAGCTCTTCTTTACACTGATTATTTTTATTTGTTTTCTTGCAATGCCTAATGTAGATTATGAGTCTAAGATCTACCATCGATATCCCTGTCCACCATATCCATGTGATAGGGGCATGCAGGATTGTGGCTTGGTGTTTTTGAGGGATGTGATTTCTCGACATTCTTTGGACTCACCAAAGTCACTAGACAGCTTCACATCATATGTGAACATCATTCTAGATCTTCTAGCTCGCACTAGCTTGGAGGAGCAGGTTTTCAGGTACTTGGAGACACTCTGTACAGATGTAGAATTTTTGATCCACCAGATGAGATCACATAGCATCGTCTGCCCCCGCACTTCATTGGTAGAGCTTTAAGAGCAGCTCAAGCTAAGTAGGGAGGGAGCTGACCTAGTACATGATGAGTTTAAGAAGAGTGCTGAGACCCTACGACACTACCATCTGAGTTCGATGGATGCCATTTCTATGTTAGATAGATTGACTGCCAGGATCAGGGAGTTGTAGGTTGAGCAGGACAGGAGAGCTCGAGCAATGAAGGTGAGTAAATTACAACATACACCCAGCTATGGTTATGGAGAGGCTACTTTGACTAGAGTGGGAGGCTTCTATGAGAGTGAGCATTAGTCTTTAGCACTTTATTCAGCATAGCTTCAGGAGCTACAGTCTAGCCTTTAGCATTAGTCTTTAGCCATTTTTCTTTTATTTTTTAGGTTTCAGTTTTATTTTTTATTTTTAGGTTTAGGTTTAGGTTTTATTTTATTTTTACAGGTTTAAGTTTTAGGTTTTTATTTTATGTTTATATTTTGGTTTTATTTTTTAGTTTAGGTTTAGGTTTAATTTTAGTTTTTTTTTTTCATTTTATTTAGTTTAGGTTTAGGTTCAAGTAAAGTTTATTTTAGGTTTAGGTTTAGGTTTTATTTATTTTAGTTTAGTTTATTTTAGTTTAGGTTGAAGTTTATTTTATTTTTATTTTAGGTTTTAGTTTTTTTTTTAGTTTAGGGTGTAGGTTTTATTTTAGGTTTATTGTTTAAGTTTATGTTTTTATTAAGTTTTTATTTTATTTTATTTTAGGTTTGTTTTTTTATTATTATTTTAGGTTTAGTATTTTTCTTTACTTAATTTTTTTTATTTTTTTTAGTTTAGTTTATGTTTTTATTTATTTTATTTTATTTTAATTTTAATTTTTTATTTTATTTTCTTTTTAGGTTTATGTTTAGGTTTTGGTCTTGGTTTAGGTTTTAGTTTATGTTTTTATTTTATTTTATTTTATTATTTTTTTTAGTTTCAATTTTTAGCTTTTAGGGTTAGTTTAGGGTTTAGGGTTTAGGCTTTTTTTTGTTTAGGATTTATGGTTGTAGTGTATAGGGTTTAGGTTTTAGGGTGGTGGTAGGGTCATGGTTTAGGGATTAAGGTTTAGGGTTTAGGGTTTTCAAGGTTGAGGTTTTAGGGTTTGAGGTTTAGGTTTTCAATTCAAGATTCATGTTTTAGCTTAGGGTTTAGGGTTTTTTTTTTATTTTTAAATAGAGAACAAATTCATGTTCAACATTTCTTCTTTTGTTTATGTAGTTTATTTTTTATTTATTTTATTATATTTATGTTTATTTTTATTTTTATTTTATTTAGTTTATTTATTTTAGGTTTATTTATTTTAGTTTAGGTTTTTTATTTTAGTTTATTTTTTAGGTTTTGGTTTAGGTTTATGTTTACTTTTTAGTTAAGTTTTTTTTTCTTTTTTAGGTTTAGGTTTAAGTTTTTATTTTATTTTTTTTGTTTTAGGTTTAGGTTTTTATTTTCTTTTCTTAGGTTTAGGTTTTAGGTTCTGATTTTAGGTTTATTTTTAGGTTTTATTTTTTAGTTTATGTTTAGGTTTATTTTTAGTTTATTATATTTTATTTAGTCTAGGTTTAGGTTTAGGTTTAGTTTATTTTAGTTTTAGGTTTTGGTATTATTTATTTTATTTTAATTTATTTCAGTTTAGGTTTAGGTTTATTTTATTTTTATTTGTAGGTTTAGATTTACATTTTATTTTATTTTAAGTTAGTTTTATTTTTATTTTAGGTTTAGTTTTCAATTTATTTAGGTTTTTTAATTTTTTTAGTTTAGTTTGGGTTTTTATTTATTTTATTTTAGTTTAGTTTTTATTTTAATTTTATTCTCTTTTTAGGTTGAGGTTTAGGTTTAGATTTTATTTTGGTTTAGATTTTTTTATATATTTTATTTTTAGGCTTTATTAGGTTTAAGTTTAGGCTTTTAGCTTTTCATGGTTTAGGGTTTAGGGTTAGTTTAGGGTTTAGGGTTTATGGTGTAGGTTTTAGGGTTTAGTTTTTAGGATTTAGGGTTTTTGGTTTTTTTGGATTTAGGGTTTAGAGTATAGAGTTTAGGGTTTAGGGTTTAGGGTTAAATGATTCAGGGTTTAAGGTTTATGGTTTAGGGTTTACTGTTTAGGGTTTTTAGGGTTTAGGGTTTAGGGTTTAGGTTATAGGTTTAAGTTTCAAGTTTTAGTTCAATGTTTAGGGTTTTTGGCATTTTTTTGTTAAAGTAGAACAAATTCAGATTCAACATTTCAACTTTTGTTTATTTAATTTATTTATTTAATTTTTTAGGTTTATTTTATTTTTTTAGTTTAGTTTAGGTTTATATATATTTTATTTTAGTTTATTTTTATTAGTTTATTTTATTTTATTTGATTTGGTTTAGGTATAGGTTTTAGTTTAGGTATTTATTTTATTTTATTATTTTATTTTATTTTATTTTTTGGTTTTATTTAATTCAAGTTTAGGTTTTTAGGTTTTTAGGTTTTTAGGTTTTTGGGTTTTTAGGGTTTAGGGTTTAGGGTTTAGGGTTAGGGTTTAGTCTTTAGGATTTAGGGTTTAGTGTTTAGGCTTTAGGGTTTAGAGTTTTTAGGGTTTAGGATTTAAGGTTTAGGGTTTATTTAGGTTATAGGGTTTAAGGTTTAGCATTTAGGGTTTAGTGTTTAGGATTTTTAGGGTTTAGGATTAGTTTAGGTTTTAAGGTTTATGGTTTTAGGGTTTAGGGTTTAAGGTTTAGGATTTAGGGTTTTGGGTGGCCGAGCTCTACCCTTATACAACCTGGAATAGAAAAGAATAATTATAACTATATTAAATGCTATGGGGGTCTTCTTTCTTCATATCTCCATTTCTGATTTGGTTCCTTCTTTCATTTGGATGGTGCTTGCTTCAAAGGCATCACAGGGCACACTAGGACAAAGCCTTCTGTCCAATGCTTATCCTAATCCCTCACATCACTATTCTTAAATCCTATTGCAAAAATTACATTTATGTGGGGAAAGTAAATCAAACTACACCTACAAAATAGAGGTTAGCTAAATATAAATATAATCCCAAATAGTTGTTTTTATAATTTAGACTTAGCACCCTAAAGATGGGCAACTAAGCCCACCTGTCCTAACTTGGATTATGCTTAAGGATTTTAGCAACTTGCAAAAAGTATCCCTTAAGCATAATCCTTTGCAAAAAATATGATTAGGTTAATATTGGCCTATCATCTACCCACGTAAGCATACACCCCAATCCTTGCAAAAAATATGATTAGGTTAATATTAGCCTATCATCTAGTCTCTGCATACACCCTAATATCAATCTAAAATAATACATCAAAACATACACATACCGTCTAACTTAGAGCTAGAAGTAGTGACTTAATTCTAATGTGTGTATTAAGGCTTGTATGGTAAGTCTTGTTAGGCATTAGTGTTGTATTTTCTAAGGGTAGAAGGATTCAATTTAACATGGAAGGTTGATTTCACATGAAGTAGTATAATTGATTTGAGAATTTTAATTTGTGTATTTTTTCATTTGATTACACTTATAGCAACTAAGTGTTAAAAAGAGAGGAAAGAGGATTGCCCTCTTTCATCCCTACCTTAAGTCATTTTCTAAACTATATTAATTTGCTTTAGTTCTCTTTAGTGAATGACTTACTAAATGATTTAATTAATCCTTAGTTTAGGTTCACTTTAAATAATCATATTCAAAATGAAATGCGTCTTAAGATTAATTTAATTGAATTACTACCACATGACATATATTAAATCTTTCCTTTCCAACACATGTACCATGCATATGGTTTAATCCTAAGTGTCTCTGTACATGCAACATATTATAGCACACTTAAATGATGAATGTATGTGTACGTTTAGAATTTATATTATATTTGATTGAATTATTTAAACATATTAATTTAAAACTTTATCCAAATACTTATACAAAAATGACATAAGAATGAAATTAAATAAGCATGTGTTGTTGCTAAACCAGGGGAGTCAAGTAATCAAATGACCTCCTTGGAGCTAGCTAAAGCCTCATATTCTTGGGATGTCCAAACTATATACTTATTTACATTCAAACATATGTAAATTTGAATACAAGAACAAAAGAAGTAAGCTCCAAATCATATGGCTAATTAATTCAACCACTTAGTCAATTATGAATGCATGCAATTTTAATGTAAACTAGGATTTTCATTCATTAACCACATATACATATACATGTATAAAGATATCGGCAAGTTCATGTCATTGTTAAACCATGGAAGTAAGGTAATCCAATGACCTCCTTAGGGCTAACTAAAGCCTCGTATTCCTGTGATGTCTGGACTATATACCTACTTTTCTTGGACACACATGGATGTATACATAAATGAGGGAAAGAAAACCAAGCAAAATATTGTATATTTTTTCTAATTGAATCATTTATATATATGTATTAAAGCTCTATCCAATATCTACTATTGAAATACATAAGAATGAAATCAAATGGGTACGTGCCATTGTTAAACTAGGGGAGTGAGGTAATCAAATGACCTTCTTGGGGCTAACTAAAGCCTCATGTTCCCGGGATGTCCAGACTATAGACCCATTACCATTGAATCTTACATAAATCAACACATGAATAGAGGAAAGAGAACTCAACATTCATACACTTAAGCTATAAGCACATGCATTTCTTATGTATTTATAACTAGCATCATAACACATATTATTCTTTATTTTTAAGCTTTTGAGAAATACATTTGGATTTAATAGTGATAATAGCTACACATATATTAAATTAAATCAACACATGCAATCTTACATAAAGGAAATCCATTTTATTTTACTTGATTTTGAAAAGATGGATGCATGAATTCAAATGACATACCAAATTGGACATGATTGGAAAGAGGGCAATCAAATATAAGCATGTGATTCATTCAACAAAACTAGTTCTTAAGGACAATCAAATCAAATAAGATTATTTAAAGCAAACCAAAGCTTCTTTATTAATTAAGTTTTGGATTTCATATGATTTAAAGAGGTGAAGAGAAATCATCACTTGTTGTTTTAAACCTATTCGTACATTAATGATTTGATGTAATTTAACAAAATGTAATTAAGTTGTTTTTATGGGTTAATTAAGTTGAACCTTTAATTATATGAATTAATTACCCTTACCTATGTCACCATAAAGTAATTAACTAAATAATTATAGGCCAACATGATATGCATGGAAAATAAACTTGCAATGATCCTAGAAAATAAAAGGGGCCTAATGCAATTGGCTCATGATTAATATTTAATTAGATTAAGTGAATTAATTACTCTTATGGTTTTCCCATAAATGTGTACTAACCATAATTTCATTAAACTCCTTTAGGTTATTAAACACCTAAAGATCTACCCCATTATTTAATTAATTAGGTTTGATGTGATTATGATTTCAATTTACTTAAGTGATTTAAATATTTAGTTATATCTTAATTAATTTCATTTTTAAATAGGGTGCAATGAACTTAGGGAAAGGGGTCCCAACCCTATTCCTCAGTTAACTTACTGTTGAACAATGATTAATAAACTTAATTAACTAATTTATTACTAGTCATGGGATTAATTAATCATTAATTAACTTAAATGAGTAGTTAAGGATTAGTTTGTCAATTTTCATAATTAAGTGAGCAATAAATCCCAACAAAATCATGGGAGATAAAGGTCATCCAATTAAATTAACCCACAAAATTTGGGATTAATTCCTCAAGTAATTAACGATTAATTAAGCTAATAAATTTTGTAATTAAATTTTAATTAAACCTTAATTAATGTTCAAAATTAGTTAAGATCATTTTTAATTAATTATATACTTAAATAGATTTAAAATGAGTATTTATTTTTATTTTTTATTTTGCTATGATTTTTTTATGATTTTTAGAAGTTTCAGCCATTAAAAATGATTAATTAAGCCTAATTAAAGCTTAATCTACCATGCATGCTTTCCATGTGGCATAGCGAGATTGGCTACTTAAAACTTATCTGACTCAACGCCTACGTGACATAGGCGGATGCACTTTCTTGTTCATCATTCGATCTAAGATCAGACGACTATGATTAATCCTATAGCTTAATAGGATTAAATCAGATCGATCTAGTGGATCTAATCACTATCGTCCATTCAAATCATGCGAACAGATGGTGCGTGATCTAACATCATGCTAGTGAGGGATAATGGAGTCTGTCTGACATTGCTCACTTGATCCAAGCTTACACAATATTAGATAAACTATAAAAGGATCCCACACCTTCACGACATTGTTTGGAGGG
The DNA here is from genome assembly GCA_021442155.1 of Cymbidium sinense. Taxonomy (NCBI): domain Eukaryota; kingdom Viridiplantae; phylum Streptophyta; class Magnoliopsida; order Asparagales; family Orchidaceae; genus Cymbidium; species Cymbidium sinense. Next base: position 42,800,443 of record CM038216.1, read on the forward strand.
GATCTAACTATCAAGATTACATGAGATCAAGTTTTCTTCAAAATGCTCCATCCCAATTTTTCCTAAGGATTAGTTTTCGAAGCATACCTCACTGGAGCTCAAAATTGGCGGCTCGAATGATTGAGGAAGCTTCATCTAGTGGAGATAAAGCCCTATTTAGTAGCAATTGGATCAATTCCTCGATGTTCGCTCGAAAGGCCATGAACTGATGATTTGGAGCTTGACATCAAGTCCCACTTTGGTGCTGAAGCTTGGGAGATGATTCGTTCTTTTGCAAAACAAATTTGAGTATGATGGAGAAATGGGGATGTTAGGTCAGAAATTGGAGTGTCCTATTCTGGGATAGATGGGAATGGCATTTTTTGATCGAGGAACATGATTGATAGCTTAGTGAATGGCTCCTGCAACTTATCTTGGGTAGCTAGGGCTCTGAGGAAAGATTTTTGTGTTTGTTTGAGTTGAAATGAGAGGGTATACACTCCCCCCACCCCACCCCCCCTTCATCTTGATCGGACAGTGGGATCGGGCTTGGCTTGTAGTGATCATCCGACCATATCAACGAGTCGTGGGTGGCAAGGAGGAGGTGAGTTGGCTCAATTTGGTTGGTTGGAGGTGTGGAGGTGGGTGCTAAGGAGAAATCATGGGTGTCTTATGGGTTTCAAATGCTCTAATGGGGAGGGTAAGGTGATTCCACATCCCATGGGTCATGGCCGTCCCAACCACCCCTTGGGTCAAGTTGGGCATTGTCCTAGGTGGACCATTGGGAGAGTACCAAGTGGCCAAGGATTGGAAAAGATCACTTACATGGGTGATTTTTCTCATGTGATGCCCTTGACCCAAGGGTAGAATGGTCATTTAGTATTGGATTTGATTTGGGCAGATTTGAAATGAGTCAAAAGTGGGTTAGCCCAAACTTCAAGTCAATTGGAGTTGATTTGGTTAGGTTTGGCTCAATTTGACTCATTTAGGTCAAATTATGTTATGTTGGGTCAAGTGACCAATTGGTCAAATTAGGTCAAACCAAGGATTAGGTCAAGTTCATATGATCATTTGGGATGTTTTGGTTCAATTGGTTTGGTTTAGTTTGTCTTAGATTTGATTTTGGCAAATTTGAATTCATTTGGGTTAAATGGGTTAAGTCGACCAATTTGACCAAATTTTCTAAATTAGCTTGGGTTTAGTTGACCAATTGAAGATTATTGTAGGCTTTGGTTTCAATTAATTATGATTTGGTTTTGATTTAGGTCAACTTGAACCTTTAGGTCAATTTGGGCTAAGTAGATCAATTGGGTTCAATTGGGTCCAATCATGGATTAGGTAAAGTTCAACTATCAATTTGGAATGAATTTGAACCATTAGCTGCAATCAATTTGGTTTATATTTTGATTTGACCCAATTTGGTCTTTTAGGTCAATTTGGGTCAACTTGGGCCAAGAGGGCCAATTGGATTTGGTTCAACTCAATTGAAGGTCAAGTCATATTCAAATATTGATTTTGATTTGGTATGAATCATTGGTTTCAAGTGATTTGGCTTAGGTTGCAATTTAGCTAGTTTGGGCTTATATGGATTAAGGGGTTGACTTGGTCAAATGTCCAATTTGACTTGGTTTTACCTAATTTGTGACAATTGATCAACCTAGGGTTATCAATAATCATGATGGGAGGTTTTGATGGGCTTAGTTCAATCCAATTTGTGTAGGATTAGAACTTGGCTCAAATAGGTCAAATTGGCCATTTTGGGTCAAGTAGACCAATTTGGTTTAGTTGGCTTCATTTTGGGTTGAGTTTGATTTAGTTGAGTTTATATATGGATTTGGGATTGATATATAAATTTAATTGCAATTGGGTTGGGTTCAAATGGGTTTTGGTTCATTTGAACATTTCAAGTTAAAAAGGTTAAGTTTGGTTTGACTTGAGTTGATTTTGGTTTGGCTTGATAATTGTAGATTTCATTTATATTTGTGAATATTATTGAAGGTATGATTGATTCATGAGAAAATCAATTTAATTTTGGATTTGGAATGAAGGAATTTGGCTAAGTCCACGGAGTTGGGTCATGTGGCTTAGGTTTGGATTTTAATTTGGTTTGATTTAGTTTTAATAATTTAAATGTATATTTCATTTAAATTTGTGAATATGATTGATAATATGATTTATTTATGAGAAATTCAATTGAGTTTGACTTGATTTTGATTAAGAGTTTCCTAAGTCCATGGGATAGGTCATATGGCTTAAGAAGGGTTTTTATTTAGTTTGATTTAATTTTGATCATTTAAATGTAGATTTGATTTATATTTAGGAAGATGATTGAAGATATAAATTTGTTATGAGAAAATTAATTAATTTTTGGATTGATTTGGATTATGATTTGGCTAAGTCCATGGGATAGGTCATATGGCTTAGGAAGGGTTTCAAGTTTGGATTTGATCATGGGCTTCAATCATTTAGTTTTGGAATTTGGGTTGGCATTTGGATTTGGATTTCATGCTTCAATTGAACTTGAGGTTTGATTTGAGTAGGTGAACATGTATTGGATTTAGGTTGTAAGGTAGGTGGATTATCCTAATCCCTAAGGCATAACCTAATCCTATGGTTAACCCTTCTAAGTCTTTAGGTTTAGGTTAAGTGTTTACCTAATTGTTAGAAGTGTCTTATGATTGAGGAAGTCTTAGTGTATAGAAACTCTTAAGTTTAAGATGGGATGTTGAATCCGCACTCCAAAAGTGAGGTCAACAGGCCTTTGGCTCCATCGTGTTGCCCTTGGAGATAGATGATTGGAAGACCGAAGCCAAGTTTTATATTATAGATTCAGATATATCTTTCAATGCTTTGCTTTGGAGGCTATAGATGCATGAGAACAACATAGTTCCATCCTCTCTACATCAGTGTATGAAGTTTGTGAGAGGTGGGATCGTCTATTGTGTCTAAGGAGATCTCAAGCCATTTATAGTTTATGAGGTTGGCATATATGAGGATGCGGCTTACTACCTCCCTCAAAATCAATAAGTCTATTCTCACGAACTTGGCCAAATTTAAAAAAAAAGAAAAAAAAAAAGAAAGAGAAATAGAAAAAGAAAAGAAAAGAGATAATAAAAAATGAAATAAAAGGGAGATAAAATAGACTTGGAGGAGGAAGTGGAGCCTGACGTTAAATTCCACCCACAATTCCTTAATCCATTCGAACATATGGGTAAGATTACTTGACCTCCACTAGGCAGAGGAAGAGGCCAGTTCAGAGGCAATCCCAGGGTAGAAAACCACTTTATTGGCCACCCAATAGAAAATATGTCCCCATAGAACTATCCATATAGACTTAGAGTCTAGTTCATAGAATTAGTCGTATATGGTTAACACACCAGGAAGCTCTTCTCAGCAATAGATTCCCTTGGAGGTGACACTGGAGCCAGATAACGATGAAGACCGAGCTCCAAAATAAAGCATAAGTGTATCCAAGTCTATATGTGAAATAGTTAGGCATCAGTTGGAAACCTTAGCTCCAACCCCACTTTCCTCTCAAAAAGTTGAGGGTTTGGTAGTTAAGGAAGCCCCTAAGTCATCCACATGTGTGAAGATGCAAAGGTTCTTTTTGGGAGCATCATCCTCATGTCAAGAAGTTGATGTAAAACTTTAGGATGATTCATATAGAGATTTAATAAAATTACTTTTTGATTGGTACTTGGCTTGTGTTCAAAATTTAGTAAAGAAAAGGTTAATCCCACAAACTTCGTCGAAGCATAGGTTAGACTACTTTGAAAGAATATGGAAGAACAAATCCAAGATCTCTCAATTAAGACTGGGACTAGGATTTGGCACAGTGGGTCTAGTTAATGATGATGATTGTTGCTTAGTCATCACCAATCATTTGGAATATAATAGGTTTTTTTCAAATCACATTAACTCATATGAGGAGCTGTGCTTAGAAACATTAGATGACCCAGATGATTTTAAAGTCAGAGATGCACCGCTAGAGTTTGAAGAAGAGATCAAGTTAACCATCGACAAGTTCAAGGAAATCAACTTAGAAACTGAAGAATATCCATGCCCAGCATACATTAGTTCATTATTGAATGAAATTGAAACCAATGACTTAGTTAGGCTATTGACTGAGGTTAAGTACTACTTTGCATGGTGCTATGAAGAGATGCCTGGATTAGCTCCTCATATAGCGATCCACAAACTAGCAATATAGCTCACTACTAACCCTATCAAGCAAGCTCCTAGACATGCCATTAGACATACAACAATAGGTCATTTATGAAGTCAAGAAATTGATCAATGCTGGCTTCATCCACGAAGAAAAATACCTTACTTGGTTAGCAAGTACTATCTAAGTTAAGAAAAAGAATGGCAAAATTCACATATGCGTCAATTTTAGGGATTTAAATTAGTCATGTCCAAAAGATGAATTTCCATCACCAATCCTCGAGCTGATGGTTGACATTGCCTCATCTCATGCAATATTCTTTTTCTTGGATGGCTCATCTAGACATAACCAAATAAAGATGGCCCCTAAAGATGAAAGAAACACTACTTTTACAACCCCGATCAGAATCTATTGCTATAAGGTCATGCCTTTTAGCCTTAAAATGCCATTGCTAAATACCAGTGAGCTATGACATGAATCTTTGATGAACTCATTCATCATCAATTCAAGTGTTATGTCGATGGTCTCATGGTGAAAAGTAGAGAAAAGGAAGACCTTCTCTTTGACTTGAGAGTAATTTTTGAACAGTTAAGACAATTTAACCTCAAATTGAACCCCCTGAAGTGTGCATTCATAGTAGCTTCAAGGAAATTCTTTGGGTTTCTTGTCCGACACCAGGGAATTGAAATTGATATAGAGAAGATCAATGTGATATTAGAAATGCCACCCCTAAAGTTTATCTCAACTCAGATCATTCCAAGAGAGCTTGGCATATCTAAGATGCTTTATATCCAACCTATTGAGAAGATGTCATCCATTCTCAGCAGTTATCAAAATGGATGCCAACTTAAGTGGGATAGTAAGTGTTAGCACACCTTTGAAGATATCAAGCATTACTTGATGACATCGTTGATTCTAATAGCCCCTATCTTTGGCAAGCTGCTCATACTGTACATTGCTATGTTAGATGACTCCCTTGGTGCTTTGTTGGCACATAGTAATGAAGAAGGGAAGGAAAATGCACTCTACTATCTCAGCCATCATCTAATCTCTGCTAAGGTAATTATCCACCCATTAAGAAGCATTGCCTAACTTTAAACTTTTGCATCCCAAAAGTTGCTGCAACACTACATGCTTACTCATAAGGAGAACTTTACCTCTAGGATCAATCCACTACAGTATTTCATGAAACAGTTAACGCTATCCAGATGGTTGGCATGACGGTCCATGATCCTCTCACAATTTGACATTACCTTCATACCCCTCCGTACGATGATAATACAAGCTCTAGCAAATTTTTTCACAGTACACCCACTTCCTGTTAACTCTCAACTTAGTTATGATCTCCCCGATGAACTAATCATGATCTTAGGGGATACTAGAATTCACCACTGGCAGATGTAGTTTGATGGTGTGGCTTCCTCTCAAAGAGAAGAAGAACCAAAAACTACTAGTCCAGGAAAGGCAAGGGTAGGAATAGTTCTCTTAACTCTAGACCACGATGTGATGAGATTCTTATATTATCTATCTAATCCTTGCACGAACAATGAAGTCGAATATGAGGCTCTGATTGCCAGCCTAGAGTTAACCATTACTCTAAGCATCCAAAACATCAACATCTTCGGGGATTCTCAGCTAGTTATCAACCAAATTGATAGGTCCTATTAGGTTATAAAGTCCAAGCTCCATCACTACCATAAGTATACCATATGGTTATTGGCCCAAATCTCAGAGGTTACCATTTTTTAGATTCCTCGAGGAGAGAATGCCATAGTATATGCTTTAGACAAGCTTGCCAAGGGGTTGGCATGCTCGGAGGATGAGTCCATATCAATAAAGGTCCAAAATAGATAAGTCTTATCCTTTATTGGCATTGAACTCATCAAAAAGCACTCTCTAGAAGGAGAGGTTTCCATTGCCAAGAAGGACGAGGATTTAGATTAGAGGCAACAATTCATGGAATACCTAAATAAAGGAAAACTACCACAAGAGAAGTCACAAGCCTATCAGATGAAGTAGAGAGTACTTTCCTACACTCTTGTTGATGGTGTCTTAGACCAGCAGTCCTTCGATCATATGTGGTTATATTATTTAGACAAGTGTGAAGCCCATAAGATCATGATAGAGGTACACTCAGAATTATGTGGAGCCAACCAATCTGGTCCAAAGATAAAAGCCATGTTTAAGAGACTAGGATACCACTGGCCATCGATGATCAAAGATTACATGGATATGACTAGGCGATGCCAATAATGTCAAATACATGGTGTGGTCCTACCCCAAACACCCATTCTACATCCTACATTGGCCTCATGGACATTCGATTGTTGGGTTTCTGACATAAAGGGTCTGACTGATTCTCCTTCTTCCAAGGGTCATCAGTTCACCTTAGCTGCTACTGACTACTTTTCCAAATGGGTGAAGGTGATTCTGTTTAGAGAGGTCACAGCTCAATATGTGCTCCAATTTTTTAGGAACCATATTGTATATAGGTTTGGAGTGCCTCGATGACTTATACCTGGTAATGGTACTACATTCAGGAGCACCGAGATCAACAACTTTACCCAGAGACATAGTATAGATTGGAGATATTTTGCCATCAACTACCCGAGGGCAAATGGCTTAGCGAAAGCCTTCAATAAAATTCTCATCCAAATACTAAATAATACACTCGATAATAATAATAGATTGTGGCATGAGAAGTTAGTTGAAGCCTTGTGGGCCTACCACACCACATATAGAACTCCAACTCAGTTTTCTCATTTCTCCTTAGTGTATGGTTCTGAAGCTGTTCTACCATTAGAAGTTTAACTCCCATCACTAAGGGTAGTTGTGGGTAGCAAGATCACTATAGCGTAGAATGCCAAGTTGCGGTAGAAGAGCTTGAACATTTGGAGGAGAGATGCCTATGAGCATGAGAAAACCTCAAGCTATACAAAGCTAAAATGATTCAATGTCACAACATGTTGGTACGTTCTGGAGCTATTAAAGTAGGAGAACTTATTTTAGTTCTATAGTTCTAAGGAGATAAATTGTTGTCCATCATAAGATGGGAGGCAAGTTTGAACCCACTTGGGAAGGCCCTTTTTGCCATAGAGAAGGCCTACCAAGGAGTATCTTATCAGCTTATTTATCATAAGAGTGAGCATCCAATGCTTCCAATTAATTGGCTCCACTTAAAGAAATATTATAAATTAGGTTTGAAAATAATTATCATCAATGAAAATTCCATTTCAAATTCAATCTCATCCATGTTGAAAGTATTCTTGTTTGTGAATCACATGATGTTTTTTGGTTTGTAAGGAACTCGAGTAGCGTCCTATCCTTCATCGACATAAAACAAATACAAACTACATAGAAACATTTAAAATAAACACATATATTTTTGTCTCGAGCTACTCTAAGTTAAGATAACGCCCCCAGTGACACTCACTTAGTAGTTGCTCTAGCTCAAGCTGACGTGCTACCCTACTAGTGTTTCACCCCAGTGGTCTTCTTGCTATAAAGGATGTAAGTATGCTATGCTTTCCTTCCTTATGTGGCCATTACACACCAATGAGCACCTTATTAGTTTGGTAGGCCTTACTGTGTGTTCGATAAGCTACCTCATGTTGGCTTCATTTAAGAGGATGTGAGTCTTCTACGCATTATTATTTGATTAGCCTTTATACACTGACTGGGTTGAGTATATTTGAGGTTTAGGATAAGCCCCCTAGCGGCTCCTTCCCTCCTGATTAATTCAAGTATGGGTCCAATCCTTCCTTGGGGCTCCCCTCTTAGTAGTCTTTCTAGGTTAGATAACATTTGTCCCACCACTGATAGACTATTCTAATGATCAGTTCTACTTGGAAAGTTGTAAGCCTACACACTTTCTTTCCAGATTGATCATTGCACACCAACAGGCACCTTAGATTGGTTGGTTCTCACTATGCTGATGGATATGCCACTCATGCTGATGGATACACCTTAGGTTGGTTCACTCTCATACCTTAGGATACACCACTCATGGCATATGTAAGTCTACTATACTTTCTCCTTAAGTTGGCCATCGTATACCTATTTTGTTTGCTCGTGATAATGCCCTAGCACTTCCCATGTGCACTATATTTGGATCACATTCTTTGTGATCCTATTTAGACACTTACTGTCTCCTTCCAACTAGCCACCCCTATGGTTGGAGAATCCATTCTCCCATGGTCCAGTAAATCTGAGATAGGTCGAGGTTAACATAGCCCCTTCTTTGTGTTGTCCACCATACACCAACAGGATCCACGCAAACATATAAACAAAATATATATTCACTTATGGATTAGGGGGACACTCCTAGTAGTACTTTTTCCTAAGAATATATCTTATCTTTAGGGCAGTGTTAGCAAAACTCCCTATAAGAATTGCCTGACAACTCTTGAGTTGATATAAGTCCCCAAAGACATTCACTCATTAGTTGCCCCTAAGTCGGGTTCAATTTGTTGTGCTACCAATAGGTCACCCTAGTAGTTGTTCCTTGCTTTAGAAGATGTAAGTCTGTTATGCCTTCTTTCTAGCACAACCATTGCACACCGAAAGACAACCCTTTAGGTTGGCTAGCTCTATCCCATGGCCAATTAAATATCCCTTTGGATTTATAAATCTAAGATAGGACAAGTCCAATATAGCCCCTTCTCAGTAGGTCCATCGCAACATGGTCCATAAAATAAATCTATCAAATTTCACTGAGCTCCATCCCTAGCGGATATGCCCTCAATTCGAAATCAAACTAAACCAACCAAACCATATTAAATCACATGATATTAAGATAAAATTTATCTTGACTACTTTTGAGTTGACATAATTCCTCAACAACATTCACTCAGTAGTCGCCCTAGGCCACGTTCAATTTGTTGTGCATCCAACAAGTCACCCTAGTGGTTATTCCTCGCTTTGGAAGATTTAAATCTGCTACACCTTCTTCCTAGCATAGCCATTGCATACCAAAAGGAAACCCCTTAGGTTGCCTAGCTCTTCCCCACAGCTGGTAGGCTAACCTTTTGGATTTGTAAACCAGAGGTAGGTTAAGGCTGATATAACCCCTTCTTAGTGGGTCCCTTGCACACCGACAGGGGTCCATAGATTAACTCAGATTAAATTTAACCCAATCTATTTTTTCCCAGTGGAGTTAAATTACACCCTTCTCTCCAATGGAGCCCAATCCATATATAAATAAGTCAAGCAAACAAATCAAATCTAAAAACAACCTCCCCAATGGTGTCAAATTAAACTAGCTCCCCAGTAAGTCTAAATCAAAGAAATCCAACCAATCTCTTATCTCTAGTTGATACATCCCCAAACAAATCTATGAAATCAAAGTCAAATCCTAATCCCCAATGGATAGCCCGTGAACCTAATCCCTAGCGTACTCGAGCCCATATCTCCAGCAGATATGCCTCCACATCATTTAAATTAAAATAAATTAAGGTCGATTTGATCTTAATCCTCGATGGATTATAGATTCTTATTCCCAGTGGATCTTCTTTCCATAAATCTTATAATCAAATCAAATTTAAACATTATCCCCAACTGATTTTCTACTTCTAAGCCCTCGATATAGACCCCTCACATGTCATGTCCAATGCATGTGTGATCCTCTAGTGGATCTCCTTCCATGTCCTTGCATTGGAATTCTCATCAGATCTTATTTTTTCTCTTATGCACACCTTTAATACTTCAACCAAAAGCCTAATGATGTATTCATTTAAATTACATCATCTTAACATTATAATCAACATTTTATGATTTGTGACGGTGCATGCTCAAACTAACTATACAATATCATGCTAAACATATTATAGTGTGAATTAACACACTATATTATATTATAATATATGATGTTATATTATAATTTCCTATAATATAATATATTGTCAAACATTGCATCTCATTAGAATAACTTAAATGGAACAAATAACAAAATTTTCTCAAAATATGAATTATGTTCATTTGGGATGTAAAATTGTTATGTTTCTATTATAAGTGTTACAAAATAGCATAATTTTGGTCTTGCTTCTTGGTTTGTGCCATGAATTTGGCCAAATTCATCCATCTCAACCTTCAAATTAACAATTTTGTGAGTTCTGACCCAATGTTTTATAACAAATGTAAAACATACTAAAATGTATAATAACATTTAGTAACACACCACCACATTCATACATATGTGAAGTTATATTTTTATATACATTATATTTTAATATGCTTTCATATAATATATTATCTTACATTACAACTTAAAATGAATTAGTTTAAGTAAAAAATTTATAAAATTTAGTTGAAAAATGAACATTCATTTTGGATGGAAAATTCCATTTTTTTTTTGATTAAATGACACACCATAGCACACCCCCAATGTTGTTCCCTAAAGGTTACCTTAAATTTGGCAAATCCCATCATCTCAGCCTATAAATTAGTATTTTCATGAATTATACCAATACAAACTCTACTACATCATACTATAACAAACTAAAATATGGTAAACAACAAGTAATAATACACAATAGTATGCTATAATGCATGATGCTACACTATGTTATTGAATCCTATATCATAGTACACTATAACATAATATATTATATTATATTCCATATCATGTAACAAGGGACTGCTTAAGATAAAAAAATCATAATATTAGTCTAAATAATAAAAAACTATATATTTTAGTCGTATCACTTACATATTTTAAATTGAAACAATATATTATGATGCCATGCTCTACCTATTATGAATTTGGCCAAATTCCAGCATTTTAAAGTCTAAGTAAATATTTTTATAAATAATGCTAGTGTAGGCTCGACTTCATTATTGTAAAATACTAAACGAATTTAAAATGCGTAGAACAATATATTATGATATATGATGTTATACTATGCTACAACATATAATAGTTATTTTGAACATAAAATCTTACTTTTTAGACTACAAGTTACATAGCACACCTTTGGTACTATAACAAAATTCCCACTTAAAGTTTAACAAATTTCATCTTCTAATTTATTTAATCAATATTTTTATGATTATATTAATATAGACTATGCGGCAGAATACCATAATATACTAAAACATTTCAAAACATTATATGACATCCAAAAACACATCATTACATGCTCAAATATATGATGATACAATATACTATAATATACGATTATATAATATGATTTAGGGTTAGGGTTTAAGGTATTCAAATATCTAATAGTCAAGGGAAATTCTCTTGAAGAAATTTTCTTTAGCTATCATAGCTTTGTTAGGATTAGGTCATTCTTTAGATTTACTCTTAATGACATCTTTATTCAAGGTTTATGGTTTAGGGTTTAGGGTTTATGGTTTACGGTTTAGGGTTTGGGGTTTAGGTTTAGTGTTTAGATTGATGGTTTTAGGGTTTAGGGTTTATGGTTTTAAGGTTTTGGGTTTAGGGTTTAAGGTTTAGTATTTTTGCATTTAAGGTTTTTAAGGTTTAGGGTTAAGGGTTTTGGTTTTTAGTTTAGGGTTTCAATTTTAGTTTAGGGTTTAGGGTTTAGGGTTTAAGGTTTTTTTAATATAGAACAAATTTAGATTCAACATTTCTTCTGAGACATAAGCGACAACATAGATAAAATATAAGCACCCATAGAGCAAATCAAAAACCCAAGATAAGTATAACTGTTTCTACTATAAAGTCATAATTCCATAAGAAGCAGATCAGATCGACTATTCTTCAATTTCTCTAGTTCCCATCAAAAGCAACCCTACCTTTCGAGTAGTAGGATTCGTCATTGTATCCCTGATCTCTCTCTCCACTACCACCATGGCTGTAACCTTCATCGCTCCTCCTGCCTCCATAACCAACGACCACCACCTCCATATTCCCCAACACCTCCAGGTCCCCCATCACCACTGTAATAATTGTCGCCTCCACCTTCACCTCCACCATTAGATCTTGATTAAGCCTAGTTGACAGTGATGTTCCTACCATCAAGGTTCTACCCATTCTTAGGGTTTAGGGTTAGTTTAGGTTTAGGGTTTAGGGTTAGTTTAAGGTTTGGGCTTAGGGTTTGGATTTAGGATCAGGTGGGAGGTTTAGGTAGGGTCTGAGGTTTTAGGGTTTAGGGCTTATGGTTGTAGGGTTTAGGTTGGTTTAGGGTTTAGTTTAGGGTTTAGGTTTAGGGTTGTTAGGGTTTGTGGTTTAGGGTTTAGTTTAGAGTTGCTTAGGGTTTAGGTATTTTTATATAAATAAGTAAATTTATTTAGTTTATTTATTATTTTAATTTATTTAATTTTTAATTAATTTAGTTTAGATTTTGTTTTATTTTGGTTTTTTTATTTTAGATTATTTTAGGTTTAGTTTATTTTAGTTGAGTTTTATTTTTTTATTTAGGTTTAGGTTTATTTTATATTTTTAAGTTTAGGTATGGTATTTTATTTTTTTAGGTTTAGGTTTAGTTTTTTTTTAGGTGTATTTTAGGTTTTATTTTGTTTAGTTTATTTATTTTAGTTTATTTTGTTTTATTTAGCTTAGGTTTAAGTTTAGTTTATTTTAGGTTTAAGTTTAAGTTTATTTATTTTAGTTTATTTTGGTTTTTTTTGTTTTGTTTATTTGATTTTTAATTTTAGATTTAATGTTTTTTTTTATTTTAGAGTTTAGGTTTTATTTTTTTACTTTTAGGTTTTATTTTTAGGTTCATATTTTAGGTTTAGGCTTTTATTAAGTTTTTAATTTATTTATTTTAGGTTTATTTTATTTTTATTTTACGTTTAGTTTTTATTTTATTTAGGTTTTTTATTCTTAGGTTTATTTTATTCTTTAGTTTTGTTTAGCATTTTATTTTATTTTAGGTTTTTTATTTTTATTTTATTTTATTTATAGGTTTAGTTTTCTGTTTTAGTTTAGGTTTTTATTTTATTTTATTTTATTTTTTTCATTTATTATATTTAGGTTTAGGTTTATTTATTTATTTTATTATTATATTTAGCTCATTTATATTTTAGGTTTTTTGGCTCAGGTTTATATTTAGTTTATTTTAGTTTTAGGTTAGGTGGGTTTGGGTTTAGTTTGGCTCTGTATTTTAGGGTTTTAGGCTGAGGGTTAGTTTAGAGTTTAGGGTCAGTTTATGGCCCATTATGCTTGTGGATCCAGTCTGGGGTCAGGTAAGGGTGTGGGAGGTTTAGGCCCATAGGTTTAGGGCCTAGGGCCCAGGATAATCAGGGCCTAGGGCTCAGGGCCTGGCTGCCAGAGGGGCTCAGTGTCTTCCTGTGTAGCAGTTAGTGGTTTCAGTTAGTTTTAGCAGTTTAGGATCAGGGCTCAGGGTAGTGTTTAGATTATGGTCATGGTCAGGTTTAGGCATGGGTTCCTTTTAGGGCTCATTGTTTAAGTGTTAATTTTAGGGTTTTGGCTATGTGGCTCAGTGGCTCAGGATTTAGGATTTAGGATTTAGTGGCCCAGGGTTTTTTTATTTAAATTAAGCAAAAGAGCAGGTTTAGGTCATTTAGTTTAAGTTGGTAGGTTTAGTTTATTAGCTAGGTTTATTTATCTTATTTAGGTTTAGGTTTATTTATTTTTAGTTTATGTTTTTTAGTTATTTAATTATTTTTTTAGGTTTATTTTAGGTTTATTATTTAGGTTTAGATTTCATTTAGTTTTATTTTTTTAGGTTTATTTTATTTATATTTTAGGTTTTTTTTTATTATTTAGGTTTTAATTTTAGTTTAGGTTTATTTATTTATTTTATTTTAGTTTTATTTTTTTATTTTTTTTCTTTTTATTTAGGTTTAGGTTTAGGTTTAGTTTAGGATTTAGTTTAGGTTTTTATTTTATTTTATATTTTTATTTTATTTTTTTTTGGTTTTTTTGATTATTTTATTTTTAGGTTTTTTTTTAGTTTAGGTTTAGGTTTTTAGCTTTTTTGGGTTTAGGGATTAGGGTTTAGGGTTTAGGGTTAGTTGAGGGTTTAGGGCTTAAAGTTTAGGGTTTGTGGTTTATGGTTTAGGGTTTAGGGTTTATGTTTTTAGTTAGGTTTATTAGGGTTTGTGTTTTAGTGTAGTTTTAGAGTTTATAGGGTTTATGGTTTATGGTTTATGGTTTTGGCTTAAGGGTTTTCAGAGTTTAAGGTTTAGGTTTAAGGTCTAGGGTTTAGGTTTTAGTTTAGTCTATAGGTTTTTTTTAATAGAGATCAAATTCATAATCAACATTTCTTCTTTTGGATTTCACTAACCAAGTAACACACCAAGTTTTCTAAGACACAAGCGACAACATAGATTATAAATGAGCAATAGAGCAAATCTAAAACACTAGATTACTAGAATTATCTCTATTGTAAAGATAGTTCCATATGTAGTAGATCAGATCGGTTGTTCTTCAATTTCTCTAGTTCCCATTAGAACCACTCTAGCCACTCGAGTAGCAGGATCCCCCATCATCTCCCTGATCTCTCACTCCATCACCACCAAGGCTCTAACGTTTGTCGCTCCTCCCACCTCCATAACCACCACTACTCTAACCACCACCTCCATATCTAGCAGCACCTCCAGATCACCCATCACCACTAAGATAGGAGCTGCCTCTACCTTCGCCTCCACCGCCAAATCTAGACTAAGCCTGGTTGACGATGATGTTCCTACCATCAAGGTTATGTCCATTCTAAGGGTTTAGGTTTATGTTTAGGCTTATTAGGTTTCAGGTATTAAATTTATTTTTAATTTATCTGTAGTTTATAGGTTTAGGTTTGGGGTTTAGGTTTTAGGGTTTAGTTTTTATGGTTTAGGTTTAGTGGGTTGTGGGTTCTGTGTGTGTAGGTTTAGGGTTTAGGGTTTAGGATTTTAGGGTTTATGCTTTTAGGATTTAAGGTTAAGGATTAGGGTTTAGGGTTTAAGACTTATGATTTTTTAGGGTTTAGGGTTTAGGGTTGTAGGTTTAGGGATATAGGTGTAGGGTTAAGGGTTAATCTGAGGATTTATGGTTTATGACTTTTTTGTTTAAAGGTTTATTTAGTTTATGGCTTAGGTTTATTTAGTTTATGGTTTAAGGTTTAAGGTTTAGATTTTAGGATTTAAGATTTAGGATTTTTAAAAAATAATTAAGTAAAATGGTGGTTTAGGTTTATTTAGTTTATTTTTTATTTATATTTATTTATTTTATTTTTTATTTTTATTTAGGATTTTTTTATTTAGTTTAGTTTATTTATTTTAGGTGTATTTATTTTAGTTTAGGTTTTTTATTTTTGTTTAATTTTTAGGTTAAGTTTTAGGTTTAGGTTTTTTTTTTAGTTGAGTTTTATTTTTATTTTATTTTTTAGGTTTAGGTTTTATTTTTTATTTTAGGTTTAGGTTTAGGTTTTTATTATTTCTTTTTTAAAGTTTAGGTTTTTGGTTTTAGGTTTTTATTTTAGGTTTATTTTTAGGTTTTATTTTTTAGTTTAGGTTTAAATTTATTTTTAGTTTATTTTATTTTATTTAGTTAGGTTTAGGTTTAGGTTTTATTTATTTTAGTTTAGTTTATTTTAATTTAGGTTTAGGTTTATTTTATTTTTTATTTAGTTTAGGTTTTATTTAGTTTTTTATTTTTTTATTTTATTTTAGGTATATTTTATTTTTATTTTTATTTAGTTTTTATTTTATTTAAGTTTTTTATTCGACAGTACAGTTTATTTTATTTTTTTAGTTTAGTTTAGGTTATTAGTTATTTTATTTTTGTTTATGTTTATTAGTTTATTTTATTTTATTTTTAGGTTTAGGTTTAGGTTTTACTTTAGGTTTTTATTTTATTTTAGACATGAATCTTCGACTCATTCATCATGTCGAGTGCTATGTCGATCTGTGCTCAAAAAGAGAAAAGGAAGACCATCCCTTTGACTTGAGAGTATTTTTCAAATAGTTAAGATAATTTAACCTCAAAATGAACCCCTTGAAGTATGCATTTGGAGTAGCTTCAAGGAAATTCCTTGTGTTTGTTGGCTAACACCAGGGTATTGAAATCGATCCGGATAAGGTCAAGGCGATATTATAAATGCCACCACCTAAAATTTTAACTCAACTCAGACCATTCTAAAAGCGGTGATATAAGATGCTTTATATCCATCTTATCGAGAAGATGTCAGCCATTCTCAGCTCTTATCAAAAAGGATGCCAAGTTCAAGTGGGATGACAAGTGTGAAAATGCCTTCGAAGGCATCAAGCATTACGATGATGCCGCCGGTTCTACCAGCCCTTATCCCAGGCAAGCCTCTCATACTTTACACTGCTAAGTTAGATGACTCCTTTGGTGCTTTGTTGGCCCAAGCCAATGATGAAGGGAAGAAAAATGCACTCTACTATCTCAGGCATCA
This sequence comes from Cymbidium sinense, assembly GCA_021442155.1. Classification (NCBI taxonomy): domain Eukaryota; kingdom Viridiplantae; phylum Streptophyta; class Magnoliopsida; order Asparagales; family Orchidaceae; genus Cymbidium; species Cymbidium sinense. Next base: position 42,816,913 of record CM038216.1, read on the forward strand.
TCTAATCCCTACTAAGGCTATTTATACACCCATTGAGAAGCATTGCTTAGCTTTAATCGTTGCATCCCAAAAGCTACAACACTACATGCTTTCTCATAAAGTGAACTTAATTTCTAAGATCAATCCACTGCAATATCTCATGACACGACCAAGGCTAGTGGATTTCATAACAACACACCCACTTTCTACTGACTTTCCACTTACTGATGATCTCCCAAATGAATAAATCATGAACTTAGGGGATACAAGCATTCACCACTAGGAGATGTACTTTGATGGTACTACTTGCTCTCAAAGAAGAGAAAAACCACAATATATTATTCTAGGAAAGCCAAGGGTAGGAATAGTTCTCTTCACTCTAGTCCGCAGTGTGATGAGATTCATATCATCTGCCTAATCCTTGCACCAACATCGAAGCTAGATATGAGGCTCCGATTTTTGGTCTATAGTTAGACATTACTCTAAGCATCCAAAGCATCAACATCTTCGAAGATTCTCCGCTTGTTATCAACCAAATCAGTGGGTCCTATAAGGTTATAAATCCCATGCCCTATCACTACCATAAGTATACCATTAAGTTATTAGCCCAAATCCTATAGGTTACCATTTATAATATTCCTCGAGGAGAGAACATCATAGCGTATCTTGAGCTAAGATTGATAAAGAGTTGGCATGTCTAGGGGATGATTCCATATCAATAAAGGTCCAAAATAGACAATTTGTATCCCTATTTGATATTGAACTCATCAAAAAGTACTCTCTTGAAAGGGAGATTTCGATTGCCAAGATGGACAAGGAGTTAGATTGGAGGTAACCATTTATGGATTACCTAAATAAAGGCAAGCTACCTCAAGAGAAGTCTCAAGCCTATTAGATGAAGAAGATAGTACTTTCCTATGCTCTTGTGGATGGTATCTTATACCGACGGTCTTTCGATCATATGTGGTTATGTTGTTTAGATAAGCACGAAGCCCATAAAATTGTGACCAAAGTACCCTCAAGATTATGTGGTGCTAACAAATCTGGTCTGAAGATGAAAGCCAAGATCAAGAGACTAGGATACTATTGGCCATCAATGATCAAAGATTGTATGGATACCGCTAGGCGAGGCCACCAATGTTAAATATATAGTGGGGTCCTACACCAACCACCTAACAATCTAAATCATACATTGGCCTCATGGCCTTTCGAGTGTTGGTGTACTAACATAGTGGGTCTGATTGATCCTCCTTCTTCCAAGAGTCATTAGTTCATCTTAGCTGATACTAACTACTTTTCCAAATGGGCGAAGGTGATTTTTGTTCAGAGAGATCACAGCTCATCATGTGCTCCACTATTTTAGGAACCATATTGTATATATTTTTAGAGTGTCTTGATGAATTATATCTGATAATTCTACTGCATTCAAGAGCACTGAGATCAACAACTTTTCCTGGAGACACAACATAGATTGAGGATATTCTACAATCAACTACCCGAGGTTAAATGGATTAGTAGAAGCCTTCAATAAAACTCTCATCAAAATACTAAAGAATACACTCGACAATAATAAGTGATGGTGGCATGAGCTGTTAGATGAAGCCTTATGGGCCTACCGCACAACACATAGAACTCAAACTCAGTGTACTCCTTTTCTCCTTAGTGTATTGGTCTGAACCCGTTCTACTATTAGAAATCTAATTCCTATTACAAAGGATAGTTGTGGGTAGCAAGATCACGACAAAGCATAATGCCAAGTTGCGATTATAAGAGCTCAAAGGTTTGGAGGAGAGACTCCTACAGGCATGCCAAAACCTTGAGTTGTACAATGCTGAAATGATTCATGCTCACAATAAGTTGGTTTGTCTTAGAGCCTTTCAAGTAGAAGAGCTTATTTTAGTTCTAAGGAGACTGATTGTTGCTTGTCGTAAGATGGGAGGCAAGTTTGAACCCACTCGGGAAGGCCATTTTTCCATAGGAAAGGCCTACCAAGGATGATCTTATCAGCTTATTAATCATAAGGGAGAGTGCCAAATGCTTCCAATAAATGGGCTCTACTTAAAGAAATATTATTAATCATGTTTGAAAGCAATTATCATCAATTAAAATTCTAGTTAAAATTTAATCTCTTCCTTGGTGAAAGTATTCTTGTTAGTGAAGCCTCCATGATGTGTTTAGGGTAGGTGTAATGAACCTGAGTAGCATCCTATCCTTCACCGACATAACACAAACACAAACTATACACAAACATATAAAACAAACACATATATTTTCTCTCGTGCTCCTCTGAGTTGAGATAACAATGACACTCACTTTCAGGTTTAGGTTGGGCTGACGTGCTACCCTGTTAGTGTGTCACCTCAGTGGCCTTCTTGGTTTGGAAGATGTAAGTCTGATATGTTGACCTTCCTTACTTGGCACTGCACATTAACAAGCGCCTTGTTTATCTTGGTAGGCCTTACCGCATGGCTGATAAGCTACAACATGCTGGCTTCATTTAGAGGATGTGAGTCTGCTATGCTTTATTCTTGGATTAGATTTGGTGCACTGACTAGGTCAAGTATATTTGAGGTTTTGGATAAGTCCCCTAGTGGCTCCTTCCCTCCTAATTGCTTCAAGTCTAGGTCCAGTCCTTCCTCGGGGCTCCCCGCTTAGTAGTTTCTCTAGGTCAGATAGCATATGTCGTATCGATGATAGACTCTCCCAATGATCAGTTGTGCTTGGAAAGTTGTAAGCCTACAAGATTTCTTTCCAGGTTGATCATTGTACAACGATAGGCACCTTAGGTTTGTTAGTTCTCACTATGCTAATGGATACACCTTAGGTTGGTTAGTTCTCGCACCTTAGAATACATCACTCAAGGCAGATGTAAGTGTATATGCTTTCTCCTTGTGTTGGCCACCGTGCACCTATAGGCTATCTTTTCCAAGGATTAGGATAAGCTAATGTATTTGGATTTGGATCACATCCTTTGTGACACCATTTAGACACTACCTGGGTTACCATTAGATTAGACAGTTCCCCTTTTCGAGTAACCACTCTTGTGGTTGGAGAATTCATCCTGTGGATATGCAGATTTACCCTTAGTCGAGTAAATCTAAGATAGGTCAAGGTTGACATTTCCCCTTCTTAGTGTGGTCTCTTACACACAAATAGGGTCCACGTAAACATATAAATAAAATATATATTCACTCATAGATTAGGAGGATACCCCTAATGGTACCATTTTCTAAGCAGGTATCCCCTCTTTAGGGAAGTGTCAGCAAAACTCCCTATAGGAATCGCCTAACTACTCTTGAGTTGATATAAGTCCCTAGTGGCATTCACTCAGTACTCACCCCTAAGTCGGGTTTGATTTGTTGTGCTACCAAGAGGTCACCCCAGTAGTTGTTCCTCACTTTGAAAGATGTAGGTTTGCTATGCCTTCTGCCTAGCATAGTCATTGCACATCGAAAGGCATCCCATTAGGTTGGCTAGCTCTACCCCACAGCTAGTGGACTATCCTTTTGGATTTGTAACCCTAAGGTAGGCCAAAGCAAATATAGCCCCTTCTTAGTGGCTCCATAGCACACCGATAGGGAGTATACATTAACTCAGATTAAATTAAACCCTTTCTGATTTCTCTCAGTGGAGTTAAATCATAACCTTCTCTCCACTGGAGCCCTAAATCATATATAAATATGTCAAGAAAATAAATCAAATTCAAAACCAACCTCCCTAGTGGAGCCAAATTAAACCAACTCCCTCAATAGAGTCTAATTCAAAGAAGTCCAACCGAACTCTTATCCCCAATGGATACATCCCCAAATAAATTTATGAACTCAAACTCAAATCCCAATCCCCAGTTGATAGCCCAAACTTGCTTCTCTAGTGGAAGGTTCATATACCCAATCCCTAGCTGACTCGAGCCCATATCTCTAGCAGATATGCCTCCACATCAATTAAAATAGAACAAATTAAAGATGATTTGATCTTAATCATTAGTGGATTATAGATTCTTATCCCAAGCTGATCTTCTTTCCACAAATCATATAATCAAATTAAAAGCAAACCTTATCCCCAGCAAATTTTCTTCTTCTTTACCCTCGACATAGACCACTCACATGTTATGTCCAATGCATGTGTGATCCCCTTGTGGATCTCCCTCCATGTACTTAGCAATGAATTCTCATCAAATTCAATTTCTTTTCTTATGCACACCTTTAATACTTCAACCAAAATACTAATAATGTATTCATTCAAATTACATCATCTTAACATTATAATTAACATTTTATGACTTGTGATGGTGCATGCTTAAACTAACTATGCAATATCATGCTAAAGATATTATAGTGTGAATTAACACACTATATTATAATATAATATAATATGTTATATTATAATTTGCTATAATATAATATATTGTCTAACATTACTCCTCATTAGAATCACTTAATTGGAACAAATAACAAAGTTTTCTCAAAATATGAATAATGTTCATTTTAAATGTAAAATTATTATTTTTCTGTTAGAAAAGGTACACAATATCATAATTTTTGTGTTGTTTCTTGGTGTGAGCCATGAATTTGGCCAAATTCTTCTATCTCAACCTTAAAATTAACATTTTTATGAGTTTTGACCCAATGTATTATAACAAAAGAAAAACATGCTAAAATGTACAATAACACTTAGTAACACACCACCACATTCATATATATATGAAGTTATATTTTTATGTACATTATATTTTAATATGCTTTCATATAATATATTATCTTACATTACACCTTAAAATGAATCACTTTAAGCAAAAAAATTATAAAGTTTGGTTGAAAAGTGAACATTTATTTTGGATGCAAAATTAAATTCTTTTGATTAAATGAGACACCACCCCCAATGATGTTCCCTAAATCTTACCTTATATTTGGCCAAATCCCATCATCTCAGCCTATAAATCAGTACTTTTATGAATTATACCAGTACAAACTCAACTACATCATATTATAACAAACTAAAATATGCTAAACAACAAGTAGTAATGCATAGTAGTATGCTATAATGCATGATGCTACACTATGTTATGTCATTCTATATTATAATACACTATGACATATTATATTATATTATATTGTAAATCACATCATAATGGATTGCTTAATATAAAAAATCATAAAATTAGTCTAAATAATAAAAAACTATAGATTTTAGTTGTATCATTTACATATTTTAAGTTGAAATAATATATTATGTTGCCATGCTCTACCTATTATAAATTTGGCCAAATTTCACCATTTTAAAGTCTCACTTATGATGCTACAACATATAATATTTATTTTGAACATAAAATCTTACTTTTTAGACTACAGGTGGCATAGCACACCTTTGGTACTACAACCTATTTCCCAGTTCAAATTTAACAAACTTTATCATCTCACTTATTAAATCAATATTTTTATGATTTATATTAATATTGACTACAGGGCAGAACACCATAATATACTAAAACATTTCAAAACATCTTATAACATTCAAAACACATCACTACATGCTCAAATATATGATGATACATTATACTAGAAAATATGGTATTATAATATGATTTAGGGTTATGGTTTAGGGTATCCAAATCTCTAATAGTCAAGAGATAGTCTCTTGAAGACATTTTCTTTAGCTACCATAACTATGTTAGGATTAGGTCATTCTTTAGATCTACTCCTAATGACATCTTTATTCAGGGTTTCAGGTTAGTTTAAGATTTAGGGTTTAGGGTTTTGTTAGGGATTAGGGTTTAGGGTTGTAGGTTTTAGCAATTAGGGTTTATGGTTTTAGGGTTTAGTGTTTTAATGTTTAGTGTTAGGGTTTATGATTTAAGGTTTAGGGTTTAGGGTTTAAGGTTTAGTGTTTAGGGTTTAGGTTTTAGGTTTAGGGTTTAAGTTTTAGTTTAGGGTTTAGGGTTTAAGGTTTTTTTAACAAAGAATAAATTCACATTCAATATTTTTCTTTTTTGATTTAATCAACCAAGTAGCACCCCCAAGTTTTCTAAGACACAAGCGATGACATTGATAAAATGAGCACCCATAGAGCAAATCAAAACCTAGATAAGTAGAACCATCTCTATAAATACACTATTCCATAGCGGTGATTAGATCGATCGTTCTTCAGTTTTTCCAATTTCCATTAAAATTAACACCACCTCTCGAGTAACGAGAACTGCCATCATATCCCTAATCTCTTCTTCCTCCACCACCATGACTATAATCTCGATCGCTCCTCCTGCCTCCATAACCACCACCTCCATATCCACTAGCACCTTCAGATCCCCCACCACCACTGCGATAACCACCTCGCCTTCATCACTGCATCTTGGCCCTGGTGGCCGGTGATGTTCACGTCATCAGGTTCTACCCATTCTTAGGGTTTAGGGTTAGTTTGGGGTTTAATGTTTAGGGTTAGTTTAGGGCTTAGGATTTAGGGTTTAGATTTTGGGGTTTAAGTTTAGGGTTGTAGGTTTTAGGGTTTAGGGTTTAGGGGTTAGGGTTTAGGATTTAGGGTTTAGGGTTTAGAGTTTTAGGGTTTAGGGTTTAGGGTTTAGGGTTTAGGATTTAGGCTTTATGGTTTAGGGTTTAGGGTTTAAGGTTTAGGGTTTTTGGTTGTATGTTTAGCTTTGGAGGTTTAGGTTTTGAGGTTTAGGGATAATTTTAGGGTTTTGTGTTTAGGGCTTAAAGTTTAGGATTTTGGGTTTACAATTTTTTTTTAAATTAAGTAAACTAGTAGGTTTAGGTTTATTTAGTTTATTTTTTTGTTTATTTGACTTTATTTTAATTTTACTTTTTATTTAGGTTTATTTTATATTTTATTTAGTTTAGTTTATTTATTTTAGGTTTATTTATTTTAGTTTAGTTTTAGTTTATTTTTTTAAATTTGGGTTTATTTTTTTAGTTGAGTTTTATTTTATTTATTTTTTTAGGTTTGGGTTTTATTTTATTTTATTTTTTTATTTTTTTAGGTTTAGGTTTTATTTTATTTTTTAGGTTTAAGTTTTAGGTTTTACTTTAAGTTTCTTTTTTAGGTTATATTTTTTAGTTTAGGTTTAGGTATACGTTTAGTTTATTTTATTTTATTTAGTATAAGTTTAGATTAAGGTTTAGTTTATTTTAGGTTTATGTTTAAGTTTTATTTATTTTAGTTTATTTTATTTTATTTTGTTTATTTTATTTTTCTTTTAGGTTTAGATTTTTTGTTTAGGGTTTAGGTTTTATTTATTATTTAAGTTTAGGTTTATTTTTTAGGTTTAGGTTTCTATTTAGTTTTTATTTTATTTTATTTTAGGTTTATTTTAATTTTATTTTAGGTTTAGTTTTTATTTGATTTAGGTTTTATTTTAAGTTTAGTTTAAGTTTTCATTTATTTTATTTTAGTTTAGTTTTATTTTTTTATTTTATTTTTTTTAAGTTTAGGTTTAGGTTTTAGTTTTAGTTTTATTTTATTTGATTTTATTTTGTATTTTTTTAGGTTTTATTTCTTTTATTTTCAATTTTATTTAGCTTAGGTTTAGGTTTTTAGCTTTAGGATTTATGAGTTAGGGTTAGTTTAGGGTTTAAGGTTTGAGGTTTAGAGTTTAGGGTTTAGGGTTTAGGGTTTAAGTTTTAGTTTAGGGTCTTTTTTAACATAGAACAAATTCAGATTCAATATTTTTTCTTTTCAATTTCATCTACCAAGTGGCATCTTAAGTTTTCTAAGACACAAGCGACGATAATGATTAAAAAATGAGCACCCATAGAGCAAATCAAAATCACTAGATAAGTGGAAAAATCTCTACTATATAGACATAGTTCCATAAGCAGTAGATAGGATCAACCGTTCTTCAATTTCTCAGTTCCCATCGAACCACCTCTCTACCTTAGCATTAGCCTCCACCGAGTGGGCGAGCTAGTTGGTGATGTTCCCATCAAGGTTGCCATTCTTAGGTTTAGGTTTATTTTTTAATTTATTTAGTAACATTAGGTTTACGTTTAGGGTTTGGGGGTTTAGGGTTAGGGTTTAGGGTTTAGGGTTTAGGGTTTAGGGTTTAGGGTTTTAGGATTTATGCTTTTAAGATTTGGGGTTTAGGGTTAGGGTTTAGTGTTTTACGGTTAGGGTTTAGGGTTTAGGATTTAGGGTTCAGGGTTTAGGGTTTATTGTTTAGGCTTTATGGTTTAGAGTTTAGGGTTAGTTTAGGGTTTAGCGTTTATGATTTTTTAGAGATTAGGGTTTTGGTTTAGTTTTTTATGTTTAGGGATTAGTATTTAGGGTTTAGGGTTTAGGGTTTAGGATATTTTTTGAAATTAAGTAAATCGATAAGTTTAAGTTTATTTAGTTTATTTATTTTACTTTATTTTATTTTTTATTTTTATTTAGTTCTATTTTTTATTTTCATTTAATTTAGTTTTTATATTTTGGTTTAGGTTTTTCATTTTAGCTTATTTTTTTAGGTTTAAGTTTAGGTTTATGCATATTTTTTAATTTAGCTTTATTTTTTTATGTTTAGGTTTTATTTTTTATTTTTAGGTTTAGGTTTTTATTTTTTTTATTTTTGGTTTAGGTTTTAGGTTTTTATTTTAGGTTTTATTTTTTAGTTTATTTTATTTTATTTAGTTTAGGGTTTAGGTTTAGTTTATTTTAGGTTTAGGTTTTATTTATTTTAGTTTAGTTTATTTTAGTTTAGGTTAAGGTTTATTTTATTTTGTTTATTTTAGGTTTAGTTTTTTTTATAGTTTAGGGTTTAGGTTTTATTTTTAGGTTTATTTTTTTATGTTTAGGTTTTTATTTAGTTTTTATTTTATTTTATTTTAGGTTTATTTTATTTTTATTTTACATTTAGTTTTTATTTTATTTAGTTTTTTGCATTTTTAGGTTTATTTTATTTTTTGAGTTTTGTTTAGGTTTTTATTTATTTTATTTTAGTTTATTTTTTATTTGTTATTTTATTTTATTTTTACGTTTAGGTTTAAGTTTAGGTTTTAATTTGGGTTTTTATTCTATTTTATTTTATTTTATTTTATTTAGGTTTAAGTTTTTTTTAAGGTTTTATTTAGATTATGTATAAGTTGTTTTTGGTTTTTAGGGTTTAGGGTTTAGGGTTTACAGTTTATGGTTTAGAGTTTAGGGTTTTAGGTTATAGGTTTTAAGATTTACGGTTTAAGTTTTATGGTTTAAGGTTTAAGGTTTAAGGTATAGGGTTTAGGGTTTAGGGTTCTTTTATAACAAAAATAAACTAGTAGGTTTAGGTTCATTTAGTTTATTTTTTTATTTTAATTTATTTTATATTTTATTTTTATTTAGGTTTATTTTATATTTTTGTTTAATTTTGTTTATTTAGTTTAGGTTTTTTATTTTAGTTTATTTTTTTGGTTTAGGTTTAGGTTTATTCTTATTTTTTAGTTTAGTTTTATTTTTATTTTTCCTTTTATGTTTAAGATTTATTTTTTATTTTTAGGTTTAGGAGGTTTTTATTTTATTTTTTTAGGTTTAGGTTTAAGGTTTTTATTTTAGATTACTTTTTAGGTTTTATTTTTTAGATTACTTTATTTTTTTTTAGTTTTGGGTTTATGTTTAGTTTATTTTAGGTTTAGGTTTAGGTTTTATTTATTTTAGTTTAGTTTATTTTTATTTAGGTTAAGGTTTATTTTATTTTCTTTAATTTTGGTTTATTTTTTAGTTTAGGGTTTATTTTTACATTTTATTTTTAGGTTTATTTTTTAGGTTTAGGTTTTTATTTAGTTTTTATTTTATTTTATTTTAAGTTTATTTTTATCTTTATTTTACATTTAGTTTTTATTTTATTTAATTTTTTTACTTTTAGGTTTATTTTTTTAGTTTTCTTTAGGCTTTTATTTTTTTATTTTAGTTTAGTTTTTATTTTTTATTTTATTTTTTTACGTTTAGGTTTAGGTTTAGGTTTAGGTTTAAGTTTAGGTTTTTTATTTTATTTTATTTTATTTATTTTTTTAGGTTTAGGTTTTTTTTTTTTATTTTAGGTTTTAGTTTAGGTATAGGTTTCAAGGTTTTAGTGTTTAGGGTTTAGGGTTTAGGGTTTATGGTTTAGGGTTTGTAGGTTTAGGGTTTAATTTAGGTTTAGGTTTAGGGTTTGGGTTTTAAATTTAGGTTTAGGGTTTAGGGTTTAGGGTTTATTTTTCAATTTTTATTTTATTTTTTATTTTAAATTAAGTAAACTCATAGGTTTAAGTTTATTTAATTTATTTAGTTTATTTTTTATTTATTTCAATTTATTTTATTTTTATTTTTAGCTAAGTTTATTTTTATTTTTATTTAGTTAGTTTATTTCTTTTATGTTTATTTATTTTAGTTTAGGTTTTTTATTTTAGTTTACTTTTTAGGTTTGGTTTATGATTATTTTGTTTAGTTTAGTTTTATTTTATTTTATTTTTTGGTTTAGGTTTATTCTTATTTCTAGGTTTAGGTTTAGGGTTTTTTTTTTATTTTAACATTTAGGTTTAGGTTTTATTTTATATTTTATTTTTATTTTAGGTTTATTTTTAGTTCAGGTTTAGGTTTATTTTCAGTTTATCTTATTTTATTTAGGGTTTAGCTTTAGGCTTAGGTTTAGGTTTATGTTTTTTTTATTTTAGTTCAGTTTATTTTTTTTTAGGTTTAGGTTTATTTTATTTTTATTTTAGGTTTAGGTTTTTTTAATTTAGGGTTTAGGTTGCATTTTCTATTTATTTTTAGGCTTATTTTTTAGGTTTAGGCTTTTTATTTAGTTTTTATTTATTTAATAATTATTTTATTCTATTTTTCTTTAGGTTTAGTTTTTATTTTATTGAGGTTTTTTATTTTTTAGTTTAGTTGAGGTTTTTAAATTTTTTATTTTAATTTAGTTTTTATTTTTTATTTTATTTTCTTTGGTTTTGGTTTAGGTTTTAGTTTATGTTTTATTTTTTTATAATTTTATTTTATTTTAGTTTAGGTTTTTTTATTTATTTATTTTTAAGTTTTATTCAGTTTAAGTTTAGCTTTTTAGCTTGTTAGTGTTTAAGGTTTAGGGCTAAAGGTTAGTTGGGGGTTTAGTGTTTAGATTTTAGGGTTTGGGGTTTATGATTTAAGGTTTAGGGTTAAGGGTTAAGGGTTTAGGGTTTAAGTTTTAGGGTTTAAGGTTTATGGCTTAGGGTTTTAGGGTTTAGGGTTTAGGGTTTATGTTTTTTTAATAGATAATAAATTCAACTTCAACATTTCTTATTTTGGATTTCATTAACCAAGTAACACACCAGGTTTTCTAAGACATAAGCAATGAGATAGATAAAAAATGAGCATGCATAGAGCAAATCAAAAGCCTTAGATAACTAGAGGCATCTCTACCGTAAAGACACAGTTCAATAAGCAGCTGATCGGATCTAGAATTCTTCAATTTCTCCAGCTCCCATCAGAACCACCCTAGCTTCTCGAGTAGCGGGATTCCCCATCATATCCCCAATCTCTCCCTCAGCCACCACCACGGTTGTAACCTACATTGCTTATTAGGCCTTCATAATAACCATTACTCCGACCATGACCACAATATCCACTAGCACCTCTAGATCTGCCACCACCACTATGATAATCATTGCCTTTACCTTCACCTCCATCGCCAGATCTAGATCGAGCCTAGTTGAAGGTGATATTTTTGCCGTAAAGATTTTGCCCATTCTTAGGGTTAAAGTTTATTAGGTTTTAAAGTTTAGGTTTATTTTTTAATTTATTTAGTTACTTTAGATTTAAGTTTAGGGTTTGGGGTTTGGGTTTGGTTTAGTTTTTTATTTTTAGGTGTGTTTGGGTTTTTGGGGTTTAGGTTTAGTGGTTTTAGGTTTTAAGGACAGGGTTTAGAGGAGGGTTTGGGTCAGGGTTTAGGTTTGGGTGTTTGGGGTATGATTTAGGTGGTTTAGGAGTTTCAGGTTGTGGGTTTGGGAAGGTTTAGGCCCATGGTTTAGTGGCCCAGGGTTTAAAAACCAGTTTAGTCCTGGTTTCAGGCCTGCCCAGTGGTCAGGGTTGGCCCAGGGTCAGGCCTGAGCCTGTGGTTAGCCTGGCCTGTAGTTTAGTCCTAGGCCCAGTCATTAGGGCCCAAGATCAACTGGTGGGCCCAGCCCAGCTCAGTTTAGGTTTAGGGTCAGTCAGTCTGCCAGTGGCCTAGTTTAGGCCTAGGGTCTTAGTATTCAGTGCCCAGTATCAGGGTCAAGGCTGGGCTCAGTTTAGGGCCTGTGCCTCATTCAGGGTTTATTTAGGCCTTTCAGATTTGGCTTTTAGGGGTCATTTTAGTCAGATCTTAAGCATTTAGGGTTTGGCCTTTATTTTAAAAATTAAGCAACCAGAGGTAGTTTATTTAGTTTAATTTTTATTTATTTTACCTTATATATTTTTTATTTTTTTTAGGTTTTTTTTTACTTAGTTTAGTTTATTTATTTTAGTTTATATTTAAATTTTTTTAGTGTTTTTAGTTTTATTTATTTTAGTTTAGTTTTATTTTATTTTATTTTTTTCACGTTTATTTTTTATTTTATTTCTTTAGGTTTTAGGTTTTATTTTATTTTATTTTAGGTTTCTTTTTAGTAGTTTATTTAATTTATTTTATTTTATTTTAGTTTTATTTAGTTTATGTTTAGTTTTATTTATTTATTTTAGGTTTAGTTTATTTTATTATTTATTTTAGTTTAGGTTTCTAGTTTATATATAGTTTATTTTATCTTTATTTTATATTTTAAGTTTTGTTTTATTTAGTTTTATTTAACATAGTTTTTTTAGGTTTATTTTAATTTATAGTTTAGTTTATGTTTATTTATTTTTTTATTTTAGTTTTATTTTTATTTTATTTTTCATCAGATTATTTAAGTTTTTGTTTTATGTTTTATTTTATTTTGTTTTGTTTATATTTATTTCATTAGTTTAGATTTGTGGTTTGGGTCAGGGTAGGGTCTGAGACCTCGCCTAGTGTTGCAGGTTGGTTTAGGGTTGGTGGTTGGGTCAGGTTTAGTGGTAGTGGTTTAGGTTTAGGGTTTGGTAGGGATGGGGTCAGGGTTTTGGGTTGGTTTAGTAGGTTGTCAGGTTTTAAAATTTTCATTTTATATTTTTAAAATCCAAGAACCCAGAGGTATAGGTTTATTTAATTTTAATTTTATTTATTTTAGGTTTATTTTATTTATTAAATTTAGTAATATTTTATATTTATTTAATAGTTTTAGGTTATATTTTATTTATTTTATTTTATTTTATTTTAAGTTTATATTTTATTTTTTTAGTTTTATTTTATTTTTTTAGGTTTAAGTTTTAGGTTTTTATTTTATTTTTTAGGTTTAAGTTTTAGGTTTTTATTTTAGGTTTATTTTTAGGTTTTATTTTTAACTTAAGTTTAGGTTTATTTTTAGTTTATTTTATTTTATTTAGGGTTTTGGTTTAGGTTTAGGTTTAGTATAGTTTAGGTTTAAGTTTTATTTATTTAGATTTGTTTAGTTTATTTTACTTTTATTTTAGGTTTATGTTTTAAGTTTATTTGGGTTTTTATATTTTATTTTAGGTTTATTTAAGTAATTTATTTAGTTTTATTTAATTTTATTTTTGGTTTTTTTATTTTAGGATTAGCCTTTATTTTATTTAGGTATTTTAATATTTTACTTTAGTTTAAATTTTTATTTATTTTATTTTATTTTAGTTTTTTATTTTTTTAGGTTTAGGTTTAGGTTTAGGTTTTAGTTTAGGTTTTTAGTTTATTTATTTTTCTATTTATTTATTTCTATTTTATTTTGGTTTAGGTTTTATTATTTATTTGGATTTTTTTTTAGTTTGGTAGTGTTTAGGGTTTGGGGTTAAATTGAGGTTTAGAATTTAGGGTTTGTGGTTTGTGGTTTAGGGTTTAGGTTTTAGGTTTTTAGGTTTAGTAGAGTTATAGTTTAGGGTTTTTTAAGGTTAAGGTTTGTTTTTTAGGGTTTGGGTTTAAGGTTTAGGGTTTGTGTTTTAGTTTTAGGTTTAGTTTAGGCTTAGGTTTTAGTTTTTCATTTTTTTTTTAACAGAACAAATTCGATTACAACATTTCTTCTTTTAATTTCATCAACCAAGTAACATACCAACTTTCTAGGACACGATGACACATATAAAAAAATGAGCACACATAGAACAAATTAAAGACCCTATATAACTAGAACCATTTCTACTATAAAACACGCTCCATAAGCAGATCGAGACGCTCTTGGTTTCTCCCGTTCCATAACCACCCCAGCCACTCAAGTAGCGGGATCCACCCTCATATCCCCGATCTCTCCATCCGTCACCACCACAGCTATAATCCCCATCGCTCCTACTCCATAACCACCACTGCTCCGACCACCACCTCCATACCCACCAACACCTCCAGACCCCCACCAACATTATGATAACCGCCGCTTTTGCCTTCACCTCCACTGCCAGATCTAGATTGAGCCTGGTTAGTGGTGATCCTGTCATCAAGGTTCTGCCCATTCTTAGGGTATAAGTTTTGGTTTATTATGTTTTAGGTTTCAGGTTTATTTTTTAATTTATTTAGTTACTTTAGGTTTAGGTTTAAGGTTTGGGGTTTAGGGATTAGGGTAAGGGTTTAGGGTTTAGACTTTAGGGTGTAGGGTTTAGGGTTTACGGTTTAGGGTTTAGGATTAGGATTTAGTGTTTAGGTTTTAGGTTTAGTGGTTTAGATTTAGTGGTTTGAGGCAGATAGTGGTTTAGGTTTAGTGATAGTTTTAGGGTTTAGGGTTTAGGATTTAGGGTTTAGGTTTTTTTTTAATTAACTCATATGTTTAGGTTTATATATTTTATCTTTATTTATTTTAGTTTATTTTAATTTTGTTGTTTTCTATTTAGTTTTATTTATTTATTATTCTTTAGGTTTTTTATTTTAGCTTATTTTTTATGTTTAAGTTTAGGTTTAGGTTTATTATTTAGTTAAGTTTTTTTTGTAGGTTTAGATTTTATTTATTATTTTTAAGTTTAGGTTTAGGTTTTATTTTAGTTTTGGTTTTAGGTATATTTTATATATATTTTATTTTAGTTTTAGTTTTAGATTTTATTTTATTTAGTTTAGGCTTAGTTTATTTTAGGTTAAAGTTTAGGTTTTATTTATTTTATTTTTTTATTTTATTTTAGGTTTATTTTATTTTATTTATTTTATTTTATTTTTGGTTTAGATTTTATATTTTGGGTTTGGTTTTATTTTGTTTAGATTTTAACATTTTATTTTATTTTATTTTAATTTTATTTTATTTTTAGTTTAGTTTTAGGTTTCTTTATTATATTTTAGATTATTTTATTTTTTATTTTAGGTGGGTTGGTTTAGTTTTAGGATTTTTTATTTTATTTATATTTTTTATTTATTTTATTTATTTCTTTATGTTTTATTTAGTTTTTCAGGTTTTATGTTTTGTGGTTTAGGACCAGGGTCAGGTCCGTGGTAGGTTTGTTTTGTTAGTGGTTGTGGTGTGGTCAGTAAGATTTGTGGGCTTGGGCCACTATTTGTGATTTGGGTAGATTTTTAAGCCAGTACTCCTGTGGTTATAGGGCTCAGGGGCTCATGGCTCAGTTTAGGGCTCAGTGGTTGTGGTTAGTTTCAGGTCAGAGTGGTAGGCAGGGATGGTGGTCAGATTTGGGTCAGTGTGGATGGTTTATAGGTTGTGTTTAGGTATGGATTTAGGGTGGTGGAATCAGGGCTAGAATCAGGTCATTTTTTTTAAAAAAAAAGCAAACCAATAAGTTTATTTAATTTATTATAGTAGGTTTATTTATTTTATTTTATTTATTTTAGTTTATTTTTATGTTTAGGTTTAGTTATGTTTAATTTATTTTATTTTTATTTTTTTAGTTTAGGTTTATTTTTATTTTTAGATTTTTTTCATTTTTTTTTTAGATTTTATTTTTAGTTTAGGTTTAGTTTATTTTATTTATTTTATTTATTTAGGGTTTAGTTTAGTTTATTTTAAGTTGGTTTAGGTTTTATTTATTTTAGTTTATTTTATTTTATTTATTATTTATTTTTTTTTATTTTTATTTTTAGTCTTATTTATTATTTATTTTAGGTTTATTTTTTTATGTTGAGGTTTTATTTAGTTTTATTATATTATATTTTAGGTTTACTTTATTTATTTTTATGTTTAGTTTTATTTTATTTAGTTTATTATTTATTTATTTTATTTTAGTTTAGCTTTATTTATTTTATTTTAGTTTTAGTTTATTTTTATTTTTTATTTTCTTTTGGTTTACATTTTATGTTTAGGTTTAGGTTTTAGTTTAGTTTTTAGTTTATTTTATTTTTTTATTATTTTGTTTAAGATTTTATTTATTTTGTTTTATTTTGTTTAAGTTTAGTTTTGTGTTTTAGGTTTAAGGTTTGTTTGGGGGTTTGGGGGTTTGGGTCTTAGGGTTTGGGGTCAGTAGTCTTTAGGATCAGTGGTAGGATTTAGGTTTAGGGTTTAGGGTTTAAGGTTGTAAGTTTGGGTTTTATTTAATTTTATTTTCATTTTAAATTAAGTAAACAGATAGGTTTATTTATTAATTAGTTTATTTTATTTATTTTAGTTTATTTATTTTATTTTATTTAGGTTTATTTTACATTTATTTATTTATTTAGTTTAATTTATTTTAGTTTATTTAGGTTTATATTTAGTTTAGTTTATTTTATTTATTTTATTTAGGTTTATTTTTTATTTTTTAGGTTTATGTTTATGTTTATTTTATTTTTTAGGTTGGAGGTTTAATTTTAGGTTTTTTAGCATTATTTTAGTAGTTTAGGTTTATTTTATTTTATTTGTTTTAGGTTTAGTTTATTTTAGTTTAGGTTTAGGTTTTATTTATTTTAGTTTATTTTAATCTATTTTAGGTTTAAGTTTATTTTATTTTTATTTTAGGTTTTTTTTTTTTTTAGATTAGGTTTGGTTTTTTTTATTTATTTTAGGTTTATTTTTTAGTTTTATTTAGTTTTTTTTAATTATATCAGGTTTATTTTATTTTATTTTATGTTTGCTATATTATATTTAAGTTTTAATTTTTTTTTTAGTTTAGATTTTATTTTATTTTATTTAGTTTAGTTTTAGTTTTATTTTTATTAGGTTTTAGGTTTTTTATATGTTTTATTTTATTTTATTTATTTTTCATTTCATTTTCTTAGGTTTTTTTTATTAATTTTATTTTTAGTTTTATTTAGTTTAGGTTTAGGTTTTTTGCTTTTTAGGGTTTAGGCTTTAGGGTTTATAATTTAAGTTTTTATTTTAGGTTTATTTTTAGGTTTTATTTTTATGTTTATGTTTAAGTTTATTTTTTGTTTATTCTATTTTATATAGTTTCGGATTTAGGTTTAGTTTATTTTAGGTTTAGGTTTAAGTTTTATTTATTTTAGTTTAGTTTATTTTTATTTTGGTTTAGGTTTATTTTATTTTTATTTTAGGTTTAGTTTTATTTTTAGTTTTTATTTTTGGTTTATTTATTTTATTTTTGGTTTATTTTGAGGTTTATTTTTTAAGTTTATTTTATTTTATTTTATTTTATTTTTTTTATTTTATTTTATTTTATGCCAAGTTTTATTTTATTTAGTTTTATTCTTAGGTTTATTTTATTTTTAGTTTGTTTAGTTTATTTATTTATTTTTAGTTTATTTTATTTTATTTTATTTTTAGGTTTAAGTTTAGTGTTAGTTTTATTTTGTTTTATCTTATTTTAATTAGGTTTTTTTTTAATTATTTTATTTTAGGTTTTATCTTTGTTTGGTTTTTGGGTAAGGTAGGGTTTAGGGTTTTAGAGTTTAGGGTTTAGGATTAGGGTTTTATGTTTAGGGTTTAGTGTTTAGGCTAGGTGTATGGTTTTTACGATTTAGGGTTTAGGGTTAGTTTAGGGTTTCGGTAAGATTAGGTTTTAGGGTTTAAGGATTAGTGTTTAGGATTAAGGGTTTAGGGTTTTTAAGATTTAGGGTTTAGGATTTAGGTTAGTTTAGGGTATAGGATTTAGAGTTTAGGGTTTATGGTTTAGGGTTAATTAGGGTTTAGGGTTTAGGGTTTAGTGTTGAAGGTTTAGGGTTCACATTTTAGTTTAAGGTTTAAAATTTTTAGTTTATTTTTTTAACAAAGAATAAATTCATAATCAATATTTCTTCTTTTTGATTTCGTCAACCAAGTAACACACCAAGTTTTTCTATGATACAAGAGATGACATGGACAAAAAATGAGCACGCTTAGAGCAAATCAAATGCTCTACATAACTGAAACCATCTCTACTGTAAAGACATAGTTCCATAAGTAGCAGATCAGATTAATTGTTAGTAGTTTCTCTAGTTCCCATCAGAACCACCCCGGCCTCTCAAGTAGCAGGATCCACCATCATATCCCCGATCACTCGCTTCGCCACCACCATAGTTGTAACCTCCATCACTCCTCCCTCCTCCATAACAACCACTGCTCCGACCACCACCTCCATATCAACTAGCAGCTCCAGATCCCCCACCACCACTATAATAACTGCAGCCTCTGCCTTCTCGTACATCACTAGATCTAGACTGAGCCTAATTGACGGTGATGTTCCTGTCGTCAAGGTTTTGCTCATTCTTAAGTTTCAGGTTTAGGTTTATGATTATTAGGTTTTAGGGTTTAAGTTTATTATTTAATTTATTTAGTTACTTGAGGTTTAGTTTAGGGTTTGGGGTTTAGAGTTTAGTGTTTATGGTTGGGGGTTTAGGGTTTAGGGTTTGTGGTCTAGGTTTTAGGTTTAGGTTTAAAGTTTAGGTTTAGGTTTAGTTTGGGTTTGGTTGGATTTAGGGTTTATGTTTTTTTTTTAAATTTAGTGAACTGGTAGGTTTAGGTTTATTTATTTTATTTAATTTATGTTTAATTTATTTTAGTTTATTTTATTTTTTATTTTTATTTAAGTTCATTTTTTATTTTTATTTAATTTAATTTATTTATCTTAGGCTTATTTATTTTAGTTTAGGTTTTTTATTTTAGTTTAATTTTTAGGTTTAGGTTTAGGATTAAGAATATTTTTTAGTTAAGTTTTATTTTTATTTTATTTTTTAGGTTTAGGTTTTATTTTTCATTTTTAGGTTTAGGTTTAGGTTTTTATTTTACTTTTTTAAGTTTAGGTTTTAGGTTTTTATTTTAGTTTTATTTTTTGGTTTTTATTAAGTTTAAGTTTAGTTTTTTTTTGGATTAGGTTTAAATTTTATTTATTTTATTTTAGGTTTAGCTTTATTTTATTATGTTTATTTTATATAATATTTTTTGATTTAGTTTTTTTTTTACTTTGGGGTTCAGGTTTGATTTTTTATTTATTTTCAGGTTTTATTTTAAGGTTTATTTTTTAGGTTTAGGGTTTTATTTAGTTTTTATTTTATTTTATTTTAGGTTTATCATTTTACTTTATTAGTTTTATTTTATTTTTTTTTCATCCAGTTTATTTTATTTTTATTTATTTTATTTATTTTATTTTATTTTTATTTTATTTTATTAATTTATTTTATTTTAGGTTTAGTAGTTTAGGTAGGTTTTATTTTATTTTATTATTTTAATTTATTTAGATTACAGGTTTTATTTATTATTTTAGGTTTTGTTATTTAAGTTTAAGCCTTTAGTGGCCAGTGGTTTGGGTCAGTTAGGGTTTAGGGCTCAGGATCAGGATATGGTTAGTTTAGGACCCAGTTTAGGGTATGGTTTAGGGTTTAGGGCCCAGGGTTTGTGGCCTGGTTGGGTTTAGGTTTGGGCTCATGGTGGGCCAGTGGTTGGGGTTTTAGGGTTTAGGCCTAGGGTTAGGGTTTGTGGGTTTAGTTTCAGGTTTTTGGGATTAGGGTTTAGGGTTAATTTATAGTTTAGGGTTTAGGGTTTAGGGTTTAGGGTTTATGGTTTTAAAATTAAGCAAACCCAGGTTTAGTTTATTTAGTTTATTTACTTTATTTTATTTATTTTAGTTTAATTTTATTTTTATTTTATTTAGGTTTATTTTTTTTATTTTATTTAGTTTAGTTCATTTATTTTAGGTTTATTTATTTAAGTTTAGGTTTTTATTTTAGTTTATTTTTTAGGTTTAGTTTAGGTTTATGTTTATTTTTTAGTTTAATTTTAATTTTATTTTCTTTTTTAGCTTTTGGTTTTTTTTTATTTTTAGGTTTTTGTTTAGGTTTTTACATTATATTTTTACTTTTAGATTTTATGTTTATTTTATTTTATTTATTTTAGGTTTAGGCTTTTGTTTTGTAGAATAGGGCTTGGTTTGATTATTTATTTATTTTTAGGTTTATTTTTTAGGTTTAGGTTTTTATTTAGTTTTATTTTATTTAGATTTTGTGCCACCATCCTTCAAGATCTTTGATGGCATTGGAAGCCCACAATAACACATTGCACACTTTAGAGCCAGCTATTGCAACACCGGTGGCAGTGACGTACTCCTCTTCGACCTTTTCGTTAGCAATCTGCTAGTTGTATCATTTGATTGGTATGTCGAACTGCCCAATGATTCAGTGAGGACGTTTGTTGAGTTGGAGCACCTCTTTATCAAGAGGTTTGCTAGAGCTCAGTAGAGGGTGACTCTAGGCGACCTTATTGTAGAGAAACAGAAACTCAACAAGTCCCTTGTTGATTATACTCTCAGGTGGCGCAACCTGAGCATGAAATGCAAACTATAGCTATCCGAACATCATTCCATTGAGATTCTTCTTAAGAATATCCATTGCCCGGTCACCTTCATTCCTTAGGGATTTACCATCATAACATTTAAGAAATTAATTAACAAGGTGGCTAGCCTATAAGAAAGCCAAACAATTTTCCTTTCACGACCAATCATCTAGGTCCAAGCCGCAAAAGATGTTTGAGAAGAATGCAGGGGAAGTTGTGTCAGTGGACAGAGAGAAGCAGCCAGCCAAAGTTTAATAGGAGAGATTACGAGCTTAGCAGCCTACTTTGACACCTCCTCTTCCATCAATCATAGACCATCCACACCACAACGACCATCTCCACCACCTCAGTAGCCTACCCAGTAGTGGTATTCATATCGATCACGGGTAGCTACTTTCCACCTACTCATGCCGATAGATTGAATAAGCCATATTCATTCAAGAGGAGGTAGTTAGAAAAATCTTTATGAATCTCTTAAATATACTTGACTTTCAGTTACCAGAAGCCTAATAAGCTAGAGAAGTAGGTAAGAGCGATGATCTTAAATATTGCCCCTACCACCGCATGTTAGGCCATGTCTTAAAGGATTGTATCACTTTTATAGACTAGCTTGCGTGCAGCTACAAGTTGAGAGCCATAGTTATCCCTAAGGAATACTTATTAGGGAAACCATCTAGTTATTTTTTAGATTTTATTTTTTTTTTATTTTTCGGATTAGGTTTAACTTTTTATTTTAATTTTTTAGGTTTATCTTTTAGGTTTTTATTTTAGGTTTATTTTAGGTTTTATTTTTTAGTTTAGGTTTAGGTTTATTTTTATTTTTATTTATTTTATTTTGTTTAGGTTGAGGTTTAGGTTTAGTTTATTTTATGTTTAGGTTTAGGTTTTATTTATTTATTTTTAGCATATTTTAGTTTAGGTTTCGGTTTATTTTACTTTTATTTTTGGTTTAGGTTTTATTTTAGTTTATGGTTTAGATTTTATTTATTATTTATTTTTAGGGTTATTATCTAGATTTAAGTTTTTATTTAGTTTTTATTTTATTTTATTTTTGGTTTATTCTATTTTTATTTTAGGTTTATTTTTTTATTTTATTTAGGTTTTTTATTTTTTTAGTTTAGTTTAGGTTTTTATTTATTTTCTTCTAGTTAAGTTTTTATTTATTTATTATTTTCTTTTTAAGTTTAGGTTTAAGTTTAGGTTTAGGTTTAAGTTTATGTTTATATTTTATTTTAATTTTATTTATTTTGGTTTAGGTTTTTGTTTATATTTTTTATATTTAGTTTTTATTTAGTTTAGGTTTAGGTTTTTAACTTTTTAGAGTTTAGGGTTTATGGTTAGTTTTGGGTTTTTGGTTATTTTTAACAGAGAACAAATTTAGATTCAACATTTATTCTTTTTGATTTCATCAACCAAGTAACACACCAAGTTCTCTAAGACACAAGCAATGACATAGATAAAAAATGAGCACACATAGAGCTAATAAGAAAACCCTAGATAACTAGAACCGTCTCTACTGTAAAGGCACAGTTTCATAAGCAACAGAACGGATCAACCATTCTATAGTTTCTCCAGTTCCCATTAGAACCAACATGGCCTCTCGAGTAGTGGGATCCACCATTATATCCCAAATCTCTCCCTCCACCACCATCACGGCTGTAACCTCTGTCGCGCCTCCCGCATCCATAACAACCACTGCTCTGACCACCACCTCCATATCCACCAACACCTCAAGATTCCCCACTACCACTGTGATAATCACCGCCTCTGCTTTGCCTCCACCGCCAGATGTAGACTGAGCCTAGTTGATGGTGATTTTCTTGCCGTGAAGGTTCTGCCCATTCTTTGGGTTTAGTTTTTGGTTTAGCTTTATTTAGTTTTAGGGTTTAAGTTTATTTTTAAATTTATTTAGTAACTTTAGGTTTAGGGTTTGGGGTTTATGTTGGCTTAATGAGCCTCATGTTCAATCTAATCAATTTTGATGATAACAAACGAATGCTTGGATGTTCTAATGTTTGTTTTATGTGTTTCACATATATTAATTGCTAATTACATATCCAAAACATCTCATAATATGTTTGAGGAAGTTTCAAGAATAAAAGAATGAAAGATCAAAATGGATAATGTGAAGCTAAAGATACAATATTTTAGGTTATATGCATTTATAACTATCTTAGAAATTCATATGAGTTCATTGGCATGAATCAATTTGCTCACAACTTAACTTATTATTTTTATTTATTTGAAATAATGATAATTAGGTTAATTTATATAAATCTCTATCAAATTAACATTCAATTATATGTTTCATACATAGCATTTGAATTGTCAAAATAAGAAATGATAACTAACATAGCATTCTAATTATATTAAGTATATAAACTAATTGCACTTAGATATTTAAATTAATTTTAAGGTTATATGATAACTAACATATGTATGATTATTTATAAATTATATCATAATATTTAAATGTCATATTTCAAAATTAATAAAATATGTTGAGTTTAGTATTTTAGCCAAAGTCATTTTATAATTAAGGAATTTATATCTGATTTCATCTCCAACGATTCTTTGGATTTTTTCCTTTAATTGGATAGGTTACATGACCCACGTTTGACTAAAATTGAATTTGTTATGACTTTTCAAATATTAGCTGATTTTAATAATGAATGCATGCTACATGCTTTGAATATATTAAAAGCCATATTTTATTATTTTTGACTTGCCCTTCTGAATAGCTGAATTTTGGTTGTTTGAGTTTAACATTTATTTAATATAAATTATATTTTTACTAATTATTAATTTATAAGATGATAAAATGATGTTAGAATAATATATTTTTTGAAATAATTCAAAATGATCTTCTTGCTTATAAATAGCCATCATTCTCTTCATGAAAGCATTCCACATTCAAATTCGAAATCCCTCCAACAAATCTAAGAGAAAATTTCCTAGATTTTCCTCCAAGTGTTCTACAAAGATTGCAAGATCAAAGGTTTGGGCGCTTCAACATATTCAACTAAGTGAGCTTTCTCAATTTACTTGAATTTGTTTTCTTGATCTTAATCTGTTTTTAGGTTTTCATACTATTTTCACCATCTATATATTCTTTCAAATTTATATTTTTTGGTGGATTAGTCTTTCGACATCAAAGTCAAAGTTTTTCACTTCAAAGTTTCTTCAATCATTTTTTCGTGAAAAACACTTGTGATAGTTTGTAGGATTTTTGTCAACTTGTTAAAATTTTTATCTTCCAACAAATTTCTTTTGGTTTCTTAAAATATTTCTTCATTAGTCTTATTTAAAAGAACATTTATTCTTAGATCTATTTCAGAAGTATATTTTAAGCATTTTAAATTAAATTATTTTGTTGAAATTATTTTCATATTTGGTAGATCTCTCTTTTTAATTAAAAGCTTACTAGCCTACTTAGATCTATCAGATACTAATTTTATTTAAGTATTTTATGATCATTTGCATTAATTGAAAACATCTCTTTGGTTAAAATAAAATAAATTATTCCTTTGATGAAATTTATTTTATTGTGCAAAAGAATATTGTGAATTTATTTTGAAATCTTTTTATATTAGTCTACAAATAAACATCTTAGTAAGATCACTTTAAGATATTTATTTAATTATTTCTTATCAATATTAAGTGAGCATTTTATCTTTCCAAAATTTTAAATTGTAAAGAGATCATTTATAAGTAGTGAGATCACTTTTTGAATTGGATAGCTTGGTATATTTATGAGAGATTTATTTTATCAAAATTTATTATTTTTTATTTTTCTTTTCGTTCTGTAAAATTTATATTGGGGTTGTACTCGCCCCTTTGTAAGAGAGTACATATTATTGTAGGGGTTTTACTCGCCCCGTTATAGGAGAGTACTATTTGTAAGCTATTTTTTATTTTGTGGATTCTTAGTCACTGTTGGTTAGGCGTCGAGGTTGGTCGATTTTGGGGTTTGGCTAAAACACATAAAAATTGTGTGCCAATTGTCTCTCTTTACTTTACTATACTTTTATTTTATTGCATTAAGAATTGTATCTTGTCATTATAAAATCTAAATTTAATTTTCTACTATAACTTAAAATTTAATATTTAACTACTAAAACTTTTAAAATTTAAGAGTCATAAGTATTTAAGCCCCTAACTAATACAATAGTTAAGGAAAGCAAGCTAAGAAAAAAAGAAACAAAGATCCACAAAAAAAAATCCCATGAAATTAGCAACAAACTTCCTCTGCTCCTTTTGAAACTAGGACAATTCAGTAGCATTAATCTCCTAACCTGTACCAGAGATCTGCAACATGATTAAAGAGATGAGTACAGAAAATGAAATACTTAATCAAGCATAAAGAGTAAGAGCAGATAGAAAAAATAAGATAAATAAAAGGCTCAGGTTCAGTTATAATAGTCTCAAAGAGTAGCACCATATGTAAGCATCCAAATATCAAGTGTTTTGGTTTATTTTTTTGGGTAGGATGATGCAAAACCATTTTTTTAGGTTTAGGGTAAATTTGCTTTGTGTCATCCTACTTTGGAGAATATTAGATCATTTTTTCATAGCTTGAAACTCTCTGGTATGTTTTCTGTCGAATTAAATGATTCTCTTCTTGTGTTGATTCAGCTTTCAAATGACTTAGATTATTCTCGAGTTTTCTCTCGATGCTCATATTTTGTTTTCAATTATCAGATGCGATTATTAAAATGGAGGCCCCATTTTAATATTAAGAGGAATATCTTATTATTTTGGTTTGGATCTCTCTTTCCAATTTGCATGTCCATTTCATTAATCATGAGTTTCTTTTTACTATGGGTGTGTTGTTCGGTCATCCACCTCAAGTTGATATGGTGATTGCTTCTAATACTCAACCATCTGTTGGTGAAATTCTAGTCAAGTTAGATATAACTAAAAAATTTCCAAAGGAAATTTAGCTAGGATTAGTGAAATATGGATATTTGCAAAAAGTGAATTTTGAGAATTTTCCTATTTTTTGTTCCCATTGCAAAATTTATGGTCATGGTGTTTTGAATTGCTTTGTGGTTCACCCTCACCTTAACAAACCCAAACCCATTCATAATAACTTGGATCCCACTATTAAGGTGCTCTTGGTTAAACCACAGTAAGTTGTTCCAATGGATAACTCTTTACCTGAAGTCCAGGGTCATTACCTTGATCCTCCAACTGCTCCTTTGGACAATGCTACTGTTCTTAAGCTTTATCAGCTTTTGGATGTCAGTCATGGTAATAAGGATGTATTATTTTGTAATGGGCATATACATTTGAATCCCACTGATATTGGTAATAATATGGACAATAATATGTTTTCAAAACTTATGGATGATGATTTTCTCTCAAATGATTCCATTCCTGCTTCTTTGCCACCTTTAATTGAAGAAAAATGTGATCCTTGATGTGGGCTTGAATGGTGAGCAAACTAAGGATAAAGTTTCTAATCCTAATTGGATACCTGTGCTTTAAATGGTTCTAATCCTTCTCCTGCTTCTTCATCTAATTTTGAACTGATTTCTAATCCGATACTTCAACATAATAATGATTTGGAAGAAGGTGAAGTTGCATGCAATGATGGTTTAAATGTGAAACCTTATTCCAAACATACCCCTGAACAGACTCTATCGGAAGGTGATTTTGTGGATATGACTAATAATTACAAATGGTTTTTAGAAAGAAAAATAAAACTCCTAAAACTAAGTTTCCTAACTTTGCCAGAGTTACTAGATCTCGCTCTTCTGCCAAAAAATAAATTATTTCTTTCTTAATTTGGAATGTGAGATGGATTGGTACCCTCTATGTTAGAAATAGAATTAGAAATTTAGTTCATTCTCATAACATTTCCTTTTTGGCTATTTTGGAACGTTTTTTTCTTCCTTATAACTTTTCTTTTGTTGCGAGAATGATTGGTTTTTCAAATTTTTTTGCCAACTCGAGCAATAAAATTTGGATTTTTTTGGAATAGTCCCTATGTTCTATAGGTTTTGGATGATTTATCCCAAGTTGTGAATGTTAGGATTACTTATGATAATTGGTGTTGTTTTGGCTCATTTGTTTATGCTTCTTGTAATAGAAATGGCAGACAGCTTCTTTGGAAGGATCTTATTAGTTTTTCTTCTTCTATTGATGCTCCTTGGTTTGTGGGGACTTTAATACTATCTCTTCTTCCTCTAAATGAGTTGGCGGTAATGCTCTGAACTTATTTTTTGTGGAATATTTTAATAGCATGATCCTTGATTTTCATCTTACTCATATTGGCTTTAGTGGGTCTCAAATTACTCAGAATAATTATAGACGATAAAAGCTAGATCGAGTTCTTTTTAATTATTTATGGATTAATATTCTCCCTAGTACTTCTATGGAGCACTTAAGCAGAACCCTTTCAGACCATTCTCCCTTGCTTATCACAGTGAATTTTATTGCTAGTAAATCCTCCTCCCCTATCCCTTTTCGCTTCCAAAATATGTGGCTCATGGATGATAAATTTTTGGATGTTGTTGCTACTAACTAGGGTGAACCTCTTCATCTTAATGATTCTATTTTTGGGATGAGGAGATTGTGGTTCAAATTAAAAAGGCTTAAACAATGCTTTACTTGGTGGAATTAACATTATTTCAAGAACCTTTTTTTCAATATCAAAGATAAGGAGAATGAGGTTATAGTTTTGGAAGACGTTGTTGTTAATGATCCTTCTAAAATTCATTTGTTGGCTCAAGCTAAAGATAGGTTAACATGTTTTCAAGACATGGAGGAGACCTATTGGCAGCAAAAAGCTTCTATGAAATGGATCTCTAATGGTGATCATAATACTAAATATTTTCATGCCATTATTAAAAAGAAAAAGGCAATAAATCACATTCACAAAATGAAAATTAATGATAGAGTTTGGTGTTCAAATAAAAAGGAGCTTATTGATTCTACTATTTCTTTTTATAAAGAGATTCTGAATAAAAATGTTGCTTATGATGATATTTCTTGACCTGAAGTTATTCCTAATCTTATTTTTGATGATGATAACATTATGCTTTCTTCCTTACCTTCTAAGTATAAAATTGTTGATACTTTGTAGAGTATGAATAAAGACTCTGTGGCTAGTCCTGATTGTTATACTACCCTCTTTTTCCAAAAATGTTGGATTATCATTAAAGAGGACTTAGCTAAAGATGCCCTTGATTCCATTAAGGGTAGTACCCTTCCTAAATATTTTGCTAGCACCTCCATTATTTTAATTCCTAAAAAGACAATCCTAAAGTTTGGAGTGATTTTAGGCCGATTAGCCTTTACTCTTTTTTTTAATAAACTTATTTCTAAAATTTTGGCTAAAAGCTTGACTATCTTGCTTTCTAAAATTATCTCCCCCAATCAAACTGAATTTGTTAAAGGGAGATCCATTTATGATAATGTTCTTTTAGACCAAGAGATGATCCATGACTTAAATGCCAATGTTCATGAAGGAAAACTAATTTTTAAGCTTGACATTTCCAAAGCTTATGATAATATTGGTTGGGTTTTCCTATATAAAATGTTGGCTTTATTTGGATTCTCTAACAAATTTATTGCTTTAATTAATAATGGGATTGAGAATTCTTGGTTTTCTTTGCTTCTCAATGGTGAAGTGCATGGTTTCTTCTCTTCTTCTCATGGGCTAAGGAAAGGGGACCCTCTCTCTCCTACCCTTTTCATTATTATTTTGGAATATCTTTCTAGATGTATTCAGTAGATGTTTAGTAGAATGCCTAACATGAACTACAAAACTATTGTTGGGTTTCCCATTTCTCACCTTAGTTTTGTTGAATAATTCATTATATTTTGCAATGCCTCTACTCTTTATATTAAAAAATTATGTAAGTTCTTAACTATTTTTGGTAAGGAGAGTGGCTTGAATGTTAATCTTGATAAAAGTTGTTTTATTACTAGCTCTTCTATTTCCTTATCTAAGATCAATGCTATAAAAAATATTACAAGTTTTTCTCATCAAATTCTCCCTATCAAGTATCTGGGGACTCTTTTATATAGGGTACTAAAAGATCTTCTTTATTTGATGAAGATATTCAGAAAATAAATAAGAAAACCTCCTCTTAGGAGTTCCATTTACTTTTCTTTGGAGCTAGACTTATCCTGATCAAAAGTACCCTTTGCTCTCTTCCTCTATATATATTGTTTACTATTATTCCTACATGTTCTATTATTAAAAAGATCAATAGACTCTTTAGTAAATTTTTTTAGGGATCTAACTTTTCTATCAAAATATTACATTGGGCTAGTTAGAACAACTGTTGTGGTCCTATTAATGAAGGTGGTTTTGGTTGCAAAACTTTAGAGGATTCTATTAACTATTTTCCCTATAAAATGCGATGGAATATTAGAAATAAACATAGTTATTGGTCAAAGTTTATGCATGCTAAATATTATCAGGGCAAACATCCCCTCATTTGTGCTTTCAAATTTGGGGATTCTCTTGTGTGGAGAAGACTTTGTAGTATCAAATTGAATGCTGAGAACTTAATTTCTTGGGGTGTCAATTCTAGGTTCTCTTTCTTTTGGCAAGATAATTGGTTGAGGCAGGGCTCTATTGATTCCCTGCTCAATACTCATTCCACTGTGATGCTTAAAATTAATTAGTTAATTACTCATAATAAGTAAGATGTGGTTCAATTGAATATCCTTTTCCCTAATGTGATCGTTGACAAAATCCTTAAAATTTATCCTTTCCCTAATGAAGCTGACCAAATTCTCTTCAATAATTCTTCTTCTGGAGATTTTATTTTTAAGGATGTTTGGCATTTTATTATATTTAAATATCAAGTGTCCTTGATTTTTACTAAAATCTAGAATATTAGTGTCTCTACTTCGTTCTCAATTTTAACTTGGCGCATTCTGAAGCATTATATCCCTATGGATGATACTCTTATAAAAAAAAGGTTTCCATCTCCCCTCTAAATGTCAATGTTTATATCACATTGAAAGTGTGGATCATGTTTTAGTGAATGGCCCTATTGCTGCTAAAATGTGGAATTGGTATGATAATATTTTTAATACTTTCCATTTTAATGGTTTATTTTCTATTATGCAACTTCTTGAAGCATGTTTCTCCCATACTTCTAAGGCCCATGTTAAAATTGTTTTAGCTATTACTATTCTTTAGTATAATTGGATGGATAGAAATGATGCTAAGCATTATAATATTTCTATGAATTATCTTCATATTATTGCTAGAGCCAAATATAAAATTTTGTCTCTTTTCAAAGCTAATCTCCTTACTCACTCTAGTTTTAAAGGGTGAAAGTCTGTGGCCTTGAATTTTGGGATTATCCTTCCCCTAGGTAATGTCTCTCCTGCCTAAAAAATTATATACTAGATTAAACCTAATTATCACTACATTAAGGTTAGCACTGATGGCTTGATTTCTAATGGTTATTATGGCTGTGGTGGGATTTTGAGAGATCATAGTGGCAAGGTTATCTCTACTTTTACTATCCCTTTAGAGCCTTATTATGACAAAAATGTTAATTTGAAGGTTGAGATGGAAGAATTTGGTCAAATTCACATCACACACAAAGAAACAACACCAAAATTATGCTATTTTGTACCATTTCTAATAGAAAAATAATAATTTTACATAAAAATTGAACATTATTCATATTTTTAGAAAATTTTGTTATTTGTTCCTTTTAAGTGATTCTAATGAGGTTTAATGTTAGACGATATATTATATTATAGAAAATTATAATATAACATCATATATTATAATATAATATAGTGTGTTAATTCACACTATAATATGTTTAGCATGATATTGTGTAGTTAGTTTGAGCTTGCACCATCACAAATCATAAAATATTGAATTCAATGTTAAGATGTAATTTGATCCAATACATTGTTAGGCTTTTGGTTGAAGTATTAAAGGTGTGCATAAGAGAAGAAATAAGATTCGATGAGAATTCCATGCCATGGAGATGGAGGGAGATCTGCTAGGGGATCACACATTCATTGGAAATGACATGTGAGGGGTCTATGTCAAGGGCATAGAAGAAGAAAATATGCTAGGGATATGGTTTGAATTTTATTTGATTATATGATTTGTGGAAAGAAGATCCCTTAGGTATAATAATCTATAATCCATTGAGGATTATGATTGAATTGACTTTAATTTGTTCTATTTTAATTGATGTGGAGGCACATATGCTAGAGATATGGGCTCGAGTCCACTAGGGATCGGGTATATGAACATTCTACTAGGGAAGCAGGTTTGGGTTATCCACTGGGGATTGAGATTTGAGTTTGATTTCATTGGTTTGTGTGGGCATGTATCCACTAGGAATAATAGTTTGGTTGGATTTTTTTGATTTAGACTATATTGGGTAAGTATGTTTAATTTGGCTCCACTGGGGAGGTTGGTTTTGAATTTGATTTATTTGCTTGACATGTTTATATATGATTTGGGGCTCCACTGGGAGAAGGGTATGATTTAACTCCACTGGGGAAAATCATGTTCGGTTTAATTTTATTTGAGTTAATGTATAGACCTTGTTGGTGTGCGATGGACCCACTGAGAAGGGGCTATATCAGCCTTGACCTATCTTAGGTTTACAAACCCAAAGTGATATTCTACCGGCTGGGGGGTAGAGCTAGCCAACCTAATGGGTTTCCTTTTTAAGAGCAATAATTATGCTACGAAGAAGGTGTAGCAGACTTACATCTTCCAAAGTGAGGAACAACTGCTGGGGTGACCTATTGGATGCACAACAAATCAAATCTGACCTAGGGAGAATACTGAGTCAATGCCCCTAGGGACTTATGTCAACTCAAAAGTAGTCAGGATTAGTTTTATTTTAATTTCATGTAATTTTATAAGGTTTAGTTTGGTTTAGTTTGATTTTGAATTGAGGGAATATCCATTGGGGATGTGAGTTCGGTCAAATTTGATCGATTTAATTTATCGACCATGTCGGTGTGTGATGGACCCACTAAGAAGGGGCTATATTGGACTTGTCCAATCTCAAATTTAAAAATCCAAAAGAATAGTCTACTGGCCATGGGTGAGAGCTAGCCAACCTAGGGGTTGCCTTTCGGTGTGCAACAACTGTGCTAGGAAGGAGTAGCAAACTTACATCTTCTAAAGAAGGGAACAATTGTTGGGGTGACTTGTTGGTAGCACAATAGATAGGACCCAGCATAGGGCCCACTACTGAGTGAATGTCGTTGGGGACTTATATCAACTCAAGAGTAGCCAGGCGATTCCTATAGGAAGTTTTGCTGAAATTGGCCTAAAGATAGGATGCTTGCTTCGGAAAATGTATCGCTAAGGGTGTCTTCCTAATCCACAAGTGAATATATATTTTATTTATATGTTTGCATGGACCCTGTTGGTATGCGAGGGACCACACTAAGAATGGGCTACGTTAGCCTTAACCTATCTCAGATTTATTAGACCAAAGAAGATTTTGCACATCTACAGAATGGATTCTCTAACCACAGGGTGGTTACTAGGAAAGGGGAACTGTCCAATCCGATAGTAACTCAAGGAATGTATAAATGGGTTCGTAAAGGATTTGATCCAAATATAGTGCCCATAGGTGAGATGTTGTTAGGGGCATTATCTTGAGCCCTGGAAAAGAAAGCCTATAGATTTATAGTGGCCAACTTAAGGAGAATGTGAAGAAGACTTACATCTGCCATGAATGGTGTATCTTAAAGAGCGAGAACCAACCAACATAAGGTGTATCCATCAGCATGAGTGGTGTATCCATCAGCATAGTGAGAACCAACCAACCTAAGGTGTCCGTTGGTGTGCAACGATCAATCTAGAAAGAAAGTTGTAAGCTTACAACTTTTCAAGTGTTACTAATCATTAAGATAGTCTATCGTCGGTAGTACAGATGCTATTTGACCTACAAATGACTACTAAGTAGAGAGCTCAAGGAAGGACTGGACCCAAACTTGAAGCAGTCAAGAGGGAAGGGGATGCTAGGGGACTTATCCTAAACCTCAAATATACTTGACCAAATTAGTGCACGGAGGCTAATCTAAGAAGAATGCATACCAAAATCACATCCTTTTAAACGTAACCAACATGAGGCAGCTTACCGACCACACAGTAAGGTCTACTAAACTAACAAGGCACTCATCAGTGTGCAGTAGCCAAGTAAGGAAGGAAAGCAGAGCAGACTTACATCCTCCAAAGCAAGAACACCGCTGGGGTGACAGACTAGGAGGGTAGTACGTCAGCCCGACCTAGAGCAGCTATTGAGTGAGTACCACTCGGAGTGTTATCTTAACTCAGAGTTGCCCGAGACAAAAGATATGTGTTTATTTTATATATTTGGTTATAGTTTGTGTTTGTGTTGTATCGATGAAGGATAGGACGTCTCTCGGGTTCCTTACACCTACCCTAAACACATCATGGCAAATTCATAAATAAGAATACTTTCAATATAGGAGAGATTGAATTCAAAATGGAAATTTCATTAATGATAATTATTTTTTAACATGATTTATAATATTTCTTTAAGTAGAGTGCATTGATTCAAAACATTGGATGCTCTCTCTTATGATTAATAAACTGATAAGATCATCCTTGGTAGAGCTTCTCTCTACCAAAGGGCCTTCCCAAGTGGATTCAAACTTGGTTCCCATCTTGCGATGAGCAACAATCAGTCTCCTTAGAACTAAAATAAGCTCACCTACTTGAAAAGTTCTAGGACAGACCAACGTGTTGTGAGCTTGAATCATTTTAGCTCTATACAACTTAAGATTTTAGCATGCCTGTAGGCATCTATCCTCCAACTAACCTCAACTTGATGTTCTACTCTATTTTGATTTTGCTACCCACAAAATAAAGGACTTTGGTTGGGAGTATCTATAGAGTTCTATATGTGATGCAGTAGGCCACAAGGCTTCAACTAACTGATCATGACACTGTCTCTTATTATTGTCAAGTGTCTTCTTCAGTATTTGGATGAGAGTTTTGTTGAAGGCTTCTTCTAAGCTGTTTGTCCTCGGGTAGTTGATGGTAAAATATCTCCAATCTATGTTGTGTCTTCAGGCAAAGTTGTTAATCTCAGTGCTCTTGAATGTAACACCATTATCGATATAATTATTTGAGGCCCTTCGAACTTATATACAATATGGTTCTTAAAAATTTGGAGCACATTCTTAGGTGTGACCTCTCTGAGCGAAATCACCTTCGCCCAAATATTCAATAGCAGCTAAGATGAACCAATGACCCTTGGAAAAAGGAGGATCGATCGAACCGACTATGTCGGTACCCCAATACTTGAATGTCCATGAGGCTAATGTAGGATTTAGAATATTTGGTGGTTGGTGTAGAACCACACCCTGTATTTAACATCGGTGGCATCGCCTAGTCATATCCATGCAATCTTTGATCATCGATGGCTAGTAGTATCCTAGTCTCTTGATCTTGGTTTTCATCTTTAGACCGGATTGGTTGGCTCCACATAATACTGAGTGTACCTCAATCATGATCTTACGAGCTTCATTCTTGTCTAAATAATGTAACAATATATGATTGAAAGACCGCTAGTACAAGACATCATCCACAAGAGCATTGGAATGTGATCTTTGCTTCATCTGCTATGCTTGGGACTTCTCTTACGATAGTTTGCCTTTATTTAGGTAATCAATGAATGGTTGCATCCAATCTAACTCCTCATCCTTCTTGGCAATGGCAACCTCCCCATCAAGAGAGTACTTTTTGATAAGTTTAATATCAATAAGGGATAAGACTTGTCTATTTTGGACAT
Source organism: Cymbidium sinense (assembly GCA_021442155.1). Lineage (NCBI taxonomy): Eukaryota > Viridiplantae > Streptophyta > Magnoliopsida > Asparagales > Orchidaceae > Cymbidium > Cymbidium sinense. The sequence continues at coordinate 42,851,294 of CM038216.1, forward strand.
TTATTAATATGGACTCATCCTCCAGACATGTCAACTCCTTGCTTGTCTAGAGCATATGCTATGACATTCTCTACTCGAGGAATCTTATAAATGGTAACCTCTAGGATTTGGGCCAAAAACTCCATGGTGTACTTGTGGTAGCAATGAAGCTTGGGCTTTATAACCTTATAGGACACAACCATTTGGTTGATAACTAGTTAAGAATCTCCAAAGATGTTGATGTTCTGGATGCTTAGATAACGGCTAACTCCATACTGAAAAGCAGAGACTCATATTCAGCTTCATTATTGGTGTAAGGATTAGACAGATGATATGAGATTCTCATCACATCACGGTCCAGAGTTATGAGAACTATTCTTATCCCAGCCATTCCTAGAATAGTAGAATCTAGTTCTTCTCCTCTTTTAGAGGAAGTCATACCAACAAAGTACATCTCCCAATGGTGAATGCTAGTATCCCATAAGTTTATGATTTGTTCATCGGGGTGATCATCACTTAGCAGAGAGTCTGCAGGAAGTGGGTGTTCTACTAAGAAATCTTTCATAGCATGAAGACAGGTAATGTCAAATGAGATCATGGATTATCATGCCAACCATTCAGATAGTGTCAACCATCTCATGAGATACTATAGTGGATTGATCCTCGAGATTAAGTTCACCTTATGAGGAAGCATGTAGTGCTATAGCTTTTGGGATGCAAAGATTAAATCTAGGCAATGCTTCTCAATGGGTGGATAATTAGCCTCAGTAGGGATTAGATGATGACTAAGGTAGTAGACTGCATTTTCCTTTCCTTCATCATTAGCTTGAGCCAATAAAGCACCAAGAGAGTCGTCTAATGTAGTAGTGTAAATTATGAGAGGCTTGCCCGAGATAGAGTGGCTAGAATTGATGATGTCATCAGGTAATTCTTGATGTCTTCAAAGGCAAGCTCACACTTGTCATCCCAGTTAAACTTGGCATCCTTTTTGACAAGTGCGGAGAATGGCTAACATCTTCCCGATAGGTTGGATATAAAGAGTCTTAAATACTCCAACCACCCATGGAATGATCTAAGTTGAGTTAAACTTTTAGGTGGTGGAATTTCTAATATTGCTTTGATCTTCTCCAGATAGATTTTGATTCTTTAGTGTTAGACAAACCCAAGGAATTTCCCTAATGCTACTCTGAAAGAAAACTTCAAGGGGTTCATTTTGAGGTTAAATTATCTTAACTATTTGAAAACTACTCTAAAGTCAAAGAGATGATCTTCCTTTTCTCTACTTTTGACCATAAGATCATCGACATAGCACTCGACTTGATGGTGAATGAATTCATTGAATATTTGAGTAATATCCTGCTGGTATGTAGCACCGGCATTTTTAAGGCTGAAAAACATGACCTTATAGTAATAGATTCTGATCGGGGGTTCTAAAAGTAGTTTTTCTTTCATCTTCATGGGCCATCTTTATTTGGTTATATCCAGATGAGTCATCCTTGAAAGAGAAGATGAAATGAGATGAGGCAATGTCCACTTCAGTGGATTTGACATGCCTTATTTTTAAAATTGATGCATATGTGACCATTCTTTTTTTTTAACTAGGATGACATTAACTAAGTAGAGTATTTTTCTGGATAAAGCTGGTATTCACTTCATAGCTATTTATGTTGTGACGAGCATTTAATCAGCCAATTGTAGGTACTCAATTCTTCATATAGTTCTCAATCAATCATACAGTAGTCTATATGTATTTTGGATTATTTTCAAGTTAAGCTCATGGTTGACTCTCTTCCTTGAACTCGGAGGTGCATCTTTAACTTCAAAATCACTTGGATCATCTAAAGTTTCTAAGCACAGCTCCTCATATGAGTTAATGTGATTTGAAAAGAACCTATCAGATTCTATATAATTGGTGATGATTAAGCAATAATCATCATCGTCGATTGGACCTACTGTACTGAATCGTAGTCTCGGTCTTGATTAAGAGCTTATGTATTTTTTCTTCCATATTATTTCGAGTAATTTGACCTACGCTTTGACCAAGTATGTGGGATTAACCCTTTCTTTGCTAAATTTTGAACACAAGGCAAGTACAAATCAAAAGGAAATTATATTAAATCTTTATATTAATCATCCTCAAGTTCTACATCAATTTCTTGACTTGAGGATGATGCTCCCAGAAAGAACCTCTAAGTCTTCACACATGTGAATGACTTAAGGACTTCCTTAACTACCAAACCCTTAGCTTTTTAAGAGGAAAGTTGGTTTAGAGCAAAGGTTCCCAACTGATGCATAACTATTTCACATATAGACTCGGATACACTTATTGTTTGCATTGGAGCTTGATCTTCGTCATTATCTGGCTCAAGTTTCACCTCCAAGCGAATCTACTGCTGAGAAGAGTTGGCTTGTGTGCTAAACATATAAGACTCATCTTATGAAATAGATTTTAAGTCTATATGGATAGCAGGCGTACTCCTGGTAGCTGGGACATATCTTCTATTTGGTGGCCAATAAGGAGGTTTTCCACCCCTAGGACGGCCTCTGAACTGGCCTCTTCCTCTGCCTGGTGGAGGTCAGGTCATCCTACCCATATGTTCAAATGAAGTAATGAACTGTGGGTGAAATGTAATGTTAGGCTTCACTTCCTCCTCCAAGTTTATTTCTCTCCCTTTTATTTTCTTTATCATTTTCTCTTTTATTTTCTTTTTTTTTCTATTTTTTATTTTTAAACTTTGGCCAAGTTCACGAGAATAAACTTGTTGATTTTGAGGGAGGTAGTAAGTTACATCTTCATATATGCTAACCTCATGAATTGTAAATGGCTTGAGATCTTCATTGACATAGTAGACGTTCCCATCTCTCACCAACTTCAAATAATGATGTAGAGAGGATGGAACTATGTTGTTCTCATGTATCCATGGTTACCAAACAAAGTGTTGAAAGATGTATCTGAGTCTGTAATATGAAACTTGACTTTGGTCTTCCAATCATATATCTCTAAGGGTAACGCTTAAGAGTCTTCTAAACACTAAGGCTTCTCTAGTCATCTGACACTTCTAACAATTAGGAAAACACTTAACCTAAACTTAAAAATTTAGAAGGGTTAACCATAGGATTATGTTATGCCTTAGGGATTAGGATAATCTACCTACTCTACAACCCAAATCAAATCCATGTTCACATTCTAAAACCAAACATCAAATGTCAAATTCAAATCAAATCAAAATCAAAATTTCAAAACCAAATGATTGAAGCCCAAGATTAAATCAAAACTTGAAACCCTTCGTCAGCCATATGACCTATCCCATGGACTTAGCCAAACCTTAATACCAATCAATCCAAAATCATTTGATTATCTCATAATCAATTTATATCTTCAATCATCTTTTTAAATATAAATCTAATCTACATTCAAATGATCAAAACTAAATCAAACTAAATCAAATTATATCAAAACCCTTCCTAAGGAATATGACCTATCCCATGGACATAGACAAATCATAATCCAAATCAAGTCAAACTCAATTGATTTTCTCACAAATCAATCATATTTTCAATCATTTTCACAAATTTATATGAAATATACATTTAAATCAGCAAAACTAAACCAAGCCAAATCAAAATCCAAACCTAAGCCACATGACCTAACTCCATCGACTTAGCCAAATTTGTTCATTCCAAAACCTAAATTCAATTTATTTTCTCATGAAGCAATCATACCTTCAATCATATTCAAAAATATAAATGAAATCTACAATCATCAAGCCAAACAAAAATCTACCCAAGTCAAACCCAACTTAACCCTTTCGACTTGAAATGTTCAAATTAACCCAGCCCCATTTCAACCCGAGCCAATTACAATTGAATTTATTTATCAATCCCAAATCCATATATAAACTCAACTAAATAAAATTCAACCCAAAGTCAAGCCAACTAAACCAAATTGGTCCACTTGACCCAAAGTGGCTAATTTGGCCTATTTAATCCAAGTTCTAATTCTACCAAAATTGGATTGAACCAAGCCCATCAGAACCCCCCATCATGATTGTTGATCACCTTAGGTTGATTAATGGTCCTAAATTGGGTCAATCCAAGTGAACTTGGTCATTTGACCAAGTCAACCCCGTAACCCAAATGAACCCAGACTAGCCAAATTTCAACCTAAGCTAAATGCCTTGAAACCAATGATTCATACCAAATCAAAATCAATATTTGAATATGACTTGACCTTCAATGGAGTCAAACTAATCCCAATTGTCCCTCTAGACCCATGTTGATCCAAATTGTTCTAGAAGACCAAATTAGGTCAAATCAAAAAATAAACTAAATTGATTGCAACCAATGGCTCAAGTTCATTCCAAATTGATTGTTGAGATTGACCAAAGCCATGATTGGACCCAGTTGAACCCAATTGACCTACTTAGCGCAAATTGACCTAAAGGTTCAAGTTGGCCTAATTCAAAACCAAATCCAAATTAATTGAAACCAAAGTGTAAAATCATCTTCAATTGGTCAACTAAAGCTAGACAAACACCCAACTCAAGCCAATTTGATCAAATTTGTCAACTTAACCCATTTTACCCAAATGAATTCAAATGACTCAAAATAAACCAAACCAATTGAACCAAAACATACTAAATGATCATATGAACTTGACCCAACCATTGGTTTCACCCAACTTAACCAATTGGTCAACTTTACCCAACTAAACTCAAATTGACCTAAATGAGTCAAATTGAGCCAAACCTAATCAAATCAACCCTAATTGACTAGAAATTTGGGCTTACCCAATTTTGACTCATTTCAAATGTGCCCAAATCAAATCCAATGCCAAATGATCATTCTATCCTTGGGTCGAGAGCATCACATGAGACAAATCACCCATGTAAGTGAACATTTCGATTACTTGGCCACTTGGTACTCTCCCAATGGTGAACATAGGCAACCTTACCTAAGGGTCGACTATAACCCATGGGAGTTGTAATCACCTCACCTTCCCCATTGAAGCATTTGAAACCCATAGGACACTCATGATTCCTCCTTGATAGCCAACTCCACACCTTCAACCAGCCAAGCCAAGCCAACTCACCTCCTCCCTACCACCCATAACTCCCTGAGATGGCCGAATAACCACTAGAAGCCAAACCTGATCCCACCATCCAATCAAGATTAATGGGGGCTATACACCTCCTTATTCCCACTCAAACACATACAAAAATAATTCCTCAGTGCCCAAGCTAACCATGAAGAGCTGTTAGAGCCATTCCCTAAGCTCCTAAGATCATTCCTCGATCAAAAAATTCCATTACCATTCGTTCTGAAATAGGACACTCCCATTTTGACCTAACTCCCCCGTTTCTCCATCAAACTAAAATAAACTTTGCAAGAATGAATTATCTCCCAAGCTTCCTGAGCACTATAGGTGGGACTTCGATCAAATCTGAGCTCCAAATCATCAGTTTATGGCCTTCCAAGTGAACGTCAAGGGATTGATCTAATTGTTACTCAACAGGGCTTTGTCTCCACTAGATGAACCTTCCTCAATCATTTGAGCTTACGATCTTGACCCCCGGTGAGGTATGCTTCCAAAACCGATCCTTAGGAAAAAAATGGATTGGAGCTTTTTAAAGAAAACCTTCTTCTCTTATGATCTTGACTATTGGATCCCCTCTGATCGATATTATGAAGATGTGGGATCCTTTTGGAGTTGATCCAAGCTCGGGTAAGCTTAGATCCTGAGAGCAATGGTAGACGGACTCCATTCTCCCTCACTTGCATAATGTTAGAACATGCACCATCCATTCCACGGGATCAGAATGGACGGTCGTGATTAGATTCGCTAGATCGACCTGATTTAATCCTATTAAGCTCTGGGATTAATCATAGCCATCCGATATTAGATTGGATGGCGGATGATAAAGTACGTCCATCACCGCCACGTAGGCGCTGAGTTGGATAACTTTTAAGTAGCCAATCCCACGTTACCATGTTGAAAGCATGCCATGTGGTGCTAATAGGATTAGAATTTACTTAATCTTAATTAATCATTTTTAATGGCTGAAACTTCTAAAAATCCTAAAACAATCATAGAGAAATAAATAACTGCAAATAAATAATCATTTTAAAAGTATTTTAGAGGAGATTTAATTAAAAATGATCTTAACTAATTTTGAACAATAATTAAAGTTTAATTAGAAAATTAATTAGCTTAATTACTCCATAATTACATGAGCAATTAATCCCAAATTTTGTAGGTTAATTTAATGGCATGACCTCTGCCTCTCATTATTTTCTTGAAATTTGTTACTCACTTAATTAGGAAAATTGACTAATTAAACCTTAACTTCTCTTTTAAGTTAATTCATGATTAACTAATCCCATGAATAGTAACAAATTGGTTAATTAAGTTTACTAATCATTATTCAACATTAAGTGAACTAAGGAATAGGGTTGGGACCCATTTCCTTAAGTTCATTCACCCTTTTTTTAAAATGAAATTATTTAAGATATAATTAATTAATTAAATCACTTAATCAAATTGAAATCATAATCACATCAGACCTTAATTAATTAAATCATGGGGTAGATCTTTAATTATTTAATAACCTAAAGGAATTTAATGAAAATATGGTTAGTCCACATGTGTGGGAAAACATAAATGTAATTAATTAAGTCCTTTAATCTAAATAACTATTAATCATGATTGAATTACATTAGGACCCTTCTATTTCCTAGGATCATTGCAAGTTTATTTTCCATGCATATCATGTTTGTTCATATTTATTTAGTTAATTACTTTAATGTGACATAGGCAAGGGTAATTAATTCATCTAATTAAGGACACAACCTAATTAACCCATAAAATCAACTTAATTACATTTTCTTAAATTAAATCAAAACACTGATGTGGGAATGGGTTTAAAACATCAAGTGATGATTTCTCTTCTCCTCTTTAGATCAAATCAAATCCAAAACATAATTAATAAAGAAGCTTTGGTTTGATTTATATAATCTTATTTGATTTGATTGTCCTTAAGAACTAGTTTTGTTGAATGAATCACATGCTTATATTTGATTGTCCTCTTTTCAATCATGTTAAATTTGGTAAGTCATTTGAATTTATGCATCCATCTTTTCAAATTCAAGTAAAATAAAATGGATTTCCTTTATGTAAGCTTGCATGTGTTGATTTAATTTAATAAATGCGTGGCTATTATAACTATTAAATCCAAATGTATTTTTAAAAATCTTATAAATGAATAATAATATGTTTTATGATGTTAGTTATAAATACATAAGAAATGCATGTTCTTATAGCTTAAGTGTATGAATGTTGAGTTCTCTTTCCTCTATTCAAGTGTTTATTTATATAAGATTGAATTGAAAATGGGTATATATTATGGACATCCCGGGAACACGAGGCTTTAGCTTGCCCCAACGAGGCCATTTGATTACCTCACATCCCGGGTTTAACAATGATACATACCCATTTGATTTCATTCTTATGTATTTCAAAATTAGAATTTGGATAGAGCTTTAATTCATATATATAAATGATTAAATCAAAAAATATATAATCTTTGCATGGTTTTTATTTCCCTCATTTATGTATACATCCATGTGTGTCCAAGTAAAGCAAGTATATAGTCTAAACATCTCGGGAATACGAGGCTTTAGTTAGCCCCAAGGAGGTCATTTAATTACCGTACTTCCCTAGTTTAATAAAGACACGTACTTTCATATATCTTTGTACTTGTATATGTATATGTGATTAGTGAATGAAAATTCCATTTTACATTAAAATCACATGCATTCATAATTGATTAAGTGGTTGAATTATTTAGCCATATGATTTGGAGCTTACTTCCTATATTCATGTATACGAATTTACATATGTTTGAATGCAAATGGGTATATAGTCTGGACATCCCAAGAATATGAGGCTTTAGGTAGCTCCAAGGAGGTCATTTGATTACCTCACTTCCCTAGTTTAACAATGGCACATGCCTATTTAATTTCATTCTTATTTCCTTTTTGTTTAGGAATTTGAATAAAGTTTTAAATTAATATGTTTAAATAATTCAATCAAATAAAATATAAATTCTAAACATATATATACATTCATCATTTAAGTGTGCTAAAATATGTTGCATGTATAGATACACTTAAGATTAAATCATATGCAAGTTACATTTGATGGAAAGGACTAATTTAATATATGTCAAGTGGTAGTAATTGAATTAAATTTATCTTAAGATGCCTTTCATTTTGAATAGGATTATTTAAAGTGAATTTAAACTTAGGATTAATTAAATCATTTAATAAGCCATTCACTAAAGAGAACTAAATCAAATTAATATACTTTAGAAAGTGACTAAAGGTAGGAATGAAAGAGGGCAATCCTCTTTTCCTCTATTTATAACACTTAGTTGCTAAGTGTAATCAAATGAAATAAAAGAAAACACAAATTAAATTTGTCAAATCAATTAAACTAATTCAAGTGAAATGAACTTTTCATGTTAAATTGAATCCTTCTACACTTAGAAAATACAACACTAATGCTAAACAAGACTTACCGCATAAGCCTTAATACACACATTAGAATTAAGTCACTACTTCAAGCTCTAAGTTAGGACGGTGTATGATGTGATGTATGTTTTATTTTATGATGTCTTATTTTAGATTAGATGTTAGGGTGTATGCCTCGTAGACTGGAAGATAAGCCAATATTAGCCTAATAATGTTTTCAGTAGGAGATTATGCTTAAGGATGCTTAAAAATAAATGTGAATGCTCTTTTTGATTGTTGCTTATATCTTTATGCATAATCCAAATTAGGATAGGTGGGCTTAGTTACCTATGTGTAGGGTGCTAAGTCCAAATTATAAATACAACTTCTTGGGATTATATGTATATTTAGCTAACCTCTATTTTGTAGGTCTAGTTATATTTACTTTTTCCATGTAAATGTAATTTTTCAATAGGAATTAGGATTAGTGCTATGGGGGATTAGGATGACCAGTGCCTAGAAGGCATTGTCCTGGGGTCAACCATAACTCTAGATATCCTGTATCTGCCAACATTCACTATAATGTAAAGTGGCGGTTGCTCTCGATCATCTCTAGGAGTAAGTCTTCATTGCAGAATGTAACTCTTAAGATATCCTTTGAGTGGCATGCCTCCTCTTTATAATGGCCACGAAAGCAAGCATATCTCTCGAATAAGACAAGGGCGTCAGATATGCTTAACATATGGATACTTTCTAAGGTAAGCTAGGACATTGTAATCAACTCTGGCTTGGTCATCCATAAACATATCCATGGGTGGAGCATCCTATGGAGGGGCTATCTACTCACTAGAACCAATGACTTATTTACCCTTATCCTAAGGTGCTACCCTAAGAGGTAGAACTTTGCCACTACGTAGGTTGACTTTAGTGACTTCTTGGAATGGTGAGGTTGTGGAAAGTTCTACCTTCTCATCGGGCAAACCTACAGCTTCTCTTATGGGATCCCCAGAGCAGTTGACTCCAAGTCAATCTCAAGATGTGAACCCAATTGATTCAGAGAAGGATACACTCAATCGAAAGGAAAGGATCATAACTACTAGAGCTATTATTTTTATTTAAACTCGAGAGCTTTCAATAAAAATGAAATCAAAAGCATCAGAAGTAGACAATATATAAGTAGAATCAACTTTCTTCATTAATTTCATTTTGGGTGGGGGTACATGATAAAAATCAAGTAAAGTAAGCGAGTAAGGGATTTAGTGCCCTTATTAGTAGATACAATGCTCTTGCTGTTAGAAGAGGAGCTAGCAGAAGAGATGGTAGCTTCATCGGTGGAGGGAGTACTGGACTTAAATGATGGCTGTGCTACTGGACTATTCCAGGCAAGCATGTTGGGCTGTCACCCTCCCTGAGTTATTATTTGCAACTACTAAACCTTCCTTAGTGTTGCAACAGCTGGCTCTAAAGTGCACAAAGTGTTATTCTGGGTTACCACTGCCATCAAAAATCTTGAAGGTTCATGGTAGAAAACATTAAATAAAATAAAAATTAAATAAAAACCTAAACCTAAAAAATAAACCTAAAAATAAATAATAAATAAAATCTAAACCTTAAACTAAAAAAAACCAAAACTTAAAATAAACTAAAAAAAACCTAAACCTAAACTGACAAAAAAACCTAAAGATAAACCTAAAATACTAAACCTAAAAAGATAAAATAAAAACATAAATAAAAACCTTAAAATAAAAAATAAAACCTAAACCTAAAAAATAAAATTAAAATAAATTAAACTAAAAATAAACATAAACTTAAACCTAAACCTAAACCTAAATAAGAAACCTAAACTAAAATAAATAAACCTAAAATAAATAAAAAAACTAAAAAAAACTAAAAAATGTACCTAAATAAAAATAAAAAATAAAATAAACTAAAATAAATAAAAAACTAAATAAATCTAAAGCTACTGGTTTACTTAATTTTAAAAAAAAACCCTAAATCCTAAACCCTATATCCTAAATACCAAACCCTAAACTATAAAACTAACCCTTAACCTTCAACCCTATACTTACAACCTTAAATCCTAAATCATAAACCCTAAACCCTAAACTAACCCTAAATCATAAAACCTAAACCCTAAACCCCAAACCATAAACCTTAAACCCTAAACCCTAACCCTAAACCCTAAACACTAAATTAGCCCTAAACCCTAAACCCTAAAAATCCTAAACCTTAAACCATAAACCATAAACATTAAACCCTATACCCTAAACTCTAAACCCTAAACCCTAAAAACCTAAAAACCTTAAAATAAAATAAATAAAAAATTTAAACCTAAATAAAGAAAATAATAAAATAAAATAAAATCTAAACTAAAACCTGAACCTAAACCTAAAATTAAAATAAAATAAACTAAAATAAAATAAATAAAAATGTAAACTAAACTAAAAAGAGAAACCTAAGAATAAAAAAACCAAAATAAAATCAAGAATAATGGTAAAATAAAATTAAAATAAACCTAAAATAAATTAAAATAAAAATTAAATAAAAACTTAAACGTTAAAAATAAACCTTAAAATAAAACTATAAATAAATAAATATTAAAACCAAAACCCAAAACTAAAAAAAAACCCTAAACATAAAATAAAAAAATAAACAAAATAAAATAAACCTAAACCTAAACTATAATAAACTAAACAAAAATAAATAAAACGTAAACCTAATCCTTAAATAAGTTAAACCTAAACCTAAACATAAACTAAATAAATAAAATAAACTAAAAATAAAGCTAAAGCTAAACTAAAAAATAAAAAGTAAAAATAAACCTCAAATAAAAACCTAAAACCTAAACCTAAAAAAATAAAATAACAACCAAAACATAAATCTAAAAATAAAAAATAAAACCTAAAACTAAAAAATAAACAAAATAAAATAAAATAAAATAAAATAAAAAAAATAAACATAAACCTAAACCTAAACCTAAAAAATAAACTAAAATAAAAAACCTAAACTAAAATAAATAAACCTAAAATAAATAAACTAAACTAAATAAAAATAAAAATTAACATAAATTAAAATAAAATATAAAATAAACTAAAATAAATAAAAAATAAACTAAATAAACCTAAACCTACCAGTTTACTTAATTTTTAAAATAAAACCCTAAACCCTATACCCTAAATCCTAAAACTTAAACCTGAAATAATAAAACTAACCCTAAACCTACAACACTAAACCCTAAACCTAAAACCCTAAACCCTAACCCTAAACCCTAAACCCTAAACTATTAACTAACCTTAAACTATAAAAGTCCAAACCCTAAAAACCCTAAACCCTAAACCCTAAAACCCCAAACCTTAAAGCCTAAACACTAAACCTTAAACCCTAAACCCTAACCCTAAATCGTAACCCTAAACCTTAAACCCTAAATCCTAAACCCTAAACCCTAAACCCTAAACCCTGAAAACCTAAAAACCTAAACTTAAACTAAATAAAACATAAATATAAAATAAATATAAAAAACTTAAACCTAAATAAATTAAAATAAAAAATAAAATAAAAAATAAAATAAAAACTTAAACTAAAATGTAAACCTAAACATAAAATATAAAATATATTAAAATAATAAAAATAAACTAAAATAAAATAAAGAAAAACCTAAACTAAACTAAAAATTAAAATAAACTTAAGAATAAAAAACTTAAATAAAATAAAAACTAAACATAAAATAAAAATAAAATAAACATAAAATATAATCAAACAAAAACCAAATAAAACCTAAAAATAAATAAAAAAGAAAACCTAACCATAAACTAAAAAAAACCCAAATATAAAATAAAAAAATAAATAAAATAAAATAAACCCAAACCTAAACTACAATAATCTAAACTAAAATAAAAAATACATAACCTTATCCTAAAATAAACTAAACCTAAGCCTAAACCAATATTAAATAAAATAAAATAAACTAAAAAAAGCTAATGTTAAACCAAAAATAAAACCAAAAAATAAACCTAAAATAAAAACCTAAAACCTAAACCTAAAAAAATAAAATAAAAACTAAACTTAAGCCTAAAAATAAAAAATAAAACCTAAACCTAAAAAATAAAATAAAAATAAAACTCAACCAAAAAAGTAATCCTAAACCTAAAGCTAAACCTTAAAAATAAACTAAAATAAAAATAAAGTAAAAGAAATCAACCTAAAATAAATAAACTAAACTAAATAAAAATAAAAAATAAACATAAATAGGAATTAAAAAAATTAAATAAACTAAAATAAATAAAAAATAAACTAAATAAAGTAAACAAACAAAAGAAGCAATGTTGAATATGAATTTATTCTCTATTAAAAAAAAATCCAAAAACCTTAAACCCTAAACTAAAACATGAACCCTAAACTTAAAGCCTAAACCCTAAGCCTTAAACCCAAAATCCTAATAACCCAAAAAACTAAATCATAAATCCTAAACCCTAAATCCTAAAACCCTAAACCCTAATCCCTAAACCCTAAAACCAAAACACTAAACCCTAAAAGGCTAAAAACCTAAACCTAAATTAATTAAAACCCAAAAATAAAATAAATAAATAAAACCTAAACAAAATAAAATAAAAACATGAACTAAAACCTAAACTTAAACCTAAAACCTAAAAAAAAAAAAATAAAAAAAATAAAAATTAAACTAAAATAAAATAAATATAAACCTAAACTAAGCTAAAAAAATAAAAAACCTAAATAAAATAAAAATTTAGCCTAAAATAAAAATAAAATAAACCTAAAATAAATTAAAATAAAAACTTAAACATAAATAATATACCAAAAAACCTAAAAATAAATAAAAAATATAACCTAAAACTTAAACTAAAAAAAACCTAAATCTAAAATAAACAAAATAAAATAAACCTAAACTTAATTTAAAATAAAATAAATTAAATAAATAAAACCTAAATCTAAACCTAAACCCTAAATTAAATAAAACAAAATAAACTAAAAATAAAAATAAACCTAAACTAAAAAATTAAACCTAAAACTAAAACTCAGATAAAAACCTATAACCTAAACCTAAACCTAAAAGTAAAAAATAAATCCTAAACCTAAAAAATTAAATAAAAATAAAACTCAACTAAAAAATAAACCTTAACTAAACCTAAACTTAAAAGATAAACTAAAATAAATAACTTAAACTAAACTAAATAAACCTAAAATAAATAAATTAACTAAATAAAAAATAAACATAAATAAAAATAAAATAAACTAAAATAAATAAAAATAAATTAAATAAACAAAAGAAGAAATGTTGAATCTGAATTTGTTCTCTTATAAAAAAACCAAAAAAACTTATTTCTAAATTAAAACCTTAGCCCTAAACCTAAAACCAAAACCTTAAACCTAAATCCTAAACCATAAAAACCCTAAACCCTAAACCCTTAAATCCAAACCATAAACGCTAAACCATAAACCCTAAAAAGCTAAAAACCTAAACCAAAACTAAACTAAAATAACATAAAATAAATAAATAATAAATCTAAACCAAAATAACATAAAATAAAATAAAAACATAAACTAAAACCTTAACATAAACATAAACATAAACCTAAAAAATAAAATATAATAAAAATTAAAAACTAAAATAAAATAAAATAAATAAAAACCTAAACTAAACTAAAAAATAAAAACCTAAATATAATAAAAGCTAAACTTAAAATAAAAATAAAACAAACTTAAAATAAAATATAATAAAAACTAAATAAAAACCTAACCTAAATAATAAACCTAAAAATAAAAAAAATATAACCTAAACCCTAAACTATAAAATACCTTAAACCTAAACCTAAAATAACTAAACTCAAACCTAAACCTAAATTAAATAAAATAAAATAAACTAAAAATAAACTTAAACCTAAACTATAAAATAAACCTAAAAGAAAAACCTAAAACCTAATCATAAAAAATAAAATTAAAATCTAAACCTAAACCTAAAAATAAAAAATAAAATTAAAACCTAAAAAATAAAATATAATTAAACAAAGCTAAAAATAAACCTAAACCTAAACCTAAACATTAAAAATAAACTAATATAAAAAGCATAAACTAAAATAAGTAATCCTAAAATAAATAAACTAAACTAAATAAAAATTTAAATAAACCTAAATAAAAAAATAAAAAAACCATAATAAAAAATGTACTAAATAAACATAAACATACTAGTGTACTTAATTAAAAATAATAATAATAATGAAAATAAATAAATAAAACCCTTACCCTAAACCCTAAACCCCAAACCCTAAAACCCTGAACCCTAAACCCTAAATCATAAATTGTAAAACCCTAAATCATGAACCCTAAACACTAAGCCCTAAAACCTACAACCCTAAAACCTGAACCCTCAACCCAAACCCAAAACCCAAAACCCTAAACCTAAACCTAAACTAAACAAAACCTAAAAATAAAATAAATAAATAAACCTAAACCTAAATAATATAAAATAAATAAAATAAAAAAACCAAAACTAAAACCTAAACCTAAACTTAAACCTAAACCTAAAAAAATTAAAAATAAAAATAAAAGATAAACTAAAAGAATTAAAAAAAAACCAAAACTAAACTAAAAAAATAAAATAAACCTAAAAATTAAAAACCTAAAGAAAATAATAACTAAACATAAAATAAAAATAAAATATACCTAAAATAAAATAAAATAAAAACTAAATAAAAACCTAAACCTAAAAAAAATAAACCTAAATTAAATAAAAAATAAAACATAAACCCTAAACCAAAAATAAACAAATATAAGAAACGTAAACCTAAACTAAACTAAACTAAACTAAAATACATAGAACCTAAACCTAAACCTAAAAATAACTAAACTTAAACCTTAAACTAAACAAAATAAATAAACTTAAATAAAAATAAATTAAAAAATAAAACCTAAAAATAAACTTAAAATAAAAACCCAAAAGCTAAGCCTAAAAAATAAAATAAAAACATAAACTTAAACATAAAAATAAAAAATAAAACCTAAACTTAAAATTAAAATAAAATAAAACTCAGCTAAAAAAATAAACATAAACCTAAACCTAAACCAAAAAACAATAAATTAAAATAAAAAACCTAAACTAAAATAAATAAACCTAAAATAGATAAACAAAATAATGCAAAAATAAAAAATAAACTGAAATAAACATAAAAAATAAAATAAACTAAACTAAATAAAAAATAAACTAAATAAACCTAAACCTATTAGTTTACTTAATTAAAAAAACCCATAAACCCTAAACCCAAAAACTAACCCTAAATATACAACCATAAACAATAAACCCTAAAAAACCCTAAACATAAAACCTAAAACCCTAAGCCCTAAACCCTAAAAACCCAAAACCCTGAAGCCTAAACACTAAACCCTAAACTTTAAACCCTAACCCTAACCCTAAACCCTAAACCCTAAAAGTTTAAACCTTAAAACCCTAAACTCTGAACACTAAACTCTAAAAACCTAAAAACTTAAACCTAAACTAAGTAAAACCTAAAAAGAAAATAAATTAAAAAACCTAAACCTAAATAAAATAAAATAAAAAAATAAAATAAAAATGTAAACTAAATCCTAAACCTAAAAATAATATAAAATAAACTAATAAAAATAAACTAAAACAAAATTAATAATAACCTAAACTAAAATAAAAAAATAAAATAAACCTAAAATAAAATATAATAAAAACTAAATAAAAACCTAAACCTAAAACTAACCCTAAACCTACAACCCTAAGCCCTAAACCCTAAACCCAAAACACTAAATCATAAAAACCCTAAACCCTAAGTAAAAACCTAAACCCAAAACCTAAAACTTAAATCTTAAACCATAACCATAAACCCTAAACCTATAACCCTATACTTTAAAAAACATTACCTTGGATGGTATCAATTATCAATTATATTTAAATCATTCAATACTTCCTAAATAGGTTAGTTCTTGAAATTATAAACCATAAACCATAAACCATAAACCATAAACCATAAACCCTAAACCATAAAACCCTAAACCCTAAAGCCTAAACAAAAAGCCCTAAACCTTAAACCCTAAACCCTAACCTAAAACCTTAAACTCTAAAATCCTAAACCCTAAACCCTAAATTGTAAACCCTAAACCCTAGACCTTAAACCCTAAAAACCTAAAAACTTAAACCTAAACAAAGTAAAACCTAAAAATAAAATAAAATAAAACCTAAACTAATAATAAAATTTAAAAAAAATAAAATGTAAACTAAAACATAACCTAAACTAAAATAAAATAAAATAAACTAATAAAAAATAAATAAAATAAAATAAAAAAAATAAAATAAAAAAATAAAATAAATTTAAAAAATAAATAAATGTAAAACTAATAATAATAAAAAAATCTAAACCCTAAACCCTAAAAAACCATAAACAGTATACCCTAAACTAAAACCTGAACCCTAAACCTAAAATTTAAACCCTAAACCCTAATCCCTAAACCAACAACCCTATACTTAAAAAAAATACATTGGACGGTATTAATTATCAATTATATTAAAATCATTCAATACTTCCTAAATAGGTAAGTGCTTCAAATTATAAACTCTAAACCCTAAACCCTAAACCCTAAACCATAATGCCTAAATCCTGAAACCCTAAACCCCAAACCCTAAACCACAACCCTAAATCTTAAACACAAAATCCCTAAACCCAAAAACCTTAAACCCTAAACCCTAAAAACTTAAAAAATAAAATAAAAATAAAACTCAACTAAAAAATAAACCAAAATCTAAAAATTAAACTAAAATAAAAAACATAAACTAAAATAAATAAACCTAAAATAACTAAACTAAACTAAGTAAAAAATAAAAACTAAACTTAAAAAAATAAAATAAGCTAAAATAAATAAAAAATAAATTAAATAAACTTAAACCTACTGGTATACTGAATTTTTTTTAAAAACCTCTTAAAGCCTTAACATTAAATCCTAAACCCTAAACCCTAAACCATAAACCCTTAACCCGAAAACCCTAAACCTTAAAACCTTAAACCCTAAACCCAATTATAAAACCTAAAATTAAATAAAAAATAAAACTTAAACTTAAACTATAAAAAAAGCCTAATACTAAAATAAAAAAAATAAAATAAACCCAAACCTAAAATAAAAGAAACTAAACTAAAATAAATAAAACCTAAACTTAAAATAAACTAAACCTGAACCCAAACTAATTAAAATTAAATAAAATAAAAATGAACCTAATCCTAAAGTAAAAAATAAAAACTAAAAATAAACCTAAAATAAAAACCTAAAACCTAATCCCAAAATAATAAAATAAAAACATAAACCTAAACCTAAAATTAAAAAAATAAATCTTAAACTTAAAAAATAAAATAAAAATAAACCTCAACCAAAAAATAAACCAAAGCCTAAACCTAAACCTAAACCTAAAAAATAAACTAAAATAAAAATCCTAAACTAAAATTAATAAACCTAAAATAAATAAAGTAAATTAAATAAAAAAATAAACATAAACAAAAATAAAAAATAAAATAAACTAAAAGAAATAAAAAATTAAATAAATAAACTAAACAAGAAATGTTTAATTTGAATTTGTTCCCTATTAAAAAAACCCAAAAAATTCTAAACTTTAAACTAAATCTTGAACCCTAAACTTAAAACCTAAATCCTAAAACCTAAACCTTAACCCTTAACCTAAACCCTAAAAACAGTAAACTCTAAACCCTAATTCCTAAACGCTAAACCCTAAACCCTAAACCATAAACCCTAAATCATAATCCTAAACCCTAAACCCTAATCCCTCAACCCTAAACCCTATAAAAAACCTTAAACCCTAACTAAACCCTAAACCCTGAACCATAAATAGCTAAAAACCTAAACCTGAACTAAATAAAACTTAAAAATAAATAAATAAAAAATCTAAACCAAAACAAAATAAAATAAATAAAATAAAATAAAAACATAAGCTAAAACCTAAACCTAAAATAAAAAAACTAAACTAAAATAAAATAAATAAAAACCTAAACTAAAAAAAAATTTAAAACCTCAAAAAATAAAAACTAAACCTAAAATAAAATAAAATAAAGCTAAAATAAAATAAAATAAAAGCTAAATAAAAACATAAACCTAAAAATAAATAAAAAATAAAACCTAAATCCTAAACTTAAAATAAAAATAAAATAAACCTAAAACTAAAGTAAAGTAAATAAATCCTAAACCAAAACTAAATAAATTAAAATAAGCTAAAAATAAACCTAAACCTAAACTTGAAAATATAACCTAAAAGGAAAATCTAAAACCTAAACCAAAATAATAAAATAAAAATCTAAAACTAACCTAAAAATAAATAATAAAACCAAAACATAAAAAATAAAATAAAATGAAAAGTAAATTAAAAAATAAACCTAAACATAAACCTAAAAAATAAACTAAAATATAAAACATAAGCTAAAATAAATAAACCTAAAATAAGTTAATGAAACTAAATAAAAATAAAAATAAACATAAATCAAAATAAAAAATAAACTAAATAAACCTAAACCTACTAGTTTACTTAATTTAAAAAAAAACCTAACCTTAAACCTTAAACCCTAAAACTAACCTAAAGTCCTAAACTCTAAACTCTAAACCAACAACCCAAATCCTAAACCCTAAACACTAAAATCCTAAAACCCTAAACCCTAAATCCTAAACTTTAAACCATAAATCGTAGAACCCTAAAACTTGAACCCTAAACACTAAATACTAAACCCTAAAATGTACAAAACTAAATGCTGAACCCTAAACCCCAATCCCTAAACCCTAAATCTGATGCCATATACCCTAAATCCTAAAAACCTAAAACCTAAATTTAGACTAAATAAGACCTTAAAAAGTAAATAAAAACACATAAACCTAAATAAAATATAACAAAATAAAAACTTAATCTAAAACCTAAACCTAAACAGAAACCTAAAATAAAATAAAATAAAAACTAAAAACTAAACTAAAATAAAATAAATAAACTTAAAAATAAAAAACCTAAAAAGAATAAAAACTAAATGAATAATAAAAACTAAATAAACCTAAAAGTATAAAATAAAAACTAAATAAAAACCTAAACCTAAAAAATAAACCTAAAAAAATCCTAAACATTAAAATAAAAATATACTTAAACTTAAAATAAACAAAATAAAATAAACCTAAACCTAAACTAAAATAAACTAAACTAAAAAATAGAACCTAAACCTAAACCTAAAATAATCTAAACCTAAACACTAAAATAAATAAATAAAATAAAATAATATAAAAATTAACCTAAACTAAAAAATAATACCCAAAAATAAACCTAAAATAAAAACCTAAAACCTAAACCTAAAAAAATGTAATAAAAACCTAAACTTATACTTAAAAATAAAAAAAATCTTAAACCTAAAAAATAAAAATAAAACTAATAAATGAATAAATTTAAACCTAAACCTAAACCAAAAAAATAAACTAAAAT
The DNA here is from genome assembly GCA_021442155.1 of Cymbidium sinense. Taxonomy (NCBI): domain Eukaryota; kingdom Viridiplantae; phylum Streptophyta; class Magnoliopsida; order Asparagales; family Orchidaceae; genus Cymbidium; species Cymbidium sinense. Next base: position 42,871,272 of record CM038216.1, read on the forward strand.
AAAAAAAGATAAACTAAAATAAATTATCCTAAAATTAACAAACTAAATTAAATTAAAATAAAAAATAAAATAAATTAAAATAAATTAAAAATAAACTAAATAAATCTAAACCTATCAGTTTACTTAATTAAAAAAACATTAAACCCTAAACCCTAAATCTTAAACCCTAATCCCTAAAACTAACCCTAAACCCTAAACCCTAAAAAACTATAAACCCTAAACCCAAAACCCTGAGCAAACCATAAATCATAAACCCTAAACCCTAAACCCCAAAAATGATAAATGTTAAAGCTTAAACATTAAACCCTAAACCCTAAACTAAATAAAATAAAATAAACTAAAAATAAGCCTAAACCTAAACTAAAAAATAAAGCCTAAAAAGAAACTTAAAAAAACCTAAAGTATAAATCAAAAAAATAAGATAAAAGCCTAAACCTAAACCTAAAAATAAAAACTAAAATTGAAACCAAAAAAACTAAACCCTAAACTCTAAACCCTAAACCTATAGCCCCAAACCCTAAACCCTAAACTTTAAACCTTAAAACCATAAACCCTAAACACTAAACCCTAAATCTTAAACCTCAATCCCTAAACCCTAAACCATAAACCATAAAAACATAGAAACCTAAACCTAAACTAAATAAAATCTAAAAGTAAAATAAATAAAAAAACCTAAACCTAAATAAAATAAAATAAAAACCTAAACTAAAACCTAAACCTAAACCTAAAAATAAAATAAAAACTAAAAACTAAGTTATACTAAAAAATAAAAAAAACCTAAAAGTAAAAAACCTAAGGAAAATAAAAATTAAACATAAAATAAAAATAAAATTTACCTAAAATAAAATAAAATAAAAACTAAAAAAACTCAAACTTAAAATAAACCTAAAAATAAAACCTGTTAAAGAAAAAATAATACATAAACCTTAAACTAAAAAAAACCTGAACCTAAAATAAACAAAATAAAAGATATTTAAACCTAAACTAAAATAAACTAAACTAAAATAAATAGAACCTAAACCTTAACCTAGAATAAACTAAACCTAAACCCTAAACTAAATAAAATAAATAATCAAAAAATAAACCAAACTAAAAAATAAAACTAAAAAATAAACCTAAAATAAAAATCTAAAACCTAAACCTAAAAAAACATAATAAAAACCTAAACATAAACCTAAAAATAAAAAATAAAACCTAAACATAAAAATTAAAATAAAAATAAAACTTAACTAAGAAAAAACATAAACTTAAACCTAAAACTAAAAAATAAACTAAAATAAAAAACCTAAACTAAAAAAAAATAAACTAAACTAAATAAAAATAAAAAATAATTCTAAAAAAAATAAAAAATAAAATAAACTAAAATAAATAAAAAATAAACTAAATAATCCTAAACTTATGGGTTTACTTAATTAAAAAAATACCATAAACCCTAAACCCTAAATGTTAAACCCTAAAAACCCTAAACCCTATAGCCTAAACCCTAAACACTAAACCCTAAACCCTAACCTTAAACCCTAAACCCTAAAACCCTAAACCCTAAACCTTAAAAGCCTAAACCCTAAACCCTAAAAATCTAAAACTTATAACTAAACAAAGTAAAACCTAAAAATAACATAAATAAAAAAACCTTAGCCTTATTAAAATAAAATAAAAAGTAAAATAAAAATGTAAACTAAAACCTAAACCTAAACCTAAAAATGAAATAAAATAAATAAATAAAATAAAACTAAAATAAAATAAAAAATATCATAAACTAAACTAAAAAAATAAAATAAACCTAAGAATAAAAAAACATAAATAAAATAAAAACTAAATGTAAAATAAAAAAATAAACCTAAAATAAAAACTAAATAAAGCCTTAAACCTAAAACTAACCCTAAACTTATAACATTAAATCTACAACCCTAAACAATAAACCTTAAAAAATCTTAAACCATAAACTAAAACCTGAACCCTAAACCTAAAATCTCAAACCTAAACCCTAAACCTTAAATCTTAAACCCTAAACCCTAAACCATAAACCATAAACCTTAATCCCTAAACCCTAAACCCATAACCCTAAACTTAAAAAATAAAATACATTGGACGGTATCAATTATCAATTATATTGAAATAATTCAATACTTCCTAAATAGGTGAGTGCTTCAAACCCTAAACCCTAAACCCTAAACGCTAAAAACCCTAAACCCTAAACCCTAAATCACTAAACCCTAAACCATAAATAATAAAACCCTAAACCAAAAAACCCTAAGCCTTAAACCCTAAACCCTAAAAACCTAAAAACTTACACATAAATTAAGTAAAACCAAAAAATAAAATAAATAAAAACTTAAACCAAAATAAAATAAAATAAAAAATAAAATAAAAATGTAAACTAAAACATAAACCTAAACTTATAAATAAAATAAAATAAACTAATTAAAATAAATTAAAATAAAATCAATAATAACCTAAGCTAAAGTAAATAAAATAAAATAAACCTAAGAATAGAAAACCTAAATAAAATAAAAAATAAATGTAAAAAAAACCTAAAATAAAATAAAAACTAAATAAAAACCTATTATTAATCCTATGTTTTAGAATTAAATTATCCCTTTTAAAACCATAGGATTATCCCTAGTTGTTTGATCCTTGATCGAATAATAGGGATCAAAGCACGTCCCGCCATAGCACTGCCACCCTGATTTGATGTTTAAGTGAGCCCCTCACCATGCGACGCATTGAAAGTGCGCTGACCACCACAGCCGCGTGTCACGCTATGAACTGAGGGATTTGTTAGGGGATTTAATTAATTTTAATTAATCTCCTAATCTTCAAAAATTCATATCTCTCTTAATAAAATCAAAAAAATATAAGGTAAAATTCTATGGAAAGATAATTCAACCTAGAATAGTTTAAAAATAATTTCAATGGATTTTGAATTGTCCTTCTTTCTAATTTTAGGTTTTAATGTAATTTTTATTTTGCTAATTACTTCTTAGTTAATCCTCTGATTAATCCCAAACTTCTTGGGTATATTTTAGGGGATGTGCTCTACCTCATCTAATTTTCTTGGGATTTATTTAAAGCTTAATTGAGGGAATTAAAAATATGTTTTTAATCCATTAAGAGATTGATTAAGGTTAGATCCAGTGGATAGAAGATTTAGGGAATAAGTTCAGGGCATTTCCCTTAAGCCATTCCCTAAACCCCCTTTTCTTTCCTTAATCCTTTCTTAATTAAGTGTTAAATCATTAATTATTCCCTTAATTAATTTCTAAAAATTCTAAAACCTTCCAGAACTTAATTAATCTACTTTGGGTAGATGCTTAGGTGTTGAATAGCCTAAGTTCAATTGAGGAAATCAAAACCCAATTCATATGTATGAAGGGTTATTTTGAAATTTCTTAAGCTAAACCCATTAGCTTAATTAACCATTAATCATGAGCCAAATTACATTAGGCTCTTTTCTTCCTAGGTGAATTACAAGTTTAAATTCCTAATTATACTAAGGTTGGTTAGGTAAGGGTTAATTAATTTGTTTAATTTATACCTTAACCTAATCAAAACTTAAAATAAATCTAATCATCTAAAAATTAAACAAAAAAATCAAACACATGTGAGAATGGGTTAGGAATAGGAAACTCAACTCACATTTTCAAAATTAAATCAAACATAAGATCAAACAAAAATCACATTGAATTAACTTTGATTTACTTAAAGCCTTCTTATTCCATAAGAATGTATTTAGGATTTAATTAATGTGAATATGTTTACATGCTTTCATTATTTTTCTCATGTTAAATTTGTATGGTTTCATATCCATATGTCAAATTTCATGTGAAGAAATTTGTTGTTTATAGAAATATCTATTATCACTACTAAATTATTTTTTCAAAACATATAAATCAATTATCAAATCTGAAAGTGTATGACTTATATTTAAATTATAAGCTTGCATGTGAAGAAAATATAAGGATGTGCTTAGCATAGATTTCCTTTTCTATTTTATGTCAGTATAATTTTAAATAGGAGTTGGTAAGATGTATGGTTCATTTGAAAAGAACCTAATACTTACCTAATTCCATATCCTATTCATTCCTATGCTATCACTTAAGAAGGGTTACCTATGCTTGCACACATAAATTGCATAAAAAAAATGAATCAATTAATACAACTTTTGCATTCTTTCTTTACAATTTATTTTTTTTGTACACATGTTTGTATTTAAGAAAACTGGTATATTAGTCTGGACAACCCTGAGGTTATGAGGCTTTAAGTAGCCCTAAGTAGGTCTTGTACCTTACACCTCAACAATGGTGTACTCACTTATGCCTTTCTTACTTTCATGTGTGCATGTGGAGATTGGATAAGAAACCCTTATCTACTTAAAGAAAATCATGCATATTAAATTTTGAATTTTCTTAATACTTGGATAAGTGTGCTCACTTGTATGTATAAATATGCTTATGACTCATAAATATGCATGTTATACATGTTGGGAAAGAAATGAAGTGATGTATGTTTTGTGAATTTGGTTCATTTTATTTAATCTTAAAATGCCTTTCTTTTGACTAGGTTTGTTTATAGTTCATCTAAACATAGGATTAATTAAAGCACTTAACCAAAATATTCATTAAGCAAAACTAAAATGTGAAAATACTTTAGAAATTACTTAAGTTTGGGAAGGAAAGAGAAGTTCTCTTCTCTTTCCCTCTCTTTATAACTTAGTAATTAATTGTAGGATTCACTTGAACTTGAACAAAACATGAAATAAAATCAACCCAAAGTAATTAGCAATTAAATGAAACCCTTCTCTAAGTTGAACATGTTTCCATGCTTAGAAAATTTAAACCTAAAGCCATAGCTAAGCATACCACACAAACCTTCAAAGCACTCACATTATCCTAAGTCACCACTTCTAGATTTAGGTTACGGTGGTGCATGGTTTGATGTTTATGTTATTTTGTGATATATGTTTTAGACTAGATGTTAGGGTTTATTCTAGAATGAATGGTAGGACGATCTTAGTCTAACCATTATTTTCTACATGGGATTATGCTTGAGGGGCACTATCATAAATAAAAATATATATGCTTTTGCTTGTAGGTGCTTATACACCTAAGCATAATCCAATAGGCTGGGTGGACTTAGTTACCCATGTGTGGGGTGATAAGTCCAATATACATTCTTGGGATTTGTGTGGTTTATTTTACCTAATCTCTATCTTGTAGGTGTTAGTTAGATTTTCACTTTTCCTTTTCTTGTAAATTTGTGCAATTAGGATTTTGGAATGATTGTTATGTGGATTAGGATGAACATTGGTCATAAAATCCTATCTTATGCACCATGTGAAGCCTTGGAGCATCCACCATCCAACCATCTAGAAGAAGGAACCAAAGAAGAAAGAAGAAGAAGAAGAAAGAAGAAAAGAAGAAACAAGAAATGAAGCTTGAAGACCCCCATAACAATGAATTCCTTGCTTAATTGTAACTTAATACATTTGTAATCTTGGTTGTATAAGGGTAGAGCTCAGCTACCCAATTTATTTTTTGGGTTTGTGCGGTAGTTCTCGACCATAATGGTCTCTTATTTGTTTTGCGATTATCTTTATAAATTGATGTTTTTTTATCTTGTGCATTAAGTAGAATATTTTTCCTAGTTTCTTCCTTGCTTTATGAATAGTCTGGATATGGATTAGGATCTTTAGGAAAAAATAAATCTTTTACCAAATTTAACAACTCAAAATTAAAAATAAAAAATTCATAACATCACCTAAAGTTTAGGTTTAAAATCAAGATAAAAGAATTAGCAACCACTTAGCTGGATGAGTTTTTCATTAACAATATCATGCACAACAACATCTTATTTCACTATTGATTGGAGGGCTTCCACCTTTGCCAGAGAAACTTGGCTTGACCTTTGAGAGCCATGGTGGAAACACAACTTCTCCCTTCTCACTGATTTTGGCCAATAACTTTATTTCTCATGCATTAGGCATATGAATCCTATTAGCCTGCATCAAAATAATTGTTCAAAAATAAAAATAAAATAAAATTTGAATTTTATTAGATTTAGGTCATTTGAAGCATGTCCTTACATGATCTAGTCTCTTTAGGGAGTAAGTTTAAAAACTTAGTCTCTTTCTAAATAAATAAGAGCCTAGTTATCTTGCATAAGCATAAGATTTACCTACATGAATTTAAAATCATAGAAGGGGTTAGTTGGCGGCCACTCCTAGGCAATTATTAGTCCAAACAGTTGGGTGGTTTGTCCTCTCTTGCAGAGGCAAACCAAATACCCATTTTCTCCTTAGATTTAGGTTATGCTTTCAGCCCTCGCCAAAGCTCCCTAGATTTAGGTTCTGAGGCTACTTCTCACCTTTGTGGGCCAAAAGCTTAAATCCTCACCTCTTAGGTATTTCAATAATCTTGTGTTATGGAATCATAAGTCCTAAATTTCTAATGAAAAATTCAACTCAAATAAATTAAATCAATTTCAAAAATGTAAAGCCCAACCATAGGTTAGTTTAAGATGCTCACTAGGTTTTCTAGCATCATGGGAATCTCCTACTTATTATTCTTTTGGATTCAATAATAACTCCCCCTCTTTGATCAATCCCATTTGATCTTCAAAAATATAAACTAATTTATTGATAGTCCTTTCTTATTGAAATCTTTGAAGACAATGATCATTTACCTTAATCGCGAGTATTCTTAAGGGATCCCGTCCCTTAGGATGTAATTAACTGTGGGGGCTTGGCCATGTAGGGAAGTTAAGGAACTCAATTTAAAATAAACCCAGCTTTACTTTTCCATGTAAAGTAGGGGAAGAATCTCTGGTACATATGCAGACCCATCGTCCTTAGGAGTCCTTATTGAGGTGATTAGGTCCATTAAAAGATAGTGACTTCTATCTTTTGAGATAGTGCACTATTCCTTGATGACGTACTCAATTACCTGAATAAGCACATCTGTGGATCTGTGTGGCATCCAAAAAAGATGAAATTTTCTATTCTTTCCTTCTCCTTCTAACCAACAGATATGAAGGCGACTATATGGAAAATTTTCACCACAGATTTTTTTGTTGACTCCACTTGGGATGGATCCTCTCTCCATCTTTGATAAATGATCATTGTCTTCAAGCATCGATAGTGGATTTGAACTTTGGTATGAATCCAAGTCTATCTTTCTTTTGTTGGCACTTAACTCATTTCATCCTTAAGTTAAGTTAGCCAACATCTTTATGTTTTAGGACCGCACTCTGTGTTGGTCTTAAAACTGCCTATTGGGTTCTCCAATGGGTAAAAAATGAAAAGATATAAATAAAGGAAATATTTAAAGACTTCCTCCTTATCATTTTTTATGATAAGGAAGGGTTCATTCTAAAATAATAAAGAGAATGAATTTTCCATAAGAACTTTGCTTTTCAAAAAGCACTTTTTCAAAAATGCACTTAATAAAATATTTTCAACAAAATTTTCTTACCCTCATTTAACAATTCACATAATTGTTACATGTAGAATTTTCAAAAATAAAACTTACAATCTTTTCCAAAAGCACAAATGAACATCTTCTTTTTCAATTCACTTTGCTGAAGATTCTATTTTCAAAATAAAATGAACAATCAAATCAAAATCATAATCATAAAGTTTTCAAATAGTACACATGAACATTTACATTCAATACACTCACACTTATTGAATAAGAGTTTCATTTTCAATCAAAATTAAATTTTTCAAAAGCATATGTGAACATCTTCATTTAATATACTAAAATTTATTAAATAAAATTTTATTCCTAATTAAAAATAACATCATTTTGGAAATCCCACTTAAACATATCTCACATATGATTAAGTTGGAATTCCTCTCTTTCAAAAAATAATAATCATACACAAAATAAAAATCAGCACATTTGAAAAAATAAGATTGACCTCCATTCCTACATACCCCAATTTTTTGAATGGAAGTCCTCTTTTTAAAAATTGAAACTTAACAATCATATTTTCAAATTTCAAACACATTTTGGAAATTCATTTAGCATACTCAAATTTGCTAAGTGAAGTTCAAATTCAAAATTCAAAATTTTCAAACACATTTTGGAACATCATTTAGCATACTCAAATTTGCTAAGTGACGTCTTCAAATTCAACAAAAAAAAAAAACAATTCAAACACATTGTAAAGATTCCAAATTCAAAAATCAAAAACTTTCAAACACTTTTTGAAACTTCACTTAGCATACTCACATTTACTAAGTAAAGTTTCCAAATCAAAAATTCAAAAAATTTCAAATAACTTTGGAACTTCATTTTAGCATATTCAAATTTGCTAAGTGAAGTCTCCAAACCCAAAATTAAAAATTTTTCAAACATATTTGGAACTTCATCCTTAGCATACCAAATTTGCTAAGTGGCTGCAAAATCAAAACCAAAAATCTTCAAGCACCTTTGGAACCTCTTTCTTTAGCATACCAAATTTGTGAAGGATAAGTTTCCATTTTCAAAACCAAAATAAATCAATAATTTTGAACACATCTTTTGGAATTTCATTTAGCATACCAAATATGCAAAGTGAAATTTCCATTTCACAAAACTAAGTGGGACTTCATCTTTAGCATACCGAATTTGCTAAAGTAAAGTCTACACTTTCAATCAAATCAAAGAAAAAATGAAACACTTAGGATTTCCTTAGCATACCTAAATTTGCTAAGGATCCTAATTTTTCAAAAATCAAAACATCCAAAAACAAATGAAACACTTAGGGTTTTCTGAGCATACTTAAATTTGCTAAGAATCCTATTTTAAAAAATCAAACCAAACACACTTGGATTCTTCACTTTGCATACCTAAATTTGCTAAGTGAGAATTCCAAATTTCTAAAATCTAAATAAAAATTTACAAAAAGAAACAACCACTTTCTCAAACACTTCACTTAGCATACCTAAATTTCCTAAGTAAGTGAAATTATAAAATCAATTAAACAAAAACAAAATCAATTGACCCTTACTTTAACATACCCAAATTTGTTAAAGGAAAGGGTCCTCAAATCAAAAGAAAATCTAAATTTAAACAAACATGAACCTATGGAAGCATCATTCTTAAAATATTTGAATCCATATTTCAGCATACCCAAATTTGTTGAAGTTAGATTCATATTCAAAATTCCTCTTTCAATAAATCTTCTCAAATCCATTTGAACCCCAATAAACACTTCCAAGTTGTTGGATGTGGGTTCAAATTTTCAAATTCGAGATTCAAAAAAATGTATAAAGATAGAAATATGATACAAACTCATTTCCTATTGTAGATTCATACAGTCAGTTGCAGTATAGTGATAAGTCAGTTTTTAGGCTTCTACTTTTTTTATCTAAAATGTCTGGTACATAGAAGTTCTTTTTCAGCTTCCCCCATGGTATGAATTTGGCTTTGGACCAAGCCAACTTCCCCCGACTGACCATACACATCTGATCTACTTTGGTAGGGGATTCGAGGGAGCTAAGATTACATATGAGGGCAATCCCCTCACTACTGTAAGTAAGACCATGATGACTGAGCAGAAGTCAGTCATCAGGATTGAGCTACCCTCCGACTCTAACATCTCCTCAATGAAGAGGAAAGCAGTGGCAGTCCCACAAGCTTCAGTTGTTACAGCACCAGTAGTACTAGCCCTGATTTCAATACACCACAGAGTTTCCCATGCTGCCCTAGTGATAGCTAGCACCCTCTCATCTATACCCTTAATGGGTAAGGCTCCCATGGTCTCAGGGCTTGCCTCCCCTACTTTTGAGTATGGGTCTAGCTCTCACTCACCCATCGTATCCGAACACAGCATAGGAATAAGAATCGCATGATCTAGAGGTACCACACCAGGATAGCTAAGGGGATAGAGGTAGTTATTTGTTTAGCTGTGGATGAGTTCCTCATTATTACTTCACCACTAGTTATAGAAAACAAGTTGCATCCTCTCTCTAGGTCAGATAGAGAGGATGTTAGAAATATTCTCTCATCACCTCCTCCAGTGGCGTACCATCAGCTAGAAGTTACTAGAAGTAGGAGGTCATACGCCAGCCTCCGATCTATCTTACGCCAGATAGGCAGAGCTTATGGACGGTCAGAGTCTGTAGCTTAGTTTAATCTCCAATCCATCATCTCCGGTGTGCATATCTTGAGAGGGCCCAGAGAATACACACACATCACTAATAGGAAGAGATGGAGGTGCAGCCATCAGTCAGTAGCTTCGATGCTTATTAATTTTCCAACACAGCGAGCTACCTACATTGACCATACCGATGACATCCTTCTTACTAGGACTAGTCACAGGAGGGCAGCTCCTATAAATAGACAGTCAGTGGTGTCTCCACCCCATCACTTTACCCTTTATCTACCATCACCAGTCTAGGTTACGACATCTCTAGTTCCATTTAAGGCCATGAAGGCCATATCCAAGGAGAAGCGCACCTCATTGGTGATCCAACTATGACTAAGCGATCCTACCCCTTCTACACCACCTATTATGGCAAGGACAAACTCTCCTACTCAACCTTCTACCCTAGTGGTGGTGCAGAAGAAGTGGTGACCCCAAAGCATTGTGGTCATCCATTCACTAACTTCTCCAGTACGGTAGGATGTAGAGATGGTGACATTTATTACAGAGATGGCAGATGATATTCTAGCTACATCAGTTATAATGGAACATCCTAGGATTATTACCTATCATAGTTAGTTACAGTCATGAGTGTTATTCATCTAGCGAGTACAGTCCACATCGATTGATTATCCAGTGATAGGCGAGATTCGGTGCCTCTCAATGCACGATAATGATCACACCGATCAGCCTAGATTATTTGTGTCTTCTATTGGTAGAATAAATTTCTATTGGGGAGTCACCTTTCAAATTTGTGGTGAGAAAAGAAAGAGGAGACCTTATACAAATTCATCTTTATAGGATGTCACGAGCAGATGTACTTAGTGATCACATCATCAAGGAAATGGTGTACTATCTCAAAAGACATAAGTCACTACCCTTTAATGGACCTAATCACCACAATAAGGACTCCTAATGGACCTAATCAACTCAATAAGGACCCCTATGTACTTGATATTCTTCCCCTACTTTACATTAAAAAGTAAAGTAGGGTTTATTTTAAACTGGGTTCACTAAGTTCCCTACAGGGGCAAGCCACCATAGTTAATTACATCCTAAGGGATGGGATCTCATAGGAAAACTCTTGATTATGGTAAATGATCATTGTCTTTGAATATTTCAATAAGAAAGGACTATTAATCAATTGGTTTTATGTTTACAAGATCAAATGGAATTGATCAAAAGAGCAAGTTATTATCGAATCCAAAATGGGAAATAAATAAGAGATGCCCACGATGCTATGAAACTTAGCGAGCATTTTAGACTATCCTATAGTTTCGATTTACATTTTGGAAATTGATTTAGTTTGTTTGAGTTGCATTTTTTCTATTAGAAATTTAGGACTTAAGATTCCTTAACACAAGTTAAGGAAATACCTAAGAGGTGAAGAATTAAGCTTATGGCCCATAAAGGGGAGAGCAACCTAAGAACTTAAATCTAGGGAGCTTTGAGGGCCGGAAGCACAACCTAAATCTAAGGTGAAAAGTGGGTATCTAGTTTGCCTCCACAAGAGAGGACAAACCACCTAACATCTTCAACTTACAACCACCTGGGGGAGGCCACCAAATAACTCCTCCTATAATTTTAAATACATGTAGGCAAGTCTTTATGCTTATGCAAGATAACTAGCCTATTATTATTTAGATAGATACTAAGTCCTTAAACTCACTCCCTAAAGAGACTAGATCATGTAAAGGGACATGCTTCAAATGACCTAAATCTAATTCAATTCAAATTTCATTTTATTTCATTTTTTGGACAATTATTTTAACTCAGGCTATAGGATTTTGTTTTTATGATTAATGCATGAGAAATTAGATTATTAGCCAAAATCAATGAGAAAGGAGGAGGTGAGTTTCCACCCTGACCCTCAAAGCTCAAGTCAGGTTCTATGGCAAAGGTGGAAGCCCTCCAATTAAGAGTGAAATAAGATGCATTTATGCATGATATTATAAAAGAAATGCTCATCTAGCTATGGGGTTGCTAATTCTTTTATCTTATTTTTAATCCTAAGCTTTAGGTAAGGTTATGAGTTGTTTAATTTTTATTTGAGTTGTTAAGTTGGGTAAAAAATTTATATTTCCCTAATCCACATCCAGGACATACATAAAGCAAGGAAGAAACTAGGAAAATTATGTCACTTAATGCAAAAGCTAAATAAATCATCAATCAATTTATAAATCTAATCACAAAAAGAAGAAATTGTCATTGTGGTCAGACACCACCAAAAAATATCAAATGTGGGTAGCAGAGCTCTACCCTTATACAACCCAGATTACAAATGAATTATATTATAATTTAAGCAAATGAATTCATTGTTATGGGGGTCTTCAAGCTTTACTCTTGTTTCTTCTTTTCTTCTTTCTTCTTCTTCTTCTTGTTTCTTTTTTTGGTTCCTCCTTTGGAAGGTTGGAAGGTGGATGTTCCAAGGCTTCACATGGTGCATAAGATAAGATCTTATGAGCAATGCTCATCCTAATCCCCATAACAAATCAATCTGAAATCTTACTTATACAAATTTTTACATGAAAAGGGAAAGTAGAAATATAACTAACACTTGCAAAATAAAGGTTTGTTAAATCACACCACGCAAATCCCAAGCATATATATTAGACTTATCACCCCACATGGGTGACTAGGTCCACCTGGCATGTGGATTATGTTTAGGCGTATAAAGCACCTGCAAGCAAAAGCATTTATATTTTTATTTATGATAGTGCCCCTTAAGCACAACCCCCTGCAGAAAAGAATTGTTAGAATAAAAATGTCTTACCATTCATTCTATAAGCATAGACCCTAACATCCAGTCTAAAACATATATCACAAAACAAAATAAACAAAACCATCAAACCACCTAACCTAAGTGACTATAAGTTAATGTGTGTGTGTGCTTTGAAGGCTTGTGTGGTATGCTTAGTTATGACTTTAGGTTTAAATTTTATAAATTTGAAGAACATGTTCACCTTAGAGGATAGTTTCATTTAAGATGTTTAAGTGTTTTGGGTTGATTTTATTTCATGTTTTGATTTGGTTTAAGTGGATCCTACAATTAATTACTAAATTATGAAGAGAGGGAAAAAAAGAGAACTTCTCTTTCCTTCCTTAACCTTAAGTAATTTTCTAAAGTAGGTTCATATTTTAGTTTCATTTAAGTGAATGTTTTGATTAAATCATTTGATTAATCCTAAGCTTAGATAAACTCTAAACTAACCTATTCAAAAAGAAAGGCATTTTAAGATTAAATAAAATGAATCAAAATTCACATAACACACATTACTTCACTTGTTTCCCAACATATATAACATTCATATGGATGGACCTAAGCATATATATACATGAAAATGAGAGTAGTTAACACACTTTATGATGCATGCTAAGTAATTCATTTAAGAAAATTTAGAAGTTGAATATGCATGATTTTTCTTAAATAGAAAAGGTTTTCCTTATCCAAAATTTCACATACATACATGAATGTAAGAAAGGCATAAGTGAGTACAACGCCATTGTTAACCAGAGGTTTAAGATATAAGACCTACTTAGGGATACTTAAAGCCTCACAACCTCAGGGTTGTCTAGACTGATATACCACTTTCCTTAAGTACAAAAATCTATATAAACGAAATGAAATGGAAAAAGAATATGCAAAAGTTGTTTAATAGATTTATTTTGTTTATGCAATTTATGGATGTAAGTGTAGGTAACCATTCTTAAATGGTAGCATAGGAATGAATAGGATATTAAATTAAGTGAGCATTAGGTCATTTTCAAATGAACCTTATATCTCACCAAAATTTCTATTCAAAACTATACCAACATAGGAAAGAAAAGAATCCTATACTAAACATACCTTTATAATATTTCACATGCAAGCTTATAATTAAAGTATAAGTAGCATATTTTCAGGTTTGATATTTCATTTATAAGTTTTGAAAATAATTTGGATTTAGTGGTGATAATAGCCACTCCTATTTTACTTTAGCCAACACATGCACATTTGACATAACGTAAACAATTTCATTTTAGAATTTGAAATATGAATTTATGAGTGCATGAAATCACATGGAGTACAACTTAACATGTTGGGAAAGATCCAAAGTAATGAAATCATGTAAACAAACTCACTTTACTTAAATCCTAAAGACATTCTTATAGAATAAGAAAATTTAGAACAAATCAAAGCGAATCTCAAAATGATTTTTGTTTAGTTTGAAGTTTGATTTATTTTTGAAAAGGTGAGATGTGTTTGCTATTAATAACCCATTCCCACATGTGTTTGATATTTTTATTTAATTTTTAAACAATTAAATCCATTTTATGTGTTTATAAGGTTAAGGTATGAATTAAGTGGCTTAATTAACCCTTACCTACACCACCTTAGAAGAATTAACTAAGTAATTATGAGCTAATGAAATGACATAAAACCAACAAGGTATTTAAATTTATAATGCACCTAATAATGAAAAGGCCTAATGCAATTTGGCTCACAATTAAAAGCAAATTAAGCTAAGGGGTTTAGCTTAAGTATTTTTAAAACACCTTTTCACACATGTGAATTGGGTTTTAATTTATTTAATTAAACTTAAGATATTAAACACCTAAGCATATACCCAAGGTAGATTAATTAAGTTATGGAACCTTTTAAAATTTTTGAAAATTGATTAAATGGATAATTAATGAGTTAACCCTTAATTAAGAGGGGATTAAGGAAAGAAAATGGGGGGTTTCGGGAATCGCTTAGGGAAATGCCCCAAAATCATTCCATAAACCCCTTACTCACTGACCCCTTAATCAAACCTAATCATAGGGTGAATCCACTAATCACACATTAATTACCCTTAATTACATGAAAGGGGTAATTAGGGAATGAAATAGAAATTCCCCAATTATGTCCTGAATAAATCTCAAGAAAATTAGGGGAGGCAGAGGTCATCCCCGAAAATGAATCCTATAAAATTGAGATTAATTTATGACCTAATTAAAGGATAATTAGCTAATTAAGATTCCCAAAGAAACCCAAATTCAGAGAAATAAGTAATTCAAAATCCATTGAATATCATTTTTAAAATATTCTATATAAAATTATCTTTCCATACCATTTTTCCTTCTATTTTTATAATTTTTTAATTAAGATTTATGAATTTTAAAGTTATATGGATTAATTAACAATAGGCATTTAAGTAATCCTTACTTAATCCTTAGCTCATGGCATATGTGGGTGTTTCTTTACACACGTCGCACCGTGAGGATGTGACTTAAATGTCACATCCCAAATGGCTATACGCGATTATCTCACCATCCGATCAAAGATCGGACGGCTAAGGATTCACCCGTGGTTTTGAAAGGATAATGGATTTACTAAACATGCTAAATAATTTGAGTTGTTCATATAAAATGCATGGATGGATAACTGAGATGAGCCAAGTTCTTCCCTGAGGATCAATGGAGACCATCCATGATCTAAGGGGAGATCCGAGCCTGATCTAGCATGGAATCATACAAAAATCAACCCACACCATCTAAACATAATTACCAACCTATCCAATGGTTGATTTCTCATGCCATAAACATTTCTTTCATAAAGGACCAACACCTATCAAGATAAGTGGTCAAAAAATTTCATACCTCACCAGAGGTGATTACTAGTGCTCGAGCTCGATGAGGTTGGTTCGTCTGGTGGAAACAAAGCCGTATTAAAATTCCTAGGCCTTGGGGTTGAGTGGATCAAAGGTTTAGACCAACACCACTTCACTTGGGCTTCGACTCTGATCCAATTGAGTTTTTCCTTACTGTGAGAACTTCAATCAGAGCTTGGGCAAGTTTGACTTGACCCTTTGATGGAGTGTACAAATTAGATGGAGATCATATGGAGGAAGTTGGCTAATGGATTGAGATCACCTATTTTGCACTATGCTAAACTGAGAATTATGGAATTGAAATCCTATCTAAGAAGCATAGGAATGCTTTGAGGTGGTTGCAATAGGTTCCTAGGCTCTAATCGATAGTGAGTGTATTCAAATTTCATTGAATTAGGGGGAATATATCTTCCCCTATGGAAATCGGATGGTCGAACCATCCTTTGCCATTTTGATCCAATTGATGAGATTGGAGAGATTATTTAGGTGGTTTTGAGTGTGCACATTGTCGGTCTGATCCAAGGAATGGATTTCCAACTTTCCATGTGTTGAATTTGAGCTTAATAAGGAATTTGAAATTTCAATTTGTGGCTAGGTTGTCTGGTTTGGTCTATGGACCAAATGGGTTGACTCAAACCCATTAAGTTTTGTGCACCACTCATCAATAAGTCCCCTTGAGCTTTTAGGAAAGCTTCAAGTGATTGTGAAGAGTATATGATAAAAATACCCATGGGTTAGGCTAAAATTTGTTCTATGGCCTAGGGGTAGGATGATCATTTTACTTTTTTTTCACTTTGGACATGTTAGGAATGTGGAGAAACTAGGTTTGGCCAAGTTTCAGTGGATTTGGAATCCATTTGATAGGGTTTGGCTCATGTGGACCCATTTAGGTCAAAATGGGTCAACTTTGGTCAAGTTCACCAATAAATCAAATTGGGTCAAACCAAGGGTTGGGTCAATTTGGTATGACCATTTTAAATGTTTTGGTGGCTTTGGTTTGATTCAATTTGGTATATATTTGGTTTCGACTCATATGACTTCACTTAGGTCAAATGGGTCAAGTTGACCCATTTAACTTGTTTGATCTATTTGAGGTAGGACAAGGGTAGGTTTAGGTTAGGTTAGTCATATGGAGTATATTGGTATCTTTGTTTCCAATAAATTTGTGTTAAGTTCTTTGGCTCAACATGTCCCTTTAGGTCATGTTGGGGTCAATTGGGCTATGTTAGGTTTAGTTAGCCAATTGAGGCTTTGGTCAAGTTCAACAAGTGATTTGGAATGAACCTGACCCATTAGTTTGAGTCAATTTGGCTTAGATCAAGTTTTGACATATTTTGAATTTTTAGGTCAACTTGGGTCAACTTGGCTCAACTGGCCAATTGGGCTAGGTTAGGCTCAAATCTTGGCTTTGTCAAGTTCAAACATAGGTCATGAGTTAACTTAGATCAATGGTTTCAGTCAATTTGGCCTATGGTAGAATTTGGCTGTTCATTTGGGCTAAGTGTTGACTTGGTCAACCCTTAGGTTTGACTTGGTTTGACCCAAATTGATTGATTGATCATCCCATGATGATTGTTGATCATGATGAGAGGGATATATGAGTTTGGTTAAATCCAATTTGGTTTGGATCAAAAGTTGGCTCATAAGGGTACTTTAGGTCACTTTGGGTCAAGTGAGCCTAAGTGGGACAAATGGCTTGGTCAAATCTTGATATGAAGTTGGTTGATCTAGTATATGGACTTATGATTGAAATATAAATCCATTTACAAGTGGTTTGAAGTGAAATGAGTTTTGATCCATTTGAAAATTTGATATTCATATGAAAGGGTTTTGGGTTTGATTTTTTTTATTTGGGTTTAGATTGTTTGATTGAGGTTTGGATTTATATATGAGCTCATGATTGTAGAGTTGACTGAACCATGAGAGAAAATCAAGGGTTTGGCTTGATTTGAATGTTATTTGGCTAAGTTCAAAATTTTGACTTGAAAGGCTTAGATTGGATTTTGAATGGACTTCAGTTTGATTTTTGGAATAGGTTTTTATTGTTTCAATTTATATTTTATTTATATATGTAAATATAAATGAGAATATAAATTTATCATGAGAAAATTTCAAAAATTTGAAAGAGTTTAATCATGATTTAGGTTAAATCCATTAAAGGGAATTTAAAGGATTTAAAGAAATTTTATAATTTAAAATTTAATTTTTGAATTGGATTTGATTGATTTATATTTGTATTTCATTTATATATGAGAATATCAATGAGAATACAAATAAGTTTTGAGAAAATCTCATGAGTTTGAGTAGGTTTGATCAAGGTTTAGGTTAAATCCATTAATGGGAAATTAAGGGATTTAAGGGAATTTCAAGGATTTTAAATTTGGAATTTAATTTTTGCATTTGATTTGAATGATTTATATTTATATTTCATTTATATATGAGAATATAATTGACAATATAAAAACTTTTTGAGAAAATCTCAAGGGTTTGAATAGGTTTGATCAAGGTTTAGGATTGATTTTGGCTAAGTCCTTTAATGGGAAGTTAAAGGGACTTAAGAAAATTTTCATGAGTTGATTTGGAATTTTGAGTTTGATTTGATGGGTTTGTATTTATATTTCATATATATATGAGAATATAAATGTGAATATAAATGGGTCATGAGAAAATCTCAAAGATTTGAATAGGTTTGAATCATGATTTTGATTAAGTCTTTAATGGAAAGTTAAAGGGAATTAAACAAAATTTGGACTTGGGAATTTTTGATGGCTTTTGATCATGGGTTTCAATCATGAGTTTTAATCATGGATTTAAATCATGGAATTGATTTGACTTTGGAGAAAATTAAATAGAATGGATTTGAAGTTTTGACTTGAAGGTAAGGAAAGTGAGGAATGGTTCAAGCTAAGTGTAGGCAATTTTCCTAACACCCCTAAGGCAAGACCTATTCCTATGGCTAAATCTTCTAAGTCTTCTAGGGCTAAGTTTGAGTTTCCACCTAATCACTAGATATGTCTTAAGACTAAGGAAATCTTAAAGTCTAAGAGGAATCCTAATCATAAGATGGAGGTGTTGAGAGCTCATCCTAAAAATGAGGTCAACAAAGGGCGCCTAATAGGTGTGGTGTGACTGACCAGGTACACCACACGTATTGGTGTTGACCGAAATGATCAACAACACTGAAAGATCACAAGCACTAATACAAACTATCTATCCCTGACCCAAGGGTGTAGAAGGAATCTAGAGCTTAGTGAAATGTGGCTCTACTTATGTCCAAGACATAAGAGAGAAGCAAAAATCCACTATGGGATAGAGTGTGAACCTTCCACTAGGGAAGCAAGTTCAAGTCATCCACAAGGGGATGAGATGTTTGATTTGATTCTCACTAACGAGAAATCTCTACTAGGGGAGAAGGTTAAATTTAGATTGATTGTCTAGTTTTTATATTTCTTTTGAAATTTGTTTGAGTTTTGTTGGGGAAGAATGTTGAATTTGTTTTAGATTGACTCCACTAGGGATAGAGAAGTGAACTTCCCACTAGGGAAGCAAGTTCAAATCATCCACGAAGGATGAGACATTGGATTTGTTTCAGATTTTTAGATTTTGATTCAAGGTAAAACACTATTGGTTTGTGATGGATCGCACTGAGTAGGAGCCATGGAGGCCTAGACCTAACTCAGATTTACCAAATCAAATGGAGTAGTCTACCAACCACAAAGTAGGAATATCTAACTAAAGGTGGTGCCTTTCGGTATGCAACAGTCAAGTTAGGAAAAAAGCATGGAGACTCACATCTTCAACAACTAAGAACCACTGGGGTGATCAATTGTTTAGGGAAATAAATCAAACCTGACCTAGGATTGACTATTGAGTGAATGTCGTTGGGGGACTTAGATCAAATCAAAGATAGTCATGAATTAATTTTCATTTTTAATTTATTTTGATGGGCTCCTTTGGTTTGCAATGGATCAAATAGAGAAGGAGCTTGTAGAAGCCTAGACCTATGTCAGATTACTAAACCAAAGGGAGTAGCTTCACACCGATCGGAGAACTATTCGACCAAACGAGTGCCTTTTTGTTTGCAATGATCATTTCAAGGGAAGAAAACTTGGGGACTTGCATCTTCCACTAGAAAAGACCATCAGATTGTTTTGGGCAACAAATTAAACCCAACCTAGGGCGCCTAGATAGTCATGCTTGAAAGAATGCATCATAGTCTTATATCTTCCAAAGCGAAATGACTATCGGGGTAACTTGCTTGTAGAAAAATATGTTGAATCTAACCTAAGGGTGACTACGGAGTGAGTGCCAACTCGGGGATTCATCTTAACTTAGGTAGTCAGGCAATTCCTATAGGAGTTTTGCTGATACTATCCTACAGATAGGATGCCTGCTTGGGAGAAGGGGCCCTTTGGTAGTTTGAATTCCTAATCCACAAGAGAAAATTTTGTTTATTTATTTTAGTTTATTTTATCATGGACCCTGTTAGTTTGAAGGACCAAATTGAGAAGGAGCTTATATCAGCTTAGGCCTATCTTAAATTTACTGAACCAAAGGAGAATCTACTCATCCGCTAAATAAATTTTCCAACCACAAGGGTGGCTACTAGGAAAGGGGGACTGTCCCATCCAAGAGTAACCCAGGTAGTGTTTAAATGAGGTCGCAAATGACTTGATCCAAATATAGTGCCCGTAGGTGATGGGGTCGCTAAGGGGCTTAATCCAACACCCTACAGAAAATTACATGGCTAGTCACATATCTAATAGGTATTTAATGTCTAACTCAATGAGAAAGCTCGGGGACTCATATCTGCCAAGAGTGGTGTACTCACCACCGCCAACATAACATCAACCAACCTAAGGTGCCCATCGCAATCAATCGCCTAGAAGAAAGCTTGAGGACTCACATCCTCTAGAAGCCGATGGGATAGTCTATCTTCAGTCAAGTATTATCCAACCTAGGGTGACTACTTAGAATGGGGACATTAATCGACTCAAAAGTAGAGAGGGAAGGAGCCTCTAGTGTACTTACCCTAAACCTCAAATATAATCGACCTAGTTAGTGCATGATGGCTAGTTCAAGAAGAAAGCACGGGGACTCACATCCTCTTAAGGAAAGTCAACACGAGGTAGCTTACTGGCTAGGTAGTGAAGCTTACCAAACTAAGAAGGTGCTCGTTGGTTTGCAATGACCAAGTTAGGAAGAAAGCTTGGGGACTCACATCTTCTAACAAATGACCACTGGGGTGACATACTAGCGAGGTAGCATGTAGACCAGAGAGCAAAGTGAGTGAGTGAGCGGGGCTTGATCCCACATAAAATAGCTCAATACAAAAGATTAGTGTTTATTTCATGCATGTGTTAAAAGGAATAAGATGCCTCTGGGAGACTCTTGCACTTACCTTAAACACACTATGGGTTTGATGAAATAATGCCAAGGATGGGACAAAGAGTTCCTACTAAGAAAGGATGTCACTTGGGTTCTCTCACACCTAACTTAGTTATGATAATCGAAATAGGATGCCTCTTTGGTTCTCTTACACCTATTCTAAAAGAATCAAGAGATTGTGTTTGTGTTGTGAAAGAGGGATAGGATTCCACTCGGGGACTCTTACACCTACCCTAAACACGTCACAATAGATTCGTAAGATAAACAAACAACATTTTGAAAGAATAGAATATTTAATGAATGGAATCAGATTTTGTACTTTTTTATTAATGATTGATTTCAAAAATGATTTATTTCATGGATAATATTCCTTTAAATAGAGCCCATTAATTGGAATCATCAGGTGTTCCACTTTATAATAAATAAACTGATAAGATCCTCTTTAGTAGGCCCTCTCTACGAGATAGAGGCCTTCCCAAGTGGGTTCAAATTTTCCTCCCATCTTTCGATGGGCAATAATTGGTCTCTTTAAGACTAACCCAATCTCTCCTTCTTGGAAAGACCTAAGGCAGACCAGCTTATTATGAGCTTGAATCATTTTAGCTTTGTACAACTTGAGGTTCTAGGATGCTCGTTGGCGCTTCTCCTCTAAATCTTCGAGCTCTTCTAACTGCAACTTTGCAATATGTTCTATAGTGATATTGCTACACAAAGCTATGCTTAGTGATGGGAGTTGGACTTCTAAAGGAAGAATAGCTTCAGACCCATAAACTAAGGAAAATGGAGTTGGCTGAGTCAAAGTTTAGTATGTGGTGCGGTAGGCCACAAGGCTTCAACCAATTACTCTTCCACTGTTGTTTGTTGTCATCAAGAGTTTTCTTTAGTATACGGATGAGAGTTTTGTCAAATGATCTACTTAGCCATTACCTCTATGGTAGTAGATGCGGGAGTATCTATAATCTATATCATGTCTTCTGGAAAAGCTGTTGATCTCGTGCTTTTGACTGCAGTACCATTATCAGATAAAATACGTTGAGGCACCCCGAACCTATATATGATTTGGTTTCTAAAAAACTAAAGCACACACTGAGCTATGACCTTTCTGTGTGGGATGGCTTCCGCACACTTGGAAAAGTAGTCAGTGGCAGCTAAGATGAATCGATGCCCCTTGGAAGAAGGAGGATCGATCAGACCCATAATGTCAGTACCCTAAACCATAAACTATGAAGCCAATGTAGGGTGTAGAATGTTGGTGGCTGGTAGAGGACCACACTGTGCACCTAACACTGATGGAATCTTCTAGCTACATCCAAGCAATCTATGATCAATGCATCTCCTAGCCAAAAGTATCTAAGTCTTTTGATCTTCATCTTCATCTTCGGACTGGATTGATGAGCTCTGCATAGACCTGAATGTACCTTAGTTACAATGCCATGGGCTTCGTGTTTGTCTAAACAGTGTAATCACATCTATTCAAAGGATTGGCGGTACAGGGTGCCATCAACAAGAGCATAGGAGAGAGCTCTCTATTTCACCTGATGGGCTTGTGACTTTTCTTGAGGTAGTTTGCTGGTGTTCAAGTAATTTATGAATGATTGCCTTAATCCAGCTCCTTATCCATTTTAGCAATGATAACCTCCCCTTTAAGTGAAAATCTCTCGATGAGTTCAAAATCAATAAGGGATAGGACTTGTCTATTTTGGACCATTATTGAAATGGACTCATCTTCCAAACATGCCAACTCTTTGGCAAGTTTGTCCAAGGCATCTACTACTGCGTTCTCTGCTCGGGGAACCTTGTAGATAGTTACTTTGGGAATCTAGCCCAATAGCTTCATGGTATACTGTAGTAATGAAGAAGCTTGGGTTTAGGATCTGGTAGGACCTGACGATTTGGTTGATGACCAATTGAGAATCCCCAAAGATGTTGATGCTTTTGACACTGATAGTGATGGCTAACTTCAGACCCGCAATCAATGCCTCATACTTGGCTTCATTGTTGGTGTAGGGGTTGGAAAGATAGTATGAGAATCTCATCACATCGTGGTTTAGAGTTAGAAGAACTATTCCTACCCCTACCTTTCCTGGGAGAATAGATCATGGTGCTTCACCTTTAAGAAAAGAAGTAGCATCATCAAAATACATCTCCCAATGGCGGTTGCCAGCCCCCCCTAAGTTCATGATTTGTTCATCGGGGAGATCATCATTAAGCAGAGAATCAGCATGAAGTGGGTGTGCTGCTAAGAAATCCACCAGTGCCTATCCTTTTACCGCACAGAGGGGTATGAATGTGATATCAAACTATAAGAGTATCATAGATCAATGAGCAAAATGCCCGGAAAGAGTTGGCCGTGTCATGAGGTACTGTAGCGGATTTATTCGAGAGATCAAGTTCACCTTATGGGAAAGCATGTAGTGTCGTAGCTTCTGAGATGCAAAGATCAAAGCTAAAAAATGTTCTCAATAGGTGGATAGTTTGCTTCACCAGGGATAAGATGATGGCTGAGGTAGTAGAGAGCGCTCTCCATCCCTTTGTCATTGGCTTGGGCCAACAGAGCATAGAGGGAGTCATCCAATGCATCAGTGTAAAGGATGAGTGGTCTACCCAGGATAGAGGCTACTAGAATGAGTGGCTTCACCAAGTGCTCTTTGATGTCTTCGAATGCATGCTCGCACTTATCATCTCACTTGAACTTGGCATCCTTTTTGATAAGTGCAGAGAATGGCTTGCATCTCCTTGATAAGTTTGAGATAAAGCGTCTTAGATATGCCAGCTATCTTTGAATGGATCTGAGTTGAGTTAAACTCTTAGGTGGTGGCATTTCTAATATAGCTTTGATATTTTTAGGATCTATTTCTATTCCCCGATGTTGAACAACAAACCCAAGGAATTTCCTTGAAGCGACTCTAATGCACACTTCAGGGGATTCATTTTGAGAATATATTATCTTAACTGTAAGAAAATTACTCTCAAGCTAAAGAGGTGGTCTTCCATTTCTCTAGTCTTGACTACGAGATCAACAACGTAGCACTCAACTTGATGATGGATGAGTTCATTGAAGATCTGAGTCATGGCCCATTGGTATGTAGCTCTAGCATTTTTAAGGTCGAAAGGCATGACCCTATAATAGAAAATTCTAATCGGGGTTTGAAAAGTAGTGTTTCTTTCATTTTCAGGATACATTTATTTGGTATAGCTAGATGATCCATCCATGAAAGAGAAGACTGCATGAGATGAGGTAATGTCCACCATTAATTTTGGTATATTTAGGAAAATCATCCTTAGGGCATTGTTTAAGTCACTAAAATCAACTCAAATGTGAATTTGGACATTCTTCTTCTTAACTAGTATGACACTAGCTAACGAGGTAGGATATTTATTTCCTGATGAAACCAGTATCGATCAATTTCTTGACTTTAGAAATGACTTGTTGTTCAATTTTTAATCGCATACATCTAGGAGCTTGCTTAATAGGGGAAACGTTAGGGTCAATAGCCTAACTAAGTCATTGGTTTCTTCTTCATTCAGCAATGAACTGATGTATGTCGGGTAAGAATTTTATTCTATCTCAAGGTTTATTTCTTTAATCATGTTGATTGTTGAATGAATATCCTCCTTAAACTCTGGCAGTGCCTTTTTGACTTGAAGATCATCTGAAGTTTCTAAACACACATTCTTATAAGAGTTGGGGATGTGTGAGAAGAACCTATCGATTTCAAATGATTGGTAACAACTAACAAGAATCGCCATCCGGGCCCACTATATCAAATCCTAGTCCTGCTCTTGATTGTGCTTCCCTACCTGTATTATTCCATAACTTCTCAAAGTACTCTGAATTGTGCTTAGACCATGTGTGAGGAACCAAACCTTTCAGAGATTTTGAACACAAGGAGAGTAAAATCAAAAGTTAATTCCATTAATTCTTTAAAAGTATCCTCCTCAAGTCCTGCATTAAGCTCTAGACTTGAGGATGATGAACACAAAAAGAATCTCTTCTGCCTCATGTCACTGGGAAGACTTGAGGACTTCTTTTACTACTAAACCTTCAACTTTTTGAGATGTAAGTAAGATAAGAGCTAAGGTACTCAACTGCTGTCTAATAGTTTCATATAAACCATATTTGAACACTTTTCTTTGCTTGGAGGCCTGGTCTTCGCCTCTGTCTAAGTCAAAAATCACCTCCAATGGAACCTACTGAGAGGAGTTGACTGGTATAATCACATTAGACTCATCCTCCGAGGATTCCATGTCTATGTGGATAGTTGGGGTACTCTATGAACTAAACACCTCTGGTTGGGCCAACTAGGGAGTATCCCACCTCAAATCGCTTTTCTTCTACCTCTACTTGGTAAAGGTTGAGCTATCCTACCCACATATCCATATGATGGAATGAATTATGGGTGGAATGTGATATACGAATCTATTTCTTCTTCAATTCCCCTTTCTTGTGTACTTGGACTTTCCTTTTTCTTTCCATTTTCTTTTTTTTTTTCTATTGATTTTTCATTTAATGTTTGTCCATGTTCATGAGAAAGGGTGTGTTGAGGAAGATAGTAGGTCACATCCTCATAAATCCCAACCTTTCTAACTGAAAATGGTTTTTCATCCCCGTTGACATGGTATTCAATTCCATTTTTTTGAACTTGATACACTGATGAAGGGAGGATGAAATGATCATGTTCTAATGTATCCAAGGCCTACCAAGTCAAGTAGTGAATGAAGTATTAAATCAATGATGTAGAACTTGGCTTCAATCTTCCAGTCACCTATCCAAATCAACACTATGGATCCTAAAGCCCCCTCACCTTGATCATTGAATTCTCTCAACATCATTCGATCTCCTAAGAGTGTGGAGATGTCAATCCTCAAATAGGAAAGGGTCTTTAGACTCATAATGTTCATCGATGCACTTGAATCCATGAGAACTCTAGCAAGTTTGAACATGTCCATGTTGATTGTGATGTATTGGGGATGGTTTTTCTCTAAGTCCCTTAGAAGAAAGTCTTCATATGTGAAGGTTATCCCTTGGGCTTCTTTTGCATAATGTGCCTCCTCACCTATAGCGATCAGTTGAGCTAAGCATATTTCAGGATCAAGGAGGGCCTTGATTAGTGACTCCCTCATTTGTTTGCATAAGAAAAGGGCATCATATATGCTTAGCTGAGATGACAACTTTCTTAGATGTGAAAGGATGTTGTAGTCCACCTTCGACTTGTCTTTCACAAGCATATCCAAGGGTAGAGCATCCTGTGGAAGGGCTTGTCGATCTTTAGTTCCAATGACTTGTTTCCCTCTATCTAGAGGTGCTGCCCTAAGAGGTAGAATCTTGCCACTACGGAGGTTGACTTCGGTAATCTCTTGAGGCAAGGTGGTGGAAGGTTCTACCTGCACACCAAGCTCACCTATAGCTTTTCCTCTGGGATCCTCTAAATTGAATGATTCGAAGTCTATCTCAAGAGGTGATTCTATAGTATTCAGAGTCAAAAAGTCTAACTCTGAATCAGAAAGAGGAAGATTATAATTGTTATAGCTAATTAGACTCGAAGAGTAATCATTTGAAATAGTAGAAGATAACTCATCAAAAGAGATAGATATAATTAAAATCAGCTTTATTCTTCAATTTATTGGAAGTATTTGGGGGTACAAAGTAGAAGTAAAGTAGGGTGAGTTGGGTAAGGGATTTAATGCCCTTATCCACTGATATAAGAGTTCTACTAGTAGAAGAAACAAAAGAGCTAGATGAAATGGTAGAACTTAGCGGTGTGGAAGATGTAACTAAAGGCTGGAGGGTGGACACAGTCAGTGGCTGAGCTAAAGGGCTATCCCGGTCCAACACATGCTGCTACTACTGCTGCTGTTGAGCTCCCCCTTTCTTAGAGTTAGCATTGGCAACTTGCAAACCTTCTTTGGTGTTGGAGGTTTGAGCTGACTCAGGCATCTTCAAAGAAAGTTTCTTGATCTTCTGAATTATTTTCTTAGAGGTTTTATACAAAGAAATGTCCCAACCTTTTTTTGGTTTTGGTAGGATCACTTGTATCCCCAAGGATTACCCTAATGGAACTGGAAGGTCGTTCCACAAGGTATTCCTTTAGGATAACTACAACATTGGTCTTAAAATTGTGATCAAGCCAGTCCTTGAATGTGAAGAAATCCTCCAAAATGTGGCCTAGCATATGATGGTAAGGGAAAAAGTTTGAATCATGACATTTGTCTAGTTCCTCCGGTCTCTTAGGCTTGGGTAGCTGAAAATCAGGCTTCTTTAAGAGATTCTTAAAGTTCTTCCTGATTACCTCCCCCTTAAAAGAATAAGGTTAGTTTATGTTTTCTAAAAGAGTAGGTGAACTATTACCCGATATATGCATGTCGCTACCTGGTATGGCTAAGGTGGTGATTGTGCTAGCCATGGAGGCTGTAGTGGAGGCCAGTATGGCTGCCTCGGTGGTGGCAAAGGAGGTGGAGGCTGCTGAGGTTATGGTATCTCGAACTGATCTTTAGCTGGTTGCTACCCCTTGTCAACCACTGCTACTGCTCCTGGCTTCTTTTCATAACCCTTCTACCACTTCTGCTTAGGCAACTGATCTTGAAAAGGCAATTATTTGGCCTCTCCTTGTAGACTAGCCGCCTTGTTTATTAGCTTCTCAAATGTCCTAATATTGAAGCCTTTAAGCATGAAGGCGATCGGGCCATGGATATTCTTCAAGAGAATCTCAATGGCATGTTGTTTAGACAGCTTCATTTACACTTCATACTCAGGTTACGCCATCGAAGAATATAATCAACAAGTGACTCGCTGGGGTGATGTTGTGCTACAATGAGATCACCTACAATAACCCTTTCTTGAGCTCCAGCAAACCTCTTGATGAAGAGTTTCTCTAACTCAGCAAATGTCTTAACTAATCAAGCGCTTTAGCATACCAATCAAAACAATACCTTTAGGCTACAAAAGTCTAAAAAGCAACCTATGTTGCAACAACTAGCCTTGAAGTGAGTTATATGCTACCTTAGATTCCAACGCCATCTCTTGAAGGAAAGCACGAAACCCTTGGGATGGATAGCATTGAATTCCTCCGGTAGGTCTACCCTTGGGAACTGATGATCCTCCCTAAGATTGAGCCAAAGCTTCTTTCACTTGCTGCTCAACCATGGATTTTAGATCTTTTTCTTGTATGGAGGTATTTTCCACTACCTTCCTATACAAAGTGCTACCTTGGTCAATGGGAGGTATAGTCCGGATGTGTCCAAGCATGCAACTTAGCAATGACATCGACCGTAATAAAATGAACTGAGGGCAAGTCAAGAACGACACTGGCTAACAAGTCCTATAACTGACGTGCCATCTTATCAATCTATTCCTCCTTCTGCCATAATTGAAATCAAAAGTATTGGGCTGATTCTATGATATCCTCTTGATCAACCTCATCACCTTCCTTGGCTTGTTGTTCCATAAAGAGAGATCCTCTAGTGTCGACCATGCACTCCAAAAATCTCCTAACAAGTCATCCTCGTCAGAGTCAAAACTGACCTTCTCCTCATCTAATGAAGCGTACCCCAAGATCTCCTTCTTCTCCATGAAATAATGTGAAACTATCTCATCTAAAGAACGGTCCATCTGAGCAAGCATAAATAGTTTAGGCTGACTGGTATGATCAATATCATGCACTGAGAGGCACCAAACCTATCCTGTCACAAGGGAGTCAATCTTGTACAGACTATACACACAAGATGAATGATACTCCTAATTGAGACTGGCTATGATAGGGGTAACAATCCTACGATGATCCTCTACCACTATTGCAACTGAACTGTCATCTGGAATATCTGTGGTAACTGTCACCATCTCCGCATCCGGCTGTCTCGGTGGAGTTGCTGAAGGAATGACCATGATGCTCCAAGGTCGCCACTCCTTCCGCACCACCACTGAGACAGAAAGTCAAGCAGGAGAGCTCAGCCTTACCACAATGGGTGGTGTAGGAGGGGTAGGATCCCTTGGCCATAGCCAGATCACCAATGGGGTGACTTTTCCCCGGATGTGGCTTTCATGTCCTTAGATGGAGTGGCAGATGCTGAAACCTGCACTAGCGAAGGTGAACGACGGGTAGAGTGGTGGGGTGGAAATACCACCGACTCTATGTGCACAGGAACTACCCTTATTTGGTGGCTGGTCCTAGTGAGAAGAATACTATTAGTATGGTCGGCACAGGTAGCGCGCCGAGCTGGGAAATCAACCTAAAATAAAATAAACTAAATTAAAATAAATAAAAGCTAAACCTAAATCTAAAATAAACTAAACATAAACCTAAACCTAATATAAATAAAATAAAATAAAATAAAAAATAAAACTAAAAAATAAACCTATAATAAAAACTTAAAACCTAAATCTAAAAAAATAAAATAAAAATCTAAACCTAAACC
Organism: Cymbidium sinense; assembly: GCA_021442155.1. Lineage (NCBI taxonomy): Eukaryota > Viridiplantae > Streptophyta > Magnoliopsida > Asparagales > Orchidaceae > Cymbidium > Cymbidium sinense. The sequence goes on from CM038216.1 coordinate 42,900,833, forward strand.
TAAAAATAAAAATTAAAACCTAAACCTAAAAAATAAAATAATAACAAAACTAAACTAAAAAATTAATCTAAACCCTAAAAACCCTTAACAATAAAGCTAAAGCCTAAACCATAAACTAACCCTAAACCCTAAACCCTAAACCCTAAAGCCTACACACTAAACCCTAAATCCTAAACCTTGATCCCTAACCCTAAACCTTAAAACCCTAAACCCTAAATACCTAAACCATAAACCCTAACCCTAAACCCTAAACCCTAAAAGCACAAACCCTAAAACCCTAAACCCTAAACCCTAATCCCTAAACCCTAAACCTAAACCTAAAGTAACTAAATAAATTAAAAAAATAAATTGAAAACATAAAATGTAATAAACTTAAACCCTAAGAATGAGTAGAACCTTGATGGCAGGAACATCACCATCAACTAGGCTCAGTCTAGACTTGGCGGTAGAGACGAAGGTGGAGGCGGCAGTTATCGTAGTGGTCGTGGGGGATCTGGAGGTGCTACTAGATATGGTGGTGGTGGTTGAAGCAGTGGTGATTATGGAGGCGGGAGGGGAATAGAGGTTACAACCATGGTTTTGATGGAGGGAGAGATCGGAGATATGATGGTGGATCCCGCTACTCGAGAGGCCGGAGTGGTTCTGATGGGATCCAGAGAAAATGAAGAATGGCCGATCCGATCTACTGCTTGTGGAACTATGTCTTTATAGTAGAGACAATTCTAGTTATCTAGGGTTTTTATCTATGTCATTGCTTGTGTCTTAGAAAACTTGGTGTGTCACTTGGTTGATGAAATCAAAGAAAAGAAATGTTGAATCTGAATTTATTCTATGTTAAAAAGAACCCCAAAACCCTAAATCCTAAACTAAAACTTGAACCTTAAACCTAAAACCTAAACCCTAAACCTTATACGCTAAAAACCTTAAACCTTAAAATGTAAACCCTAAATATTAAACCCTAAAACCCTATTCCTTAAACCATTAAACCTTAAAAGCCTAAAACCTAAACCCTAAACCAACAACCTTAAAACCCTAAACCCTAAACCCTAAACCTTAAACCTTAAACCATAACCTAAACCCTAACTCTAAACCCTCAACCCTAAACCCTAAACCCTAAACCTAAAACCCTAAATGCTAAACCCTAAACCCTAAAGCCCAAACCCTAAACCATAAACCTAAACCTTAAACTAACCCTAAACCCTAAGCTAATCGTAAACCCTAAAGCCTAAACCTTAAACCCTAAAGCTTAAGACCCTAAATCATAAAACCCTAAGCCCTAAACCCTAAACCATAAAATCTTAAAAACCTAAACCAAAACTAAATAAAATCTAAAAATAAAATAAATAATAAAACCTTAACCTAAATAAAATAAAAAATAAAATAAAGTGAAAATATAAATTAATATATAAACCAAAACATAAAAATAAAATAAAATAAAATAATAAAAATAAAATAAAATAAAATAAATCATAACCTAAACTAAATAAAAAAATAAAATAAACTTAGGAATAAAAAACTAAATAAAATAAAAATAAACATAAAATAAAACTAAAATAAACCTAAAATAAAATAAAATAAAAATTAAATAAAAACCTAAACCTAAAAAATAAACTTAAAAATAAAACATAAAAATAAATAAAAACTAAAACTGAAACCCCAAATTAAATAAAAAACCTTAACCTAAAATAAAGATAAATAAACCTAAACTTAAACTAAAATAAACTTAAATAAAATAAATAAAATCTAAACCTAAACTAAAGTAAAACCCTAAATAAAAACCTAAGCTAACTCTAAACCCTAAACACTAAACATCAAACACTAAATCCTAAACCCTAAACCCTAACCTTAAAGCCAAAATCCTAAAACCCTAAACCCTAAACCCTAAACTTTAAACCCTAAAAACATAAACCTAAATGAAATAAAACTTAAAAATAAAATATATAAAAACCTAGACTTAAATAAAATTAAATAAAACCTAAACTAAAATCTAAACCTAAACCTAAAAATAAATTAAAAGAAAATAATAAAAATAAACTAAAATAAAATAAATAAAAACCTAAACAAAACTAAAAAATAAAATAAACCTAAGAATAAAAATCAAACTAAAAAAAAAAAAATAAAAAAAGTAAAATCAACCTAAAATAAAATAAAAACTAAATAAAAACCTAAACCTAAAAAGTAAACCTAAAATTAAAACCTTGAAATAAATAAAAAATAAAACTTAAACCCTAAACTAAAAAAAAAAACTAAAATAAAAAAATAAAATAAACAAATTAAAATAAACTTAAACCAAACAAATAAACTAAACAAAGTAAATAAACCAAAACCTAAACCTAAAATAAACTAAACCTAAACTAAATAAAATAAAATAAAATAAACTAAAAATCAACCTAAACTAAAAAAAATGAAAAATAAACAAAAATAAAAAATATAATAACTAAACCTAAAAAAATAAAATAAAAACCTAAACCTAAACCTAAAAAAAAGACAATTAAAAAGTAAACCTAAACATAAAAAATAAAAAAAAAGCCAAAACTAAAATAAATAATCCAAAAAAAATAAGAAATAATAATTAAAAATAAAAAATAAAATAAGATAAAATAAATAATAAATAAACTAAATTGACCTAAACCTAGTGGTTTACTTAATTTAAAAAAAAAACCCAAAGCCCAAAACCCAAAATCCTAAACCCTAAACATTAAACCCTAAAACTAACCCTAAAACTACAACCCTAAACCCTAAACCCTAAACTCTAAACTTTAAGCATAATCCCTAAACCCTAAAACCTAAACTAACCCTAAAACCTAAACCCTAATTTCTAAACCCTAAACCTTAAACCCAATAACCCTAACCCAAATCTTGAACCCTAAACCCTTAACCTTAAACCCTAAACATTAAAACCCTAAACACTATACCCTAAACTATCCCTAAACCTTAAACACTAAACCATAAAAACCTTGAACTCTAAAGCCTAAATCCTAAACCCCAAACTAACCCTAAACCATAAGCTAAGCCTAAACCCTAAACCCCAACCAAAACCTAACCTAAAGCTTAAAAAATTAAACTCTAAACTAACCTAACCCTAAACACTAAACCCTAAAACCCTAAATCCTAAACACTAACCTTAAAACCTAAACCATAAAAGCATAAACCATAAAACCCTAAAGCCTAAACCTTAAACCCTAAACCCTAACCTTAAACCCAAAACCCTACCTAAAGTAATTAATAAATTAAAAAAATAAACCTAAACCTTAAGAATGGGTAGAACCTTGACAGTAGGAACATCACCGTTAACGAGGCTCAGTCTAGATCTTGTGATGGAGGTGAAGGCGAGGCAGCATCACAAAGGTTGGTGGACTGAGGTGCCGTGGAGTGGTGGCATTTATGGTGGTTATGGAGGCAGAAGACAATGTTAAAGAATGGTGGGGGGAGAGGATCGGGATATGATGGTGGATCTTACTTGAGAGGCCGGGTGGTTCTAACGGAACCTGGAGAAATCAAGAATGGCCAATCTGACCGCTTTATGTAACTATGTCTTTACCAGATAGTTCTAGTTATGTAGGGTTTTGATTAACTCTATGCATGCTCTTTTAATTTATGTCATTTTGTGTCTTAGAAAACTTGGTGTTACTTGGTTGATGAAACAAAAAAGAAGAAATGTTGAATATGGATTTATTCTTTGTTAAAATAAAACCAAAAAACCTAAACCCTAAACTAAAACTAGACTTAAAGCCTAAACACTAAACCCTAAACCCTAAAGCCTAATCCCCATACCCTAAACCTTAAAACTCTAAACCCTAAACCCTAAAACCTAAATCCTAAACCCTAAACCCTAAACCCTAAACCCTAAACCCTAAACCCCAAACCCTAAACCTTAAACCCTAAACTCAACTAACCTAAACCTAATCCCTAAACCTTAAACCTAAAAAGCTAAACCTAAACTAAATAAAACCTAAAATAAAATAAAATAAATAAACCAAAATAAAATAAAAAATACAATAAATAAAAATAAAATAAAATAAACCTAAACTAAAACCTAAACCTAAACCTAAACCTAATCCAAAAAAAATAAAAACCTAAAATAAACTAAAAAATATGAAACTTACAACAATAACAACAACAATAAGTTTTAATTAATACCATGGTTGTCTACATGAATCCTTCATCTCCATTATGTTCTATTATGTGTAAAATTCTCATTTAATTTAAGTATACTAACATCAATTAACCATGTCTTTTAGGTCTACCTCTACCTTTCTTAACATAAGCAAATCTAATGCGCTACTCTCTTAATCACATGGATCGCCGACACTTTATTTGGCCAAACCATCTAAAGAGACTCTCTCTAATCTTATCTGCCACTGGAGATACTCAAACTTTTTCTCAAACATACTCATTTAACCCTCAATCTCTAATTATAAAGCAACTCATCCACCTAAGCATCCTCATCGCTTCAACACTTTACTTGGTATCATGCTTCTCTTTTATTGGCCAACATTTTGCACCATAAATCATTGTAGGACTTACCACTATCTTATAAAATTTTCCTTAAGTTTAAGTACTTTTCTATCACACAATAGATGCATTCCTCCACTTCAACCATCCAACTTGAATTTTGCTAATAACATCTCCATCTATTTCACCAACATTTTGAATAAAATAGCCTAAAAATTTGAATCCTTCACTCTTTTTAATGAGTTGTTCACCTAATGTCACAAAAATACCACTATAACTTCTACAACTAAAATTACTCTCCATATATTCAGTTTTAGATCTACTTAAATAAAAACCTTTAGACTCTAAGGTTGACCTTCATAATTCAAGTTTCTCTTGGACTCCCTCTCTAGTCTTATCAATAATAAGAATGTCATCAACAAAAAGCATACACCAAGGTACATCTTCTTGTAAATGCCTAGTAAGACATCCATAACTAAAACAAAAGGATAAGGACTTAAAGCTAATCCTTGATCTAATCCAACTAAAATAGGAAAATATTTTATCAATTGTCCTTGTGTTTGGACACAAGCCTTGAGTATACATGTCCTTAATGACTTGAATATAACCAATGTTAACTCCTATTTTCTATAACTCTCCAAAGAACATCTCTTGAAACTTTGTCATAAGCTTTTTCAAAATAAATAAATATCATATGTAGATCCTCTTTGCTTTCTCTATACTTCTCCATCAAACCTCTTAACACATGTTTAACATCCATAATAGATTTACCTAGCACAAAACCAAACTGATGAGAAACTTTATATCACATCGTAACCTATGCTGCTCTCCCATAATTTTAATGTGTGACACATTAATTCCTCTATGATTTACAATTTATGCACCACCTTTATTCCTAAATATAAGAATCAACAAACTCTTTCTCCACTCATCTCGCATATTTTTAGTATTTAAAATAACATTAAAAAGATTTGTAAGCCAAGAAATTCCTTGATCTCCTAAACATTTCCACACTTCTATTGGAATATCATCAGGTCCTACTATTTTTCCACATTTCATTTTCCTGAAAGCTTCTCTTACTTCAGATTTACTAATACGATGATAAAAATGAAATTCTTTATTTTTGTTTAAGGTATTAAGTTTGCAAAAATCAATCAGATTTTCAGATCCTTCATTGAAAAGTTTGTCAAAAATACTTGATCCACCTATTTTCAATATCCTTTTATAAGAAAACTTCACCTATCTCTTTGGTTAGCTAACTTATACATACATCTTTCACCTTCTTTAGTATCTAATCTATTATTTAAATCATTAAAAGCTAAATTTTTTGTATCATATATTGCTTTCTTAGAATCTCTACATGCCACTTTATATTTTTCCCAATTCTCTGAGTTTTTACATCTAAACCAAGCTTTATAACAACACGCCTTATTTTTTATTTATTCTTGCACATTCTGACTCCACCTCCAACTATATTTATTAAAAGAATCTTTTCCTTTTGATTCTCCAAGCACATTTTTAGCCACTTGCTATTTTTTTCCCACATAACATTAGCTTCCTTATGAACATCCCAAATTCTAATCTCTTTTAGCTTGCTCTTAAAAATATTGTTCTTTAAGTGTCCCCATCTAATCCTAGACAATAATTTGATTTATGTTTCATCTTCCAATCTTTCATCTTAAAATCTAAGTCTAATAATCAATGTTGAGTATTTAAACTTTCACTTGGATTGACCTTACAATCTTTACAATCTAAATAATCTACTTTTCTTATGAGGAAATAATCAATATGTGTTTTACTAGATCCATTTTTATAAGTAATAATATGCTCATCTCTTTTCTTAAATAAAGTATTAGCAACTACAAAATCATAAAAGTAAAGTCTAATATAGTCCTACCTTCTTCATTAGGCACTCCAAATTCATAACCACCATGAATACTTTTAAATTGTTCTACCACTCTACCAACATGTCCATTTAAATCTCCTCCAATAAATACTTTTTCTTCAAGAGGTATCTTTTGTATTAATCCTTCTAATTCATTCCAAATTTTTTCTTTTGAGTTTACATACAAACCTACTTGAGGACCATAAACACTTATAACATTAATAATCTTAGTATCAACAATAATCTTTAAAGATGTAATTCTATTTCCGCATCTATTAATATTTATAACATTATCCTTCAAACTTTTATCTATAATCACACCTACATCATTTCTAATTTGACTTCTACCAATACCAAAGATTAAAACCTAAACTATCAATCTCCTTTGCTTTCTCCCCAACCAATTTAGTTTCTTGAACACATAAAATATTTATCTTTCTATGAACCATAATATTTATTAAATCCATTAGTTAACCTATAAGAGTACCTATATTCCAAGTTCCTAACCTAATTCTAGTTTCATGGACTAACTTCTTTGCCCACATCCATCCATAATGTGCTAACCCTTGCTTATTTAACACTGCACCTGGACATCGATGCAGTGGCGCTTGCACATTTTTTTACTATATTCAAGCCATATAGACTGCTTTGGGACGCTCTGATGAACACAATGTTTTAAAAGATTCATGTAATGATCATTTCAACAAGTTTACATAAATAAAATAAAAACTAAACTAAAAATTAAAATAAAATAAACCTGAAATAAAATAAAATAAAAACTAAATAAAAACATAACCTAAAAAATAAACCTAAAAATAAATAAAAAATAATACCTTAACCTAAAAAAAAAATAAACATAAACCTAAACAAAATAATAAACTAAACTAAAATAAATAAAACCAAAACCTAAGCCTAAAATAAACTATACCTAAACCATAAATATAATAAAATAAACTAAAAATAAACCTAAACTTAAACAAAAAAATAAAACCTAAAAATAAACATAAAATAAAAATCTAAAACCTATAAAAAAAAATAAAATAAAACCTAAACCTAAACCTAAACTTAAACCTAAATCAAAAATAGAAAACCTAAACTAAATAAATAAAAAATAAATAAACTAAACTAAATATAAATAATAATAAAAAAAATAAATAAAATAAATAAAAAAATAAACTATATAAATTAAATAAACCTAAACCCAATTAGTTTACTTAATTTTTTTTTAAAAAAGAATCTTAACCCTCAACCCTAAACCCTAAAACTAACCCTAAACCCTAAACCCTAAATCATAAACCCTAAACCCTAAACCTTAAAACCATACACTATAAACCCTAAATCGTAAACCCTAAACCCTTTACCCTAAAACCCAAACCTTAAACCCTAAACAAAAAACACCAAAACCTAAACTAAATAAATAAAAGTAAAATAAATAAATAAACCTAAACCTAAATAAAATAAAATAAAATAAAAATAAAACCTAAACTAAAACTTAAACCTAAACATAAATGTAAAAATAAAATAAATAAATAAAAACTAAACTAAAATAAAATAAATAAAAACCTAAACTAAACTAAAAAATAAAATAAACCTAAATAAAATAAAAACTAAACCTAAACCTAAACCTAAACTAAACCTAAACCTAAAACTAAAATAAAATAAACCTAAAATAAAATAAAATAAAACTAAATAAAAACCAAACCCTAAAAAATAAAACTAAAAATAAAACCTAAACCTACTAAAAAAAACCTAAACCTAAAATAAACAAAATAAAATAAACCAAAACCTAAACTAAAATAAGTTAAATATAATAAAACCTAAACCTAAACTTAAATTAAACCAACCTAAACTAAATAAAATAAAATAAACTAAAAATAATAAACCTAAACTAAACTAAAACCTAAAAATAAACCTAAAAAAAAATAAAACCTAAAACCTAAACCCATAAAATAAAATAAAACCTCAACTTAAAAAAAATAATAAATAAACCTAAACCTAAAATAAAACTAAACTAAAAAAATAAGCATAATTCTAAACTTTAAAAATAAACTAAAATTAAAAACCTAACCTATAAACCTAAACCTAAATAAATTAAACTAAATAAAAATAAAAAAATAAAAAACTAAATAAATAAAAATAAATAAAAAACCTAAATACTTCATTCATAAAAAAACCCCTAAACCCTAAACCTTAAACTTTAAAAACCTACAACCCTAAACCCTAAACCCTAAAAAACCCGAAAACCTAAACCTAAAATAATTAAAATAGAAAACTAAAATAAATAAATAAACCAAAAGCTAAATAAAAATAAAACCTAAACTAAAACATAAATCTAAACCTAAACCTATACCTAAAAGAAACGTATAAAATAAAATAAATAAATAAATAAAGTAAAGTGAAATAAAATAAATAAAACCTAAACTAATAAAAATATAATAAACCTAAAATAAAATAAAATACTAAATAAAACCAAAACCTAAAAAATAAATAAATAAAATAAAACCTAAATAAAAAATAAAAAATTATTCTAAATCATAAAATAAAAAAAAAACTAAAACCTAAAATAACTAAAACAAAATAAACCACTAAAATATAATAAATAAACCAAAAAACCTAAACCTAAAAAAGAAATTTAACCTAAACCTTAAACCAAATGATAAAATAAACTAAAATTAATCCTAAACCTAACTTAAAAATAAAACCTAAAAAATAAACCTAAAATAAAAAACCTAAAACCTAAACCTAAAAAAATAAAATAAAAATCTAAACCTAAACCTAAAAATAAAAATATAAAACCTAAACCTAAAACCAAAATAAAAATAATACTAAACTAAAAAAATAAAATTGAGCCTAAACTGAAACGTAAAAAAGAAATTAAAATAAAAAACTGAAACTAAAATTAATATACTAAACTAAATAAAAAAACAAACTTAAATAGAAATAATAATTAAAATAAACTAAAATAAATAAAAAATAAACTAAATAAATTAAATAAATCGAAACCTATGAGTTTACTAAATTAAAAGAGAAGAAATTTAACCCTAAACCATAAACCATTAAACTAACCATAAACCCTAAACCTTGAACCCTAAACCCTAAACCCTAAACCCTAAACCCTAAACCCTAATCCTTAAAACATAAACTAAACCCTAAACCCTAAACCATAAACGATAAATCCTGAAAACCTAAAAACCTCAACTTAAACAAAATAAAATAAAATAATAAAATAAAATTAAAACCTAAACTAAAACCTAAACTTAAACCTAAACCTAAACCTAAACCTAAATGTAAATATATGTTAAAATAAAAAATAAAAACTAAACTAAAATAAAATAAATAAAAACCTAAACTAAACAAAAAAACAAAATAAACCTAAAAATAAAAAACCTAATAAAATAAAAACTAAACATAAAATAAAAATAAAAGAAACTTAAAATAAAATAAAATAAAAACTTAAAAACCTAAAAAAAATCTAAAAATAAATAAAAAATAAAACCTAAACCCTAAACTAAAAAAAAACTAAACCCAAAATAAACAAAATAAAATAAACCTAAACCTAAACTAAAATTAACTAAACTAAAATAAATAAAACCTAAACCTAAGCCAAAATTAAAAAAATTTAAATAAAAACTAAAAATAAACTTGAACCTAAACTAAAAAATTAAACCTAAAAATAATCCTAGAATAAAAATCTAAAACTTAAACCTTAAAAAAATAAAATAAAAACTTCAACCTAAACCTAAACAAAAAAATAACACCTAAACCTAAAAACTAAACTAAAAATTAAACTCAACTAAAAAATAAGCATAAATCTAAACGTAAAAAATAATCTAAACTAAAACCATTAACTAAAATAAATATAACTAAAAAAATAAACTAAATAAAATAAAATTTAAAAATAAACAAAAATAAAAAATAAAATATATGAAAAAATAAAAAATAAACTAAACAAACTGAATAAACATAAACCTATTAGTTTACTTAATTTTTTAAAGAAAAACCCTAAGCTCTTAACCCTAAACCTTATACCCTAAGCTCTAAACCTACAACCCTCAACCTTAAACCCTATACCCTAAACCCTAAAACCCTAAACCCTAAACCCTAAACCCAAAACCCAAAACCCTAAACCCTAAAACCTACAACCCTAAACCCTAAACCCCAAACCCTAAACCCTAAACCCTAAAACCTAAATCTAAACTAAATAAAACAAAAAAATAAATAAATAAACCTAAAGATAAATAAAATAAAAACCTAAACTAAAGCCTAAACCTAAACCTAAACCAAAACATAAAATAAAATAAAATAAAAAATAAATACTAAACTAAAATTAAATTAAATAAAACCAAATTAAATTAAAAAAATAAAATAAACCTAAAATTAAACACCAAAATAAAATAAAACTAAATGTAAAATAAAAATAAAATTAACTTAAAATAAAAAAATAAAAACTAAATAAAACCTAAACCTAAAAAATAAACATAAAAATAAATAAAAAATAAAACTTAAACCATAAACAAAAAAACCTAAACCTAAAATAAACAAAATAAAATAAACCTAAACTTGAACTAAAAGAAACTAAAATAAATTAAATAAAACCTAAACTTAAATCAAAAATAAACTAAACCTAAACCCTAAACTAAATAAAATAAAATAAATTAAAAATAAACCTAAACTAAAATATTAAACATATAAATAAACCTAAAATAAAAACCTTCAAAACTTATGCTAAAAATAAAAACTTCAACCTAAACTTAAAATAAAAAATATAACCTAAACCTAAACTAAATAAAAGCTAAAAATAAAATAAATAAATAAACCTAAACCTAAATAAAATAAAATAAAATAAAATAAAATAAAAACCTAAACCTAAACCTAAACCTAAACATAAACCTAAAAAATAAAATAAATAAAAACTAAACTAAAATAAAATAAATAAAAACCTAAACTAAACTAAAAATAAAATAAACCTAAATAAAATAAAACTAAACCTTAAAACGCAACCCATAACCCTAAACCACAACCCCAAACCCTAAACTCTAAACCCTAAACAAACCTTAAACCCTAAACCTTAAATAAAGATGTCATTAGGAGTAAGTCTAAGGAATGACCTAATCCTAACAAAGTTAGAGCTAAAGAAAATGTCTTCAAGAGACTTTCCCTTGATTATTAGAGATTTGAATCGCTAAACCCTAACCCTAAATCATATTATAAAACCATATGTTATAGTATAATGTATCATCATATATTTGAGCATGTAGTTATGTCTTTTTGGATGTTATAAGATGTTTTGAAATATTTTAGTATATTATGGTATTATGCCTTATAGTTTATTTTAATATAAATCCTAAAAATATTAATTTAATAAATCAGATGATGAAATTTGTTAAATTTGAAGTGGGAATTAGGTTGTAGTACTAAAGGTGTGCTATGCCACTTGTAGTCTAAAAAGTAAGATTTTATGTTCAAAATAAATATTATAGGTTGTACCATAGTATAGCATCATATATCATAATATATTATTCTCTGCATTTTTAATTCTTTTAGTATTTTAAAATCATCCAATCGAACGGCATTATTTATAAAAATGTTGATTTAGACTTTAAAATGGTGGAATTTGGCAAAATTCATAATAGGTAGAGCATGGCACCATAATATATTGTTTCAATTTAAAATTTGTAAGCAATATGACTAAAATATATAGATTTTTATTATTTTGACTACTTTTATGATTTTTTATTTGAAGCAATCCCTTGTGATGTGATATGCAATATAATATAATATAGTATGTTATAGTGTATTATAATATAGGATGCCATAACATAGTGTAGCATCATATAGGCTGAGATGATGGGATTTGGCCAAATTTGAGGTAAGCTTTAGGGAACATCATTGGGGGTGTGCTATGGTGAGTCATTAATCAAAAGAAATGAATTTTGCATCCAAAATAAATGTTCATTTTTCAACCAAATTTTATAATTTTTTTTACTTAAAGTGATTCATTTAAAGGTGTAATGTAAGATAAGATATTATTTGAAAGCATATTAAAATATAATGTGCATAACAATATAACTTCACATATATATGAATGTTGTGGTGTGTTACTAAATGTTATTTTACATTTTAGTATGTTTTACATTTGTTATAATACATTGGGGAAAACTCACAAAAATGTTAATTTGAAGGTTCAGATGGAAGAATTTGGCCAAATTTACATCATACACCAAGAAGCAAGACCAAAAATATGCTATTTTGTACTAATTCTAATAGAAAAATAACAATTTTACATCCAAAATGAACATTATTCATATTTTGAGAAAATTTTATTATTTGTTCCTTTTAGGTGAATCTAATGCACTGTAATGTTATACAATATATTATATTATATCAAATTATAATATAACTTCATATATTGTAATATAATATAGTGTGTTAATTCCCTTGTAATATGTTTAGCATGATATTGTATAGTAAGTTTAAGCTTACACCATCGTAAATCACAAAATGTTGATAACAATGTTAAGATGATGTAATTTGAACAAATACATTTTAGGCTTTTGGTTGAAATATTAAAGGTGTGCATAAGAGAATAATAAATGATGAGAATTCCATGTGAAGGACATGGAGGAGATTAGGAGATCACACATGCATTGGACATGACATAGGGGTCTATGTTAAGAGTAGAAAGAAAATATCTAGGGATAAGTTTGAATTTGATTTGATTATATGATTTATAGAAAGATCCATTGGGGATAAGAATCTATAATTCATATTATTAAGATCAAATCAACTTTTAATTTTTTTAATTGATGTGGAGGCATGAGATATGGGCTCGAGTCTTTGGGGTATATGATCTTCCACTAGGTAGCGGTTTGGGCTATCCACTTGGGATTGGGATTTGATTTGATTTCATAGATTTTTTTGGAATGTATTGGTATTAAAGTTTGGTTGGATTTCTTTGATTTAGACTCTCTTGGGAGTTTTTTTAATTTGCTCTATTAGGGTGGTTGGTTTTGATTTGATTTGCTTGACTTGTTTATATATGATTTGGAGCTACTATGGAGAAGGGTGTGATTTAACTCCAGGAAAATTAGATTGGGTTTAATTTGCAGTTAATGTGGACCCTTCGGTATCGATGGACCCAGATGGGGCTCTCTTGACCTACTTACAAATCCAAAGGGATAGTCTACCAGTTGTGGGGTAGAGCTAGCCAACCTAAGGGGTTGCCTTTCGATGTGCAATTACTGTGCTAAGAAGGCATAGCAGACTTACATCTTCCAAAGTGAGGAGCAACGGTTGGGATGACCTGTTGGATGCACAACAAATCGAACCTGACCTAGAGAGACTACTAAGTGAATGTCGCTGGGGACTTATGCTAACTCAAAAGTTGTCAAGATTAATTTTATCATAATTTCATGTGATTTGATTTGGTTTTTTTGGTTTAGTTTGATTTTGAATTAAGGGCATATCTGCTGAGGAAGTGAGCTCAGTCAAATTTGATATATTTAATTTATGGACCATTTCAGTGTGCAATGGACCCACTGAGAAGGGGCTATATCATATTTGTCCTATCTCAAATTTACAAATCCAATGGAAAAGTCTACTGGTCGTGGGGTAGAACTAGCCAACCTAAGGGGTTGCCTGCTAGTGTGCAACGATTATGGTAGGAAGCAGACATAACAGACTTACTTCTTATAAAGTAGGGAACAACCGCTGGGGTGACTTGTTTATAGCATAACAAATCAACACGGCAGGGTCACTTACTAAGTGAATACTAGGGACTTATATCAACTCAAGTAGTTAGGTGATTAATAGGGATTTTCGACCTTACTACTAAGATGGGATGCCTTCATGGGAAAACATCCTAGGGGTATCCTAATCCACAAGTGAATATATATTTTGTTTATATGTTTGCATGGACCTATTGGTGTCTGAGACCAGAAGAGCTGCCTTGACTATCTCAGATTTATTGGACCACGGAGAATGCACATCCATGGTGATTCTCTAACCATAGGGGTGGTTACTAGGAAAGGGAAACTATCCAATCCAATAGTAACCTGGGTAGTGTCCAAATGGGGTCACCAAGGATGTGATCCAAATATAGTGCCAAAAGGGGAGGTGATGTTAGGGGCGTTATCTTGAGCCCTATAAAAGAAAGTCTATTTGTTTATGGTGGCCAACTCAAGGAGAAAGCAAAATAGACTTACTTCTACCATGAGTGGTGTATCTTTACCAACCAACTAAGGTGTATCTATCGGCATAGTGGTGTATCCATCAACATAGTGAGAACTATCCAAGGTGCGTATGCAATGACTGGAAGGAAAGCGTGTAAGCTTACAACTTTCGAAGTGGAACTAATCATCAGGATAGTCTAGTATTGGCAGAATATATGATATCTGACCTAGAGCAATTATTAAACAGGTAGCCCCGAAGAAGGACTAGACCCACACATGAAGTAGTCGGGAGGAATAGAGCCACTAGGGGACTTATCCTAAATTTCAAATATACTTGACCTAGTCAGTGCATAAAGGCAAATACAAGAAGAAAGTGTTGCAGACCCACATCCTCTTAAATAAAGCCAACATAAGGTAGCTTACCGGCCACACATTAAGGCCTACCAAACTAATAGGGTGCTCGTTGGTGTGTAGTGGAAAAATAAGAAAGGAAAGTGTATCATACTTACAATCTTTGAAGCAAGAAGGCCATTGGGGAAAACACTAGCAGGGTAGCACGTTAGCACGACCTAGAGTAGCTACTGAGTGAATGCCGCTGGGGGCATTATCTCAACTTAGGGTAGCCCAAGATAAAAGATATGTGTTTGTTTTATATGTTAGTGTGTAGTTTGTGTTTGTGTTGTGCCGATGAAGGATAGGATGCCACTCGAGTTCCTTAAACATACCCTAAACACATCGTGGAAGATTCACAAATAAAATTACTTTCCACATGGAAGAGATTGATTTCGAAATAAAAATTTCATTGATGATAATTATTTTCAAACATGATTTATAATATTTCTTTAAGTAGAGCCCATTTCTTGAAAGCATTGAGTGTTCTCCTATGGCAAAAGGGCTTTCTCAAATGGGTTCAAACTTGCCTCCCATCTTACGAAGGGAAACAATCAGTCTCCTTAGAATTAAAATAAACTCTTTCACATGAAAATCTCTAGGATGGACCAACTTGTTGTGAGCTTGAATCATTTTAGCTTTGTACAACTTGAGTTTTTGGCATGCTCACAAGCATCTCTCCTCGAAACCTTCGAGCTCTTCTAACTACAACTTGGTGTTTTCCTCTATTGTGATCTTGCTACCAGTAGCTATCCTTAGTGATGGGAGTTTGACTTTTAATGGTAGAACAACTTTGGACCCACACAGTAAGGAGAAAATAGTAGCCTGATTTGGAGTTCTATTGTGGCCAAGGCTTCAACTAACTACTCATGCCACTTATATGTTGTTGAGTGTCATCTTTAGTATTTAGATGAGAGTTTTTTTGAAGGCTTTTGCTAAGCCATTTTCCCTCAGCTAGTTGATTGTAGAATATCTTCAATCTATCTTGTGTATCTAGGTAAAGTTGTTAATCTTGATGCTCTTGAATGCAATACCATTATCAAATAAAATTCATCTAACCACTCTGAACCTATATACCATATGGTTCCTAAAAAATTGGAGCTCATTCTAAGTCGTGGACTCTTTGAGTAGAATCAACTTTGTCCATTTGGAAAGTAGTCAGTAGAAGCTAAGATGAATCGATGATCCTTGCAAGAAGGAGGATCAATCAGACCCACTATGTTAGTACCCCAACACTTGAATGGTCATAAAGCCAATGTAGGATGTAGAATGTTGGGTGGATGGTGTAGGACCACACTGTGTATTTTACATTGGTGGCATTACCAAGATGTATCCATGCAATCTTTGATCATCGATGTGGAGTAGTATCCTAGTCTCTTGATCTTCACTTTTATCTTTGGATCATATTGGTTAGCTCCACATAATCCTGAGTGTACCTCAGTCATGATCTTATGGGCATCATGCTTGTCTAAACAAACACCATGATTTTAGGCGTTGGTATAATACACCATCCACAAGAACATATGAAAGTGCTCTCTACTTCATCTGATGGTCTTAGGAGTTCTCTTGAGGTAGTTTTCCTTTATTTATGGTTGCCTCCAATCTTACTCCTCATCTTTCTTGGTAATGGCAACCTCCCCTTCAAGAGAGTACTTTTCGATGAGTTCAATATCAATAAGGGATAAGACTTGTTTATTTTGGACCTTTATTGATATGGACTCATTCTTCGGACATTCCAACTCTTTGGCAAGCTTGGATAAAGCATACACTATGATGTTCTCTCATTGAGGAATCTTATAAATGGTAACCTCTTGGATTTGGGCCAACAACTCTGTGGTGTACTTGTGGTAGTGATGGAGCTTGGGCTTTATAACCTTATAGAACCCAGTGATTTGGTTGATGACTAGCTGAGAATCCTCAAAGATGTTGATCTTCTGGATGCTTAGAGTAACAATTAACTCTAGACCACAAATCAGAGCCTCATATTTGGCTTCGTTGTTAGTGTAAGGATTAGACAGGTGATATGAGAATCTCACATCAGTTAGTTAAGAGAACTTGTCTTTCTTTGCATAGTAGATTATGGCACTTCTCCTCTTTAAGAGGAAGTCGCACCATCAAAGTGCATCTCCCTGCAATGAATGCTAGTATTCCTTATGGTCATGATTTGTTCATCAGGGAGATTATCACTAAAAAAAGACTCAGCAGGAAGTGGGTGTGTTGCTTAGAAATTTGCTAGTGCTTATCCTTTAATGTCACAGAGTTGTACGAAGGTAATGTCAAACTGCAAAAGGATCATGGACCATCATGCCAACTGTCTGGATATCATCAATCATGTCATGAGATATTATAGTGGATTAATCTTAGAGATTAAGTTCACCTTATAAGGAAGCATGTAGTGTTGTAGCTTTTGGATATAAAGCAGCAAGGGAGTCGTCTAACATAGTAGTGTAAAGAATGAATGACTTGCCAGGGATAAGGAATGCTAGAACTGGTGGCTTCATCAGGTAATGCTTGATTTCTTAAAAGGCATGCTCACACTTGTCATCCCACTTAAACTTGGCATCCATTTTGGAAAGTACTGAGAATGGCTGACATCTTCTCGATAAGTTGGATATAAAGCGTCTTAGATATGCTAATGATGCTTGGAATGATTTGAGTTGAGTTAAACTTTTAGGGGTTGGCATTTCTAATATCGCCTTGATCTTCTCTGAATTAATTTTGATTCTTTGTTGTCAGAGAACAAACCCAAGGAATTTTTTTGAAGCTACTCTGTATGCACACTTTAAGGGGTTCCTTTTAAGGATAAATTTTCTTAACTGTTTGAAAATTACTCTCAAGTCAAATAGATAGTCTTCCTTTTCTCTACTTTTGACCACGAGGTCATCGACATAGAAGTCGACTTGATGATGAATGAGTTCATCAAAGATTTGGATCATAGCCCACTAGTATGTAGCATCAACATTTTTAAGGCTGAAAGGCATGACCATATAATAATAGATTTCAACCGAGGTTCTAAAAGCAATGTTTCTTTCATTTTCATGGGCCATATTTATTTGGTTATATCTAGATGAGCCATCCATGAAGATTGCATGAGATGAGGCAATTCCATCGACTTGGAGATTGGTAGAAAAATTCATCTTTTGGACATGCCTTATTTAAATCCCTAAAATTGATGCATATGTCAATTTGGCCATTCTATTTTTTAATTGGGATGACGATGGCTAACCAGGTAGGGTATTTTTCTTCCTCGATGAAAGGCATGACCATATAATAATAGATTTCAACCGAGGTTCTAAATGCAGTGTTTCTTTCATTTTCATGGGCCATATTTATTTGGTTATATCTAGATGAGCCATCCATGAAAGAGAAGATTGCATGAGATGAGGCAATGTCCACCATCAGCTTGGGGATTGGTAGAAAAAATTCATCTTTTGGACATGCCTTATTTAAATCCCTAAAATTGATGCATATGTCAATTTTTCCATTCTATTTTTTAATTGGGATGACGATGGCTAACCAGGTAGGGTATTTTTCTTTCTGGATGAAGCCAGCATCAATCAGTTTCTTGACTTCATAAATGACTTTTTTTTCTATGTTTAATCGCATGCATCTAGGAGCTTGATTGATAGGGTTAGTAATAGGTTCTATTGCTTGTTTATGGATCGCTACATTAGGAGCCAATCTAGGCATATCTTTATAACTCCATGCAAAGCAGTCCTTAAACTCAATCAATAGACTAACTAAGTGATTAGTTTCAATTTCATTCAACAAAGAACTAATGTGTGTCAAGCGTGGATCTTCTTTAGTTCCTAAGTTGATTTCCTTAAGCTCATCGATGGTTGACTTGATCTCTTCTTCAAACTCTGGCAGTGCATCTTTGACTTCAAAATCATCTAAATCATCTAATGTTTCTAAGCATACCTCCTCATATGAGTTAATGTCGTTTGAGAAGAACCTATCAGATTTCAAATGATTTGCGATGACTAAGCCATAATCGTCATCATCGATTAGACCTATTGTATCAAATCATAGTCCCCATCTTGATTAAGAGATTTTAAATTTTTTCTTCCATATTCTTTCAAAGTAGTCTGACCTGTGCTTTGACCAAGTATATGGGATTAACACATTTTTTGCTAAATTATGAACACAAGGAAAGTACCAATCAAAAAGTAATTCTATTAAATCTTTATATGAATCATCCTCAAATTCTACATCAACTTCTTGACTTGAGGATGATGCTCTAGAACCTCAGTCTTCACACCTTTGGATGACTAAGGGGCTTCCTTAAACCCTCAACTTTTTTGGGGTTAAGGTTCCCGATGCCCTGCTTTATATATAGACTTGGATACACTTATGCTTTGCTTTAGAGCCCAGTTTTCATCTCTATCTTGCTCAAGTATCACCCACGTTTGATTAAAATTGAATTAGTATGTCTTTTCAATTATTAGCTGATTTTAATAATGAATGCATGCTACATGCTTTGAATATACTAAGAGCCATATTTGATTATTTTTGACTTGACCATGTGAATAGCTAAATTTTGGCTATTTAAATTTAATATTTGTTTAATATAAATTAAATTTTTATTTAATATTAAATTATTATATGATAAAATAATGTTAAAATAATAGATTTTTTGAAATAATTCAAAATGACCTTCTTGCTTATAAATAGCCCTCATTCTCTTCATGAAAGCATTCCTCGTTCAAATTAAAAACTCCTCCAACAAATCTAAGAGAAAATTTCCTAGATTTTCCTTCCAAGTGTTCTCCAAATATTGCAAGATCAAATCTTTAGTTTGGAAGCTTCAACATCTTCAACTAAGCAAGCTTTCTCAAATTACTTGAGTTTGTTTTCTTGATCTTAATCCCTTTTTAAGTTGTTCATACTATTTTCACCATCAATTTATTCTTTCCAATTTATACTTTTGGTGGATTATTCTTTGGACATCAAAGTAAAGTTTTCACATCAAAGTTTTTTCAATCATTTTTTTTTGTGAAAAACTCTTGTGATAGTTTGTAGGATTTATTTCAACTTGTTGAAATTTTTTATCTTTCTACAAATTTCTTTTGATTTCTTGAAATATTTCTTCATTAGTCTTATTTGAAAGATCATTTATTATTTGATCTATTTTAGAAGTATATTTTAACCATTTTAAATTAATTTGTTGTGCTAAAATTATTTTCATATTTGCTAGATCTCTCTTTTTAATTAAAGCTTACTAGCCTACTTAGATCTATCATATACTAATTTTATTTAGGTATTTTGTGATCATTTGCATTAATTGAAAGTATCTTTTCATTTAAAATAAAATAATTTATTTTTTGCTGAAATTTATTTTATTGTGCAAAAGAATATTGTGAATTTATTTTGAAATCATTTTTATATTAGTCTTTGTAATAACATAAATATCTTAGTAAGATCACTTTAAGATATTTATTTTATTATTCGATCAATATTAAGTGAGCATTTTATCTTACCAAACTTTTAAGTTGTAAAGTGATCATTTATAAGTTGTGAGATCACATTTTTAATTGGATAGCTTGGTATATTTATGAAAGATATATTTTATCAAAATTTATTATTTTGTATTTTTCATTTCATGCTATAAAATTTATATTGGGGTTGTACTCACCCCTTTGTAGGAGAGTAAATATTATTGTAGGGGTTGTACATGCCCCCATATAGGAAAGGAGAGTACTATTTGTAAGCTATTTTTACATTTAGTGGATTCCTACCCAAGGGTGGCTAGGCGTGAACATAGGCCAGTTTTGGTGTTTGGCTGAACCACATAAAAATTGTGTGCCTATTGTCTTTCTTTACTTTACTGTACTTTTATTTTTGCTGCATTAAGAATTGTATCTTTTCATTATAAAATCAAAAATTAATTTTCTACTAAAACTTAGAATTTAAGATTTAACTTTTAAAATTTTTAATATCACCCAATTCTCCCACCCCCTGCCCTCTTGGGTGCTATAGTTACTCACAATTGGTATTAGAGCCTATGCTCTTTTATTGGCTTAACATTCAAGAGTAGATCTTTTTACTATGGCACAAGGTTTCCCAAAGGGTTCACTACTAGAGGGACAATCCACTCATAGACCTCCATTTTTAGATAGTGTACCATTTGATTATCGGAAAAATATAATTAGTACATTTTTAAGAGGTTAAGATGCAAGCATGTGGAATATGTTGACACATCAATATCATACACCCAAGTAGAAGTAAATAACATTAAAGTAGAAAAATTTTTTGAGGAATGGACTATAGCTGAAAGAGAACTTAATGAATTAAATGCTAGGACTAGTAATACTTTACATTGTGCTTTATTACCTAATTATTACATAAAAATTTCTATGTTAAGTATGATAAAATAAATATGGGATAAATGCATTATAACTTCTGAAGGAACTAGTGAAGTTAGATATAAATAGACTTGTTCATAGATATGAGTTATTTCATATGTCTCATTACGAGATCTATTTCTAATATATACTAGATTGTGAAAATAATAATTAACATAATGCATTCTTTTGGAAAAACATATAGGAATAAAGACTTAGTCTATAAGATTCTTAGATGTCTTCTAAAAGAATGGGAAGCTAAAGTAACAACTATTAGTGAAGCTATGGATTTATCTACTTATCCACTTGATCAGCTTTTGGGTTCTTTGACAGCACATGAACTGGTTATTACTCAAAGGGATAAGATGGATAACTCAGCAAAAAGGGAGAAGGAGAAAGGAAATGCCATTGCATTACAAGTTGATGATAGTGATGACCATAGCACCTCAAGCTCGGGTGGTGATGACGATGAGGTGGTCATACTATCCAAAAGCCTCGGGAACTTGCTAAGGAAGAAGAATCAAAGGTATAAAAAATTTTGAAACTATAAATTTCAAACTAAGAAATTTCCTGTAGGTGAATGGATCATTTGCTACCATTGTAAAAAGCTTGGAGACATAAGAGGTGATTGTCTAGAACTTTCTGAATCAAAGAAGAAAGAGATTAATGCATAAAGAAGAAAAAATATTAAGCAAAAGAAGAACCATAATAATAAGAAGAAGGCTTTATGGGCCAATCCAGATTAAAATGAATCAAGTACTTGCTCATCCGATGAAGAGGTCAACATATGTCTTATGAAAAATGGAGAATATGACTTAGATTCTCAAGATGTATGTAATGATATATCTTATGATGAATTAGATGATGATTTTAATGATTTAGTTATTGAATTTAAAAAATTTTAAAAAGAATATGAAACCTTAGAAAATGAACATAAAAATTTAGATATGCATTTTTGTGATTTAAAAAATGTATGTGATAATTTAAAATGTAAAAATAATTCTTTATTAAATTGTTCCTTGTATGAAAACTTGAAAGAGAGAATATGTTTTTAAAATCAAGATTATAATTATGTTTGAAATCACAAGTTCATCATAATGCTTCATCAAGTAAAACATTTAATAAAAATTATTTGCATCATACACATCCCACTCATATATCTTATAATTATCGTGCTAAGCCATATGCAAACAATAATGTTTAGTGCAACTAATGTGATAGAGAAGGGAATATTTCATTTGATTGCTATGAACATAAATTACAAAGCACTAAGCAATCATCTTATGTATGGGTACCAAAAGGTACAAGCACTACACAAACAACACATGCTAGATATCTTGCTTCGAATTTAGAATGTGGACCCAAACATGTTTGGGTTCCAAAAGTTAATATGTGAGTTTCTTTTGTAGGAATGCCTTCAAAGAAAAATCAAAGAAGGCATGTGGTACTTGGACAGTGGATGTTCAAGACATATGATGAGAGATAAAGATAAATTCACAACTTTAGAATCAAGTGATGGAGGATTTGTTACATATGGAGATAGTGAAATGGGAAAGATCATTGGAATTGGTTCTATTTGTAAGAATTCTATCACATTAGATAAAGTTTTTATGGTAGAAGGATTAAAACATAATTTAATCAATTATGTGATAAATGTTTAAATGTTGTATTCCATGCATTATATTGTATTATAAAAAATAATGAAAATGTTTTGTTAGTAGGACAAAGACATAAAAATATTTATGTCATTGATTTAGATAGATTTCATGATATGAATTTGAATTTACTTTGTTTTAAAAGCACTCATGATGATATATGGTTATGGAATAGGAGACTGTCATATTAACATGCACACACTCAATAATATTGTTAAACTTAATTTAGTAGTTTGATTGCTTAAATTAAATTTTTATTCAAACTATGTTTGTGATGCATGGATTAATGGTATGCATTCTAGAAGCTCATTTAAAATTAAAAATATTGTTTCTACTTCTAGACCTCTAGAATTGTTTCACATGGATTTATTTGGTCCAATTAACACCACTAGTTTAGGTGGAAAAAATTATGGTTTTGTGATTGTTGATGATTTCTCTAGATATACTTGGGTTTTGTTTGTAACTTGAAAGGATGATGCTTTTGGTGAGTTTAGAAAGTTTTCAAAATATATTCAAAGAGAACAAAGCCTTTTGATTAATAGGATTCAAACTGATCATGGTGTCGAATTTCAAAATAAATTATTTGAGGATTATTGTGATTAACATGGGATTAGACATAATTTTTCTCCACCTAGAACTCCTCAACAAAATGGAGTAGTAGAGAGAAAAAATAGAATATTAATTGAATTAAATAGATTTATGCTTGATGAGTATAAATTGCCAAAAAAATTTTGGGCTAAAGCAGTAAATACTGCATGTTATGTGATGGATAGGATCTATTTTAGACTAATTTAGAAGAAGACACCCTATGAATTGTTTTTTGGAAAGAAGCCCAAGATTGAACACTTTCATGTATTTGGATGTAAATGTTTTATTTTGAATAATGAAAAAAGCATTTAGGTAAGTTTGATTGCAAATCAAATGATGGTATTTTCTTAGAATACTCTCTTTTTAGTAGAGCTTATAGAGTTTTCAATAAAATAAAAGTGATTGTAGAAGAATAAATACATGTTATTTTTGATGAAAATTTAATTGATCCCACTAGAAATGAAGTGATTGATGAAGATATGGATAATTTTAAGAAAATATATTTAGAATATATTGTGGATGATTCATTGCCTAAAGAATGGAAATATAATAAAAATCATCCAAAGGAACTAATTATAGGAGATCCTTCAAAAGGAGTTATGACCTAAAGACATAGTAGAGAGGTTGCAGATCATTCAACATTATCTGAGGTTGAACCTAACAATTTAGAAGAAGCATTAATAAATAATTTTTGGATT
Organism: Cymbidium sinense; assembly: GCA_021442155.1. NCBI lineage: Eukaryota > Viridiplantae > Streptophyta > Magnoliopsida > Asparagales > Orchidaceae > Cymbidium > Cymbidium sinense. The sequence continues at coordinate 42,925,019 of CM038216.1, forward strand.
ATTGCTATGGAAGAGTAGTTGAATCAATTTGTAAGAAATGATGTTTAAAAATTAGTCCAAAGACCCCAAGATCAAAATGTCATTGGAACAATATGGGTCTTTAGGAATAAGCTAGATGATTTAGGTTGTATTTTTAAAAATAAAGCTAGGTTAGTTGCACAAGGGTTCACACAAGTTTAAGGTATAGATTTTGAAGAATCTTTTGCACCCGTAGCAAGACTAGAAGATATTAGGTTACTTGTTACTTATGCTTCTTTTAGGGATTTTAAACTTTTTTAATGGATTTCAAGAGTGCATTTTTGAGTGGATTTATTGACCAAGATGTATTTGTAGAGAAACCACCTAGATTTTAGAGCCTTGATTGTCCAAGTCATGTGCATAAATTAAAAAAATCCTTATATGATTTAAAATAGGCTCCTTGTGCTTGGTATGATAGGTTATGTAACTTTTATATAGATCATGGAATTAGAAAGGGTAGAGTAGATACCACATTATTCCTTAAGAGCATAGATGATGATTTGATTGTGGTACACGTGTATGTTGATGATATATTATTTGGAAATACAAATGAATCTTTGTGCCATAATTTCTCATCTTTGATGTCTAAAGAGTTTGAAATGAGTATGATGGGAGAACTTAATTTTTTCTTAGGTCTTCAAGTGAAGCAATAAGAAAATGGCAGATTCATCTGTCAAACCAAGTACCCAAATGAATTGCTTGAGAGGTTTGACATGAAAAGATTTAAATCGAGTAAAACTCTTATGAGCCCATCTACAAAATTGGATTTAGACGAATTAGGAAAATCTGTTGATAAAAAACTTTATAGGAGTATGATTGGTTCACTTTTATACCTTGCTGCTAGTAGGCCTGATATTATGTTTGTTGTTTGTTTGTGTGCTCATTTTCAGGCCAACCCAAAAAAATCTAATTTAATACTAGTCAAGCGTATCTTTCGGTATTTGATAGGCACTACTAAGTTAGGTTTATGATATCCTAAAAATTCTTTATCATGTGATTTGGTTGCTTATTATGATGCTAATTTTGCTGAATGTAAAGTAGATAGAGAAAGCACATCAAGCACATGTCAATTTTTAGGATCATCACTTATGTCTTGGTCAACCAAGAAATAAAACTCTGTAGCTTTATCCACTACTAAGGATGAGTACATAGTTGTCAGTAATTATGTTTCTAAGGTCCTTTGGTTTAAGCAATAATTAAAAGATTTTGGTATTAAGCAAGATCACATTCTAGTTCAGTGTGACAATACTAGTGCTATTAGTTTGACAAAAAATCCTATCCAAAACTCATGAACCAAGCATATATAAATTATATATCATTTTAATAGGGATCATGTTTTTAAAGGTGATGTTAATATTAATTTCATTAGTACCAATATACAAATTGCCTATATTTTTACAGAACCATTACCAAAAGAACATTTTTGTACTTTAAGATGCATGCTTGGAATGTTAGATCCAGTTTGTTCTCAATTTTTGTTGTTGTCAAAAGGGGAGAAGAGTAAAATGTTGGCTAGTATTAAGTCTATTTCATGCATACATTTAGGGGAGCAACATTATTCATCTCTTGTGCATAATTTTTTTTAGAAGATAAATTTTTTTTCAAAAAACTATGATGAAAAGTCAATTTGCACCTTCAACGAAATCAATACCCAACATTAGTTTCTCATCATAAAAATGGGGATATTATTGGCTTAATGAGCCTCATGTTCAATCCGATCAATTTTGATGATAACAAATGAATGCTTGGATGTTCTAATGTATGTTGTATGTGTTTCAGATATATAAATTGCTAATTACATATCCAATACATCTCACGATATGTTTAATAAAATTACAAGTAGAAGAATGAAAGATAGATCAAAATAGATAATGTGAAGCACAAGATACAATATTTTAGGTTATAAGCATTTATAAATATCTTAGAAATTCATATAAGTTCATTGGCATGAATTAATTTGCTCACAACTTAACATATTATTTTTATTTATTTTAAATAATGATAATGAGGTTAATTTATATAAATCTCTATCTAATTAACATTCAATTATATATTTCATACATAGCATTTGAATTGTCAAAAAAATAAATGATAATAAATTATGACTATTAAGTGTAATTAGTTTATATATTTAATATAATTAAAAATTTTAAATTAATTTTAAGGTTATAGGATAACTAGCATATGTATGATTATATATAAACTATATCAAAATATTTAAATGTCATATTTCAAAATTATCAAAAATATGTGGACTTTTGTATTTTAGCCAAAGTCTTTTTTAATCAAGGAATTTATATCATATTTCATCTCTAATGGATTCCTTGGATTTTATCCTTTAATTTGATAGGTTACATGACCAACGTTTGATTAAAATTAAATTTAATATGACTTCTCAAACATTAGCTAATTTTAATAATGAATGCGTGCAACATTCTTTGAATATATTAAGAGCCATATTTGATTATTTTTGACTTGTCCATGTGAATAGCCGAATTTTGGCTATTTAAATTTAATAGTTATTTAATATAAATTTTAGTTTTATTGAATATTAAATTACTACATGATAAAATGACCTTCTTACTTATAAAAAGCCCTCATTTTTTTCATGAAAGCACTCCTCATTCAAATTTAAAATCGTTCTAGTAAATCTAAGAAATAATTTCCTAGATTTTTCTTTCAAGTGTTCTCCAAACATTGCAAGATCAAATCCTTGGTTTGGAAGCTTCAACATCTTCAACTAAGTAAGATTTCTCAAATTACTTGAGTTCAATTTCTTGATCTTAATCCCTTTTAAGTTGTTCATACTATTTTCACCCTTTATTTATTCTTTCCAATTTATACATTTTGGTGGATTAGTCTTTGGACATCAAAGTCTAAGTTTTTCACATCAAAGTTTCTACAATCATTTTTTTGTGAAAAACTCTTATGATAGTTTATAGTGTTTATTTCAACTTATTGAAACTTTTACCTTCCTAGAAATTTCTTTTGGTTTCTTGAAATATTTTTTTATTAGTCTTATTTGTTATATCATTTATTCTTAGATCTATTTTAGAAGTATATTTTAACCATTTTAAATTAATTTATTATGCTAAAATTATTTTCATATTTTCTAGATCTCTCTTTTTAATTACAATCTTATTAGCCTACTTAGATCTATCATATACTAATTTTATTTCAGTATTTTGTGATTATTTTAATTAATTGAAAGCATCTTTTTGGTTAAAATAAATTAAATTATTCCTTGCTGAAATTTTTTTTATTGTGCAAAAGAATATTATGAATTTTTTTGAAATCATTTTTATACTAGTCTACAAATTGTAATGACATAAACATCTTAGTAAGATCACTTTAAAATATTTATTTTATTATTTCTTATCAATATTAAGTGAGCATTTTATCTTGCCAAATTTTTAAGCTGTAAAGTGATCATTTATAAGTTGTGAGATCCCTTTTTGAATTGGATAGCTTGGTATATTTGTGAGAAATATATTTTATCAAAATTTAATATTTTGTATTTTTTTCGTGTTGTAAAATTTATATTAAGGTTGTACTCACCCCTTTGTAGGAGAGTACATATTATTGTAAGGGATATACTCGCAATGCTATTGGAGAGCACTATTCTTAAGCTATTTTGCATGTAGTAGATTCCTAGCTAGGGGTGGCTATGTGTGGACGTAGGCCGATTTTGGGGTTTGGTCGAACCACATAAAATTGTGTGCCTTTTATCTCTCTTTACTTTACTATATTTTATTTTTTGTTGTATTAAGAATTATATCTTGTCATTATAAAATCAAAAATTAATTTTCTATTAAAACTTTTAAATTTTTTAATATCGAACGTGTAGGATTTATTTTATTTATTTTATTTAGTCTAATTTTTATTTTTTATTTTATATATTTAGGTTTATGTTTTAATTTTATTTAGTTTAATTTATTTATTTTTGGTTTATTTATTTTAGTATAGGTATTTTATTTTAGTTTATTTTTTTAGGTTTAGGTTTATGTATATATTTATTTTTTAGTTGAATTTTATTTTTATTTTATTTTTTAGGTTTAGGTTTTATGTTTTATTTTTAAGTTTAGGTTTAAGTTTTAGATTTTTATTTTAGGTTTGTTTTCAGGTTTTATTTTTGTTAGTTTAGGTTTAGGTTTATTTTTAGTTTAGTTAATTTTATTTAGGGTTTAAGTTTAGGTTTAGTTTATTTTAGGTTTAGGTTTAGGTTTTATTTATTTTAGTTTAGTTTATTTTAATTTAAGTTTAGGTTGATTTTATTTTTATTTTAGGTTTAGGTTTTTTTATTTATTTTATTTTTCAGTTTTATTTAGTTTAGGTTTAGGTTTTTTGCTTTTTATGGTTTAAGGTTTACGGTTTAGGGTTAGTTGAGGGTTTAGGTTTTAAGGTTTAGTGTTTGGGGTTTAGGGTTTAGTTTAGGTTTTGTGAGTTTAAGGTCCAGGATTTAGGGTTTTAGGGTTTGTGTTTTGTTTAGGGTTTAAGGTTTAGGGGTCTTAGGGTTTAGGGTTTAAGTTTTTGGTCTAGGGTTTAGGTTTTTGTTTAGGGTTTAGGGTTTTTTGTTTTTTTAAATAAGAAACAAATTTAGATTCAACATTTCTTCTTTCTGATTTCATCAACCAAGTAACACACTAAGTTTTCTAAGACACAAGAGATGACATAGATAAAAAATGACCACGCATAGAATAAATTGAAATCCCTAGATAACTAGAATAGTCTCTATTGTAAAGACATAGTTCAATAACCAGAAACTCAGATTATCCATTCTTCAATTTCTCTAGTTCTCATCAAAACCACCCTGGCTTCTCGAGTATCAGAATCCACCATCATATCCCTGATTTATCCCTCTACCGCTACCAAGTCTGTAACCTCCATCTCTTCTCCCACCTCTATAACCACCACAACTCTGACCACCACCTCCATATCCACCAGCACCTCCAGATCCCCCACCACCACTATTTTAGTTATAGGGTTTAGGGTTTAGGATTTAGGGTTTAGTGTTTAGGGTTTAGGGTTTAGGGTTTTTTTTAAATTAAATAAACATGTAGGTTTAGGTTTATTTAGTTTATTTTTTATTTGTTTTATTAAAATATATTTTTTGTTTAGGTTTAATTTTTTATTTTTATTTAGTATAGTTTACTTATTTTAGGTTTATTTATTTATGTTTAGGTTTTTTATTTTAGTTTATTTTTTCGGTGTAGGTTTAGGTTTATGTTAATTTTTTAGTTTCATTTTCTTTTTAATTTATTTTATATGTTTATGTTTTATTTTTTAATTTTAGGTTTAGGTTTATGTTTTTATTTTATTTTCTTAAGTTTTTGTTTTAGGTTTTTATTTTAGGTTTATTTTTAGGTTTTAAGTTTTAGTTTAGGTTTATGTTTAATTTTAGTTTATTTTATTTTATTTAGTTTAGGTTTTAGGTTTTGTTTATTTTAGGTTAGGTTTAGGTTTTATTTATTTTAGTTTAGTTAATTTTACTTTTAAGTTTATTTTATTTTATTTATTTTAGGTTTAGTTATATTTTTGTTTAGGGTTTATTTTTTATTTTTTCTTAGGTTTTATTTTTAAGTTTATTTTTTAGGTTTAGGTTTTTATTTTTTTTATTTTTATATTATGTATAGTTTTTATTTTATTTAGGTCTTTTTTTGGTTTATTTTATTTCTTAGTTTAGTTTAGGATTTTATTAATTTTCTTTTTTTCTTTTTTTACATTTAGGTTTAGGTTTAAGTTTAGGTTTATGTTTTAGTTTAGGACTTTTTTTATTTTTTATTTTATTTAGGTTTATACTTTTTTTATTTTAATTTTAGGTTTTATTTTGGTTTAGTTTTAGGTTTTAGGGTTTAAATTTGTGGTTTAGGTTTAGGTTTAGTTCTTCATTTGGGTTGGGTTTAGGATTTAGGGTTTAAGGTTTATAGTTTAGGGTTTAGTGTTTAGGATGTTAAGGTTTTAAGGTTTAGTCTTAGATTTTTTTAAATTGTTTTTGTTATTTTTGTTTTTCTTTATTTTTATATTAAGTGAACTAGTAGGTTCAGGTTTATTTTTTTTTTTTAGTTTAGGATTTTAAGGTTTTAAGTTTTTAGTTTGTTTAGTTTATTTTTTATTTATTTTAGTTTTTTATTTAGTTTAGTTTATTTATTTTATGTTTATTTATTTTAATTTAAGTTTTTTATATTAGTTTAATTTTAGGTTTAGGTTTAGGTTTAGGTTTAATTTTAGTTTAGTTTTTTATTTTTTTAGGTTTAGGTTTTATTTTTTTATTTTTAGGTTTAGGTTTAGGTTTTAATTTTATTTTTTAGGTTTTTATTTTATGATTATTTTTAAGTTTTATTTTTTAGTTTAGGTTTAGGTTTATTTTTACTTTATTTTATTTTATTTACTATTTAAGTTTATGTTTAGTTTATTTTAGGTTTAGGTTTAAGTTTTATTTATTTTAGGTTAATTTATTTTAGTTTAGGTTTAGGTTTATTTTATTTTAATTTTTGGTTTAGGTTTTTTTGGTTTAGGGTTTATATTTTATTTTTTATTTATTTTTTGATTTTATTTTTAGGTTTAGGTTTTTATTTAGCTTTTATTTTAGGTTTATTATATTTTCCTTTTAGGTTTAATTTCTATTTTATTTAAGTTTTTTAATTTTTTTAAGTTTAGCTTAGGTTTTTATTTATTTTATTTTAGTTTTGTTTTTAGTTTTTATTTTATTATTTTAGGTTTAGATTTATGTTGAGCTTTAGGTTTAGGTTTTAGATTAGGTTTATTTTTTTAATTTATTTATTTATTTTGGTTTAGGTTTTCTTATTTATTTTATTTTTAGGTTTTATTTAGTTTAGGTTTAGGTTTTTAGCATTTTAGGTTTTTTTAGCTTAGGCTTGTGGTGATTTTGGGTTAGTTGAGCATTTATGATTTAGGGTTTAGGTGGGGGGGTAGGGTTTAGGGTTTAAGGTTTAGGGTTTAGGGTTTAGGGATTAGGGTTTAGTGTTTAGGGTTTAGGTTTTAAGGTTTAAGGTTTAGGGTTTAGAGTTTAGGGTTTTAGGGTTTAGGGTTTAGGGTTTGGGGTTTATAGTTTTCGGTTTTTGGTTTTTAGGGTTTAGGGTTTAGGTTTTAGGTCTTGAGTTTAGGTATTAGTTTGGGGTTTTGGGATTTTGTTTTTTTTACAAAGAACAAATTTAGAATAAATATTCACCATTTCGATTTCATCAACTAAGTAATACACCCAATTTTCTAAGACACAAGCGAAAACATAGATAAAAAAATGAGCATGCATAGACAAAATTAAAAACCAGTACATAACTATAACCTACTAAACTATAAAGACACAATTCCATATGCAACAGATCGGATCGGTCATTCTTCGATTTCTCTAGTTCCCATCAAAACCACTCTGGCCTCTCGAGTAGTGGGATCCACCATCATGTCCCTGATCTCTCCCTAGGCCACCACCATGGTTGTAACCTTCATGGCACCTCTCGCATCTATAACCAACACTACTCTGACCACCACCTCTATATCCTCTAGCACCTCCAGATCACCGACAAGCGGGGATAAGGCCTCAGCCTCGCCCATCCAGATTTAGACCGAGATACTGTGGATGTCATCAAGCTTACCCATTCTTAGAGTTTATGTTTATGTTTATTTTTTAATTTATGTAGTTACTTTAAATTTAGGTTTAGGGTTTGATTTTAGTTTATGTATTTATTTTTTATTTTATTAATTTATTTTATTTTGGTTTGTGTTTTTTATTTATTTTTTTTAGGTTTTATTTAGTTTAGGTTTAAGATTTTAGCTTTTTAGGGTTTAGGGTATTGGGTTTAAGTTTTAAGAGGTTATATATATTATAGGGTTTAGGGTTTAGGTTTATTGAGGATTAGAGTTTTAGGTTAGGGTTTTTTTATTTATTTATTATTATTTATTTAGGGTTTAGGGTTGAGGGTTGTTGGTTTATGGTTTAAGGTTTTAGATTGGTTTTAGGGTTGATGGTTTAGGGTTTAGGGTTTAGGATTAAGGGTTTAGAGTTTATGGCTTAGGGTTTAGGACATTTTTAAATTAAGTAAACAAGTAGCTTTAGGTTTATTTAATTTATTTTTATTAAATTTAGTTTATTTCATTTTATTTATTTTTATTTAGGTTTATTTTTAATTTTTGTTTAGTTTAGTTAATGTATTTTAGGTTTATTTATTTTAGTTTAGATTTTTTATTTTAGTTTATTTTTTGCTTTAGGTTTAAGCTTATGTTTAGGGATTAAGATTTAAGTTTTAGTTTAGGATTTTAGCATTTTGGGTTTAATGTTTATGGTTTAGGGTTTAGGGTTTAGGGTTTAGGGTTTTAGGGTTTAGGGTTTTAGGGTGTAGGGTTTAGGGTTAGTTTTAAGGTTTAAGGTTTAGAGTTTAGGGTTTAGGGTCTTTTCTTTCAAAATTAAGTAAACCGTAAGGTTTACGTTTATTTATTTTATTTATTTATTTATTTTAGCTTATTTTATTTTTTTAGTTTTAATTTGGTTTATTTTTTATTTTTATTTAGTTTAGTTTATTTTTTTTAAGTTTATTTATTTTTATTTAGGTTTTTTATTTTAGTTTATTTTTTATGTTGAGGTTTAGGTTTATTTTTATATTTTAGATTAGTTTTATTTTTATTTTATTTTTTAGGTTTAGGTTTTATATTTTATTTAAAGGTTTAGGTTTAGGTTTGTAATTTATTTTTTTAGGTTTAGGTTTTATATTTTTATTTTAGGTTTATTTTTTGGTTTTATTTTTTAGTTTAGGTTTAAGATTGTTTTTAGTTTATTTTATTTAGTTTAGGGTTTAGGTTTATTTTATTGTAGGTTTAGGTCTAGGTTTTACTTATTTTAGTTTAGGTTTAGGTTTATTTTATTGTGTTTATTTTAGGTTTAGGGTTTAGGTTTTATTTTTAATTTTTTTAGGTTTTATTTTTATGTTTATTTTTTAGGTTTATGTTTTTATTTAGTTTTTATTATATTTTATTTTAGGTTTATTTGATTTTTATTTTATGCTTGGGTTTTATTTTATTTAGGTTTTTATTTTTTAGTTTTTTTATTTTATACTTTTGCATAGGTTTTTATTTATTTTATTTTAGTTTGGCTTTTATTTTTTTTTATTTTATTTTTAGGTTTTGCTTTATGTTTAAGTTTAGGATTTAGTTTAGGTTATTATTTTATTTTATTTTATTTAGGTTTTAGTTTATTTATTATTATTTTTAGGTTTTATTTAGTTTAGGTCTATTATTTTGAGTTTTTTGGAGTTAGGGTTTAGGGTTTAAGGTTTACTATTACGAGTTTTAGGGTTTAAGGTTTAGGGTTTAGGGTTTAGGGTTTAGAGTTTAGGGTTTAGGATTTAGGGCTTAGGGTTTATAATTTTGGGTTAAGGGTTTAGGGTTTTGTGTTTAAGGTTATTTTTTTAAAAAATTTTGTAAATAGGTAGGTTTAGGTTAATTTAGTTTATTTAGTTCATTTTTTATTTATTTTAGTTCATTTAGTTTTATTTATTTATTTTAGTTCAGGTTTTTTATTTTAGTTTATTTTTTACACTTAGTTTAGGTTTATGTTTATTTTTTAGCTTAGTATTATTTTTCTTATATTTTTTATGTTTAAGTTTTATTTTTTATTTTTAGATTTAGGTTTAGGGTTCTATTTTAGTTTTTTAGGTTTAGGATTTAGGTTTTTATTTTAGGTTTATTTTTAGGTTTTATTTTTTAATGTAGGTTTGTGCTTATTTTTATTTTATTTTATTTTATTTTGTTTTGTGGTTTAGTTTAATTTTCTAGTTTAGTTTAGGTTTTATTTATTTTAGTTTAAGCTTATTTACTTGTTTTTATTAGTTTAGGATTAAGGTTTTATTTTTTATTTATTTTAAGTTTTATTTTTAGGTTTATTTTTTTAGTTTAGGTTTTTATATCATTTTTATTTTATTCTATTTTGGGTTTATATTATTTATATTTTATGTTTAATTTTGGTTTTATTTACTTTTTTATTTTTAGTTTTTTTTGTTTAATTTAGGTTTTTATTTATTTTATTTCATTTTAGTTATTATTTTATATTTTTAGGTTTTAGTTTAGGTTTTTGATTTATTTTATTTTTAATTTTATTTAGGTTTAGGTTTTTTATTTATTTTATTTTTAAGTTTCATTTAGGTTAGGTTTAGGTTTTTTGGTTTAGTTTAGGTTTAGGGTTTAGGGTTTAGGGTTTAAACTTGGTTTAGGTTTATAGTTTGTTGTAGGTTTGGGGTTTAGTTTATGGTTAGGTTTAGGGTTTAGGTTTAGTCTTTAGGGTCAGGTTTAATATTTAGGTTTAGGTTTAGGTTTAGTCAGTTTAGGGAGTTATAGTTTAGGGTTTAGGTTAGGTAGGGTTTAAAACTTAAATTTGGGGTTTAAGTTTAGTTAAGATCTAGATTTATTAGGGTATTTTTAGGTTAGTCTGATTTAGGTTTAGTCCATTCTGATTTAAGTTTAGGTTTTAGGTTCAGTTAGGTAGTTTGCAGTTTTAGGTTTAGGGTTTTTAAGGTTTAGGGTTTAGGGTTTAGGGTTTAGGGTTAGTTTTGTTTTTAGGGTTTAGGCTTTTCCGGTTTAGGGTTAGAATTATCATTTAGGGTTTAGGGTTAGTTTAGGGTTTTTGGTTTAGGGTTTAGGGATTATAGTTTTTTTAAATAACATTAAGTAAACTAGTAGATTTAGGTTTATTTAGTTTATTTAGTATATTTTATATTTATTTTAGTTTATTTTATTTTTTGATTTTTATTTAGTTTAGTTTATTTATTTTTGGTTATGTTATTTTAGTTTAGGTTTTTCATTTAGTTTATTTTTTAAGTTTAGGTTTAGGTTTTTATTTTATTTTTTTAGGTCTTGGTTTTAGGTTTTTACTTATGCTTTATTTTTAAGTTTTATTTTTTAGTTTAGGTATAGGATTATTTTTAGTTTATTTTATTTTATTTAGTTTAGGGTTTAGGTTTAGTTTAATTTAGGTTTAGGATTAGGTTTTATTTATTTTAGTTTAGTTTATTATACTTTAGGTTTAGGTTTATTTTATTTTATTTATTTCAGGTTTAGGTTTTTTGTTTAGTTTATGGTTTAGGTTTTATTTTTTATTTAATTTTAGGCTATATTTTTAGGTTTATTTTTTAGGTTTAGGTTTCTATTTAGTCTTCATTTTATTTTATTTTTTATTTATTTTAATTTTATTTTTTGTTTGGTTTTATTTTATTTTGGTTTCTTTAGGTTTAATATATTTTCTAGCTTAGTTGAGGTTTTGATTAATTTTATTTTAGTTTAGTTTTTATTTTTAGTTTATTTAATTTTTAGGTTTAGGTTTAGGATTAAGTTTAGGTTTTTATTTTATTTTATTTTATTTATTTTTTTACATTTAGGTATTTTTATTCATTATATTTTTAGGTTTTATTTAGTTTAAGTTTAGGTTTTCAGGTGTTTAGTGTTTAGGGTTTAGGGTTAGGGTTTAAGGTTTAGGGTTTAGGGTTTGGAGTTTTGGGTTTAGGGTTTAGGGTTGTAGGTTTTAGGGTTTAGGTTTAAGGTTTAGGGTTTAGGGTTTTACGGTTTAGGGTTTAGGGTTAGGGTTGGTTTAGGTTTTTTGCACTGCAAGGTTTAGGGTTCTGATTTAGTATAGGGTTTAGGGTTGTAGGTTTAGGGTTTAAGGTTTAGGGTTAGTTTTAGGGTTTAGGGTTTAGGTTGTAGAAATTAGGGTTTATTTTTTTAAAAATTAAGTAAACTGCTAGGTTTAGTTTTATTTAGTTTATTTTTAATTTATTTTAGTTTATTTTATTTTTTATTTTTATTTAGGTTTATTTTTTATTTATTCTAGTTTAGGTTTTTATTTTAGTTTATTTTATAGGTTTAGGTTTATATTTATTTTTTAGTTTAGTTTTATTTTATTTTTTAGGTTTAGGTTTTATTTTTTATTTTTAGGTTTTGGTTTAGATTTTTATTTTATTTTCTTAGGTTTAAGTTTTAGGTTTTTATTTTAGGTTTATTTTTAGGTTTCATTTTTTAGTTTAGGTTTGGGTTTATTTTTAGTTTATTTTATTTTATTTAAATTAGGGTTTAGATTTCATATATTTTAAGTTTAGGTTTAGGTTTTTTTTTGGTATTTGATATTTTAGGTTTAGGGTTTTAGGTTTTTGGGGTTTAGGGTTTAGGGCTTAGGTTTTATGGTTTAGGGTTTAGGGTTGTAAGTTTTAGTGCTTAGGTTTTAGGGTTTAGGGTTTAGGGTTTAGGGTTTAGGGATTTAAGGTTTAGGGTTCAAGTTGAGGGATTAGGGTTTTAGGGTTTAGGGTTTAGGGTTTAGGGTTTTTGGTCAGTTTTAAGGTTTAAGGTTGAGGTTTAGGGTCTATTTTATTTTTTTTATTTTTTAAAAATTAAGTAAACTAGTAGGTTTAGGTTTATTTTGTATATTTTTTATTTATTTTAGTTTATTTAATTTTTTATTTTTATTTATGTTTATTTTTATTTTTATTTAGTTTAGTTTATTTATTTTAGGTTTATTTAGAGTAGTTTAGGATTTTTTATTTTAGTTTTTTCTTAGGTTTAGGTTTAGGTTTAGGTTTATTTTTTATTTTAGTTTTATTTTTATTTTATTTTTTAGGTTTAGGTATTATTTTTTATTTTTAGGTTTATGTTCAAGTTTTTATTTTATTTTTTTAGGTTTAGGTTTTAGATTTTTATTTTAGGTTTATTTTGAGGTTTTATTTTTTAGTTTAGGTTTAGGTTTAGATTTTGTTAATTTTAGATTTTGTTAATTTTAGGTTTAGTTTAGTTTATTTTATTTTAGGTTTAGCTTTATTTTATTTTTATTTTAGGTTTAGCTTTTTTTTTAGTTTAAGTTTATGTTTTATTGTTTATTTATTTTTATGTTCTATTTTATTTTTATTTTTTAAGTTTAGGTTTTTATATAATTTTTATTTTATTTTGTTTTAGGTTTATTTAATTTTTGTTTTAGGTTTAGTTTTTATTTTATTTAAATTTTTTGCTTTAATTTATGTTATTATTTATTTTATTTTATTTTAGCTTTTTTATTTCTTATTTTAATTTCTTTTTAGGTTTACGTTTAGGTTTAGGTTTAGATTTTAGTTTATGTTTTTTTTATTAATTTTATTTTTTATTTTGGTTTAAGTTTTTTTATTTATTTTATTTTTAGGTTTTATTTACTTTAAGTTTAAGTTTTTACCTATTTAAGGTTTAGGGTTACTTTATGGTTTGGAGTTTAGGGGTTTTTTTTAGGAAACCCCATATAAGAGAAATTTTATTACCACAAAAAAAGGATTACAAGGTCCTTAAGAGGGGATAAATTCAAAAACTACTGCTCAAAGAGCTTCAAACAGCCTAGAGAGTAAATCCCCTGTCTAGTTACAATCAAAACAAAGCGAAAGAAAAAAGAAAAGTAATAGATAAAGATAGATGAAAAGTAAAAGCCCATGGACTATCTTCATGAAAGGCTCTTGAGGATGAGAGAAGTTGATGCCTTCATTAGAGAAATAACACCTAATCTGCAAGCATCTAGGTAAAAGAGTTAGGACAAATAAAGCAATACATATCAAATTAAAGGTGAAAATAGAATAAGATGAGTGAATGATAGGAAATCTAGTGTGAGCAGGCTCAGGCTCAGGCACACAAATTTGGGGCAGCCACAAACATAAGCATCCAAACTTCCAATGAAGGGTTACATCACAAGTGCTACTACCAACCAAAAGATGAGTGAAATCATCCCAGCCTTCATAGCCTACATACCTGAGATGGAAAAGCTTCCATTTGGAGGAGTTGATATTGTCTTTAATACCTGCATACACAATATAAAGGAAAGCAGCATAGATTAGAATGTTAAAGGGATGTCACCCACCCCATATAAGCTATGTATCACCAAATAATGCCCACAAGTCATGAAAATGCACAGCAAACAAAATCCCAAACCAGCTAAAAATTCTGGGCACATCCACCATATTGATAATAAGACCACAACAATAAATATACATATCAAAGAGAGTCAAGCAAAACTTAACGAGTAAGCTAACAGATAAATCAAGGCCACCACTTTGTCATAGCAGGTTGGGAAAAGTGGCAGCACAAATTGATAGGGAAATGAAAAGGACCCAACCAAAAGTAGGACAACCAACAGCAAACCCACAATTGGGAGAATAAAGGCGAGAGCCTCCAACATAAGAAATCCATACAGATGAAATAAGTAGAAGCCATAGCTAAAGGGGTGAAATACATTACAACTATCAGAGTAAAAAGCCATGCTTGAATCCAAAAAAGAAGCCATTCAGGATCAACAATACAGATGTTAATAGTCCCCTTGAAAATAGCATGATTACCACAGTAATTGCACAAGTTTAACAGATCCAAATGCACATATCTGATGATTATCCAATCAGCAATTAAGAGAACAAGAAACCATCCACAAGAACAACCACAAAAGCTAGCCTGCAACGCATAATATCTAGAAATAGCATGCTAGCAAACACCAAAATAGCAAAATATATATGGAACTCAACAATGATTTTTGAAGACAGCACCAAAATTGCAAAGAACTAAATTGCAAATCAACCAAATAGCAGCAAAAAAAACCTGCCAGTCAAGGGAAAATAGCCCAGCAGCTAAGCAGCCAGCCACAAGAAAAATAGCAAGAGAGGGAGTCACGATAAATACCCAGCTCTGAAAGGAAAGAATAGAAATGGGTATTAAGTAAAGCACTTTGTCGTAGTAGGTTTGGAAAAGGGACAGCACAAACCGATAGGGCAAATGAAAAGGACCCAGCCATAAGCATGACAACCAACAACAAACCCACAGTTGGGAGAACAAAGGCGAGAGCCTCCAACATAAGAAATCCATACAGATGAAACAGGTAGAATCCTTAGAAACCAATTGTTCCATAAACAACAACCAGCCTGATGAACAAAGGAAACAAAAGTCATACAGGGAAACCCCAATCATGTGCTCCCAAATAGGTGCTAATAAGCACCTTGATAATAGCAAATTCACAATAGGAAAACCAGAAATCTAAATGGTCAAAGAGATTAATGAAAAGGCAGAGAGACCTAAACCTCCAAAGCACTGATAATCTGGCTAACCACCCCTAAAATAACCCCTTAAACAACAGAAGATAGGAGCAGTCAAAAAGCCAGCCATAAAAATATGCCTGCTATAGTTAAAAACCCTTAAGACCATTCATCCGTAAGCAGAGCAGCCAAATTCGAGGAGGGAAGATATAAAATGCGGCAATTATAGCATTGAAAGCAAAGGACAAAAGAAAAAATAGCAGATACCATCCATTAAATCAAGGAGAAAAGACCAGTATAAGTAAATCGGTAGAGACAACATGAAAGGAGAGGCAAAAATAGTTCCACTCATGCAAAGGAACCGTGAACCATCCCAATCATGCAGTAAGACAACAGGGAATGTTAGCAAATAAAATAATTTGTCCCTGCAGGTTTGGAAAATGGTCATCTCCAACAAGAAGATTAATGAAAAAGGAAACACACCCCCCATCAGGTAGGGAAACAGCAAGAACAAAATTCTCAAATAAATAGATGGACAAATAAGAGTCAACCAAAGCAGAGGCAATAGAGCCAATAGTTGCCAACATAGAAACTACAGTAAATAGTATCAGGGAAATACATTGGAGAAACCCAAAGGGCAACAAAATAAAAAATAAGGATAGAACATATAGGTTGGGAAAACTAATAACAGATTAAAGACTTAAAATTGAGGCTAATTTCTGATATAGGGTAAACCAGTATTATCCAAATTTACTAACCCCAGCAATTGTTTAGAAATATTAAGCTGATTAAAGAAGGTTATGTCATATAATCTAGCACCCATATTAGCATGGTAATCAGTACATTCATTTCCTTCATGCCAAACATGAGTGATTTTGAAACAAACTTGAGATAAAAGAGCTCTAGTATGATTAAGGAGGTAGAACAAATCTGTATTGCCCATCTTGGTGGAGGTCAACATATCAATCAAGAAGAGATCGACCTCAATCCAGATGTTAAGCCAACCTTTCTATAAAGAAATCTCAATAGCTTTGTTGACAGCCATTAATTCAGCAAAGATAACAGAACATGCAGTAAGAGGATAGGCAAAGGCACAAGTAACAGTACCTTTAAAATTTTTGAAAATGCCACCACAGCCAAAAGCATTTTGAGAAACAGAGCTATCAATATTGATTTTGATAATATTATTATGAGGCTTTATCCAATAAACAATCTTATCCTCTTTACCATTAGGAAAATCAGGCAGGATAACACCAAGTTTGTTGGCTACAAATTTACAACCTTTAAATTGAATGTTGGTAATTAAACTAGCATTAAACAAATTTACAACCTCAAAGTAAAGAAACCAAGGGACTCACCATTCATGATAATAGAGAACCAAACATTGGTAATATAATTTTGATGAGGCGATGAAATTATCGAAAACCCAAACAAATGGAAAATTTGAAAGAGGAAATCTCAAGAGAGGTTATCAAAAGCTTTAGAGATGTCAAGTTTGAAGAGGATGTTGCCACCTATGATAGGAACATCAAGGTCATGAACCGAACTTGGGCTAGAAGGATATTGTCGATATAGCTCTACTTTTAACAAAGCCGGTTTGGTTAGAGAAATAATTTTTTAGGGAGAAGTGGACTTATCCTATTATTAATTAATTTAGCAATGAGTTTTTGAAAGAAGGTGCAAAGGATGATAGGTCTAAAATCTCCCCAAGTATCAGGATTATTAGTTTTAGGAATGAGAATAATGGAAGTGTTAGAAAAGTATTTAGGTAAAGAGTCGCCATCAAAGAAATCAACAACATCATCAACAAGGTCAGACTTAATAATAGGCCAACAATGCTAAAAGGAATGAGTCGTATAGCCATCAGCATAGAGTCGTGTTCATGCTATTAAACTACTAATCTCTTTTGTAGGATGCAAAGTGAGTAAATGGTTTTCATCATTAGTAATCATAGAGGGGATCAGGTGAGTGTTGGAGAGGGGTTCTAAGGAAGGGTTGTTGTTTAATAAATTTTGAAAATGTTGTATGACAGAATCTTTAATTTCATTATTATCAGTGATCCAGGTATCGTTAATATTTTTGATTTTTTTAATAGAGTTTAAGGCTTTCCATTTTTTGAAAAGAGCATGGAAATACTTTGTATTTCTGTCACCATCAGCAATATGTTTGCTAGTGACCTTTTTCCGCCAGTAGGTTTCCTCCATATTCTGATAATTAATCAAGTTATCTTTAGCAGTGTTCAACTCATCAAGCTTACTAGGGTTAGTTAACACAGCATCTTCAAGGGAGCAAACTAATTGTTTCATATTTTCTAGATTGGCAAAAAGATTTTTAAAATGGTGCTTGTTCCACCAATTTAGGTTTTGTTTTAGTCTTTTAAGCTTAAGCCAAAGCTGAATCATGCCTTTAATGGAATTGTCCGAGTGAATAGGGGCCATCCAATTAGTGGAAACAACATTAAAGAAATCATTATGTTGGGTCCACATATTTTGGAATCTAAAAGGAGTGGGGAGGATATAGTATGAAGGAGTTTTGATGGAGATCAATAGCAGCGTGGTGGACAAAGTTGCTTCAAATGCTCAATAGAAGTGAGGGGCCATTGATTGATCCAAAGGGAATTAAAGAGGGTCCTATCAAGCCGTTGCCAGAGTCTAGAGTTATGCCACATATAGTCGGAGCCAGAAAAACCAATATCAATCAGATTGCAATCGAGAATCATATTAAAAAAATCTTCCATGGAGTGGATGTTAGGAGAGCAACCTCTCCTTCTTTCCAAGGAAGCAATAATAGTGTTAAAATCACCCCCAACCAACCAGGGTTTATTGACCGAGGGGGCAAAAGTTCTTAATTGATCCCAAAGGATGTTCCTACTAGCTCTATTACAAGATGCATAGATAAAGGAACCAAGAGCAAAAAATTCACCCAATGAGATTTGAACATTAACCAAGTTGGAGATCATCAAGGATAGAAATGTTGATTAAATTATTCCAAAAACACCAAATTTTATTACTAATATTATAAAATAAATTTTGAAAGCCTAGTATTCTAGCAACATGGGTAATCTTAGAAGAGTGAATGAATGGCTCAATAACAACAAGGCTATGTTATGAGTACGACAAAGGCTTCTAATATGATTGCGGACAATGAGAGTCCCAATACCCCGAACATTCCAAATAAGAAAATTATTCATAATAAGTTGAAAGAAAAGAGAAGAGATAACTGAAAAAATGAAAAATAAGAAGAAGAGAAACATGAAACATTTATTTAAGGGAAGTTAGAGAAGATCGAGTGGTTCTAGTGGAGCTATTATTGAACATTCTAGCTTTAAGGGATTTTTTTTAATGATAGTTTGAAAAGGCCTATCTATGTCCAAAGTATCTCCATCTGAAAGAGAGTGATTTGTGATTTTCCCTTCAGAATAGGTCCAATATCTGTCAAAGCATTCCTAATGGTGATTTCCCCTTCATCGGTATCAGAGTTAGGTCAGGAAATAAGGTTAGCATGTGTATCACTCTGTAGGGTAATAGAAGAAGAGGTTGTGGCACCATTAATAGCACAAAATTCATTTTCATTTCCATGAGTACTATTCAGATTTTGATCTGTCACCAAATTATCAAAATTTTGAGAACAATTCGATTAGTTTTGAGATTTTGATCCAACTTGAGGTTCCCATTCAAATCATCATTATGATTCATATGAGTCAAGGGATTGACTTGAGATGCCAAGTTATTACAAGTAGAAGCAATGTTAGGTAAGTTATCATTGGTTCCACAAACCTCAATATCATTATTTTTATCTAGCTTAGATTGTTCTCCAATAGGCAAATCTGTAGGTAATAAAGGAGAGGTGGTAGGAGGGTGAGTTCCATTTTGAGTAACTTTAGGCACACATGTTTAACTTATTATTTTTCCATTTGTTAGAGGGGATTAAGATCGATAATTTTTCCTTTAAGATTAGGGTGTAACACAAAGCATTCGAGTGATCATGACCATGGATCTTTGTGCAAAAAAAATAGGGAAATTTTTAAATTCCACTTTTTGATTATACCCAAATTTTTCTAAACCGATTCAAACTTCTTTAGGGTACTTTTTGGTAATATAGATCTCAACCAAAATATGAGCAACAGATGGTTAGGATCTCGCGGTAGTGGCTTGATCTATTTGAAGGGGCTGACCAAAGAGAGCCCCAACCGCAAATAAGACTTGATGGGTAACGTAATGTATCCTCATGTTTGGAAAAGCTAGCCATAAAGGAACAATTGGGGATTCCTCTTTGACATCAAATAGAGGAGACCATTTCAAAAGCCTCATTTGACAATTGTACATAAAGTAAGAGCGACGAGCAAAGACTCTTGAGTAGTCTAAATCATTAGATAGCTGAATAAGAATATGTCTAGGATCAATCAATCCGATAGTAAATACACCCAAGAGCTTTAGGCTATGAAAGAAGGATCGGATGCTTTCAAGAGTCATGTGATGCAATGAAAATTTACCAACTAATGAAAATTCAAAGGGCTTCGCCAGCTTTTCCACATCAAGATCCGAGCACATTACAGTCCACATTCCATGGAAAGAAGTTGAGATTAAATTGACCGAAGCATTAGAGCAAGTGTTCTTACCAGATAAAGCATCCTTGAAGGACTTAACAGTAGTAACTACCGAGTCGGATCGATATTACCTTGAAAATTAGAAGCCTTAGCTGATGCCTCTAAGTTTGAAGAGCTCAGCTGCACGGGAGGCAGCGCTTCCGCCATTGTAAGATTAAGAGAAACTCACATAAGCGGCCAACCGAGAGCAGAAATTCAGAAGGAATGATTGGGAATGATCGAAACATGGCCAAGCCGCAAGGAAAAGGAAAGAGAACATGGAATCGCCAGAGAGCGTCGTGGCTGAGAGCAAGGGAGTCCAGGATAGTAATTACCAATAAGCTGATCATAATTTTGCAGGTAAAAAATAATAGATTAATGATCAAGATTTAGAGTTTAGAGTTTTAGGGTTTTGGTTAGGGTTTAGGTTTACAATTTTGTGGGTTTAGGATTAGATTATTAGTAGGGTTATAGGGTTTATGTTTTAGAGTTTAAGCATTTTGAGTTTAGGTTAGTGAGAGTTTAGGGTTTAGGGCTTTAGGATTTAGGATTTAGGGTTTATAGTTTAGGGCATCCCAAGTTTTAACAGCACAAACATTCAGAAAAATGAGAGAAAAGAAATAGTCAAGCAGAAAAATAGAAGCCATCTTGCAGTCTACAACCTCAATAGAGGCCAACTAAACAAAACAAATCAAAACCCTAGAAGCAGCATGAGGAGAAATAATCCAGATCAGCCAACATCCAGGACAATAATTACCAACAAGTTGGATCTACATAATTTTAACAAAGCCAAAAGTTAAAAACAATAGATTAATTGATCAGGGTTTAGAGAGGTTTAGGTTTACAATTTTAGGGTTTAGGTTGGGACAGGGTCAGGTTTAGGGTTTAGGTTTTAGAGTGGGCATCAGGCTCAGTAGGGTTAGTTTAGAGTTTAGGGTTTAGTGCTTTAGGGTTTAGGATTTAGGGTTTAGTTTGTGGTGGTTAGGGTTTGGGCCCAGGTTCAGGTTTGGGGTTTGGGGCTCAGGGCCTGGGTAGAGCCTGTTTAGAGTGGCCCAGAGGGTTTAGGCCTGTGTTGCCCAGGTTTTAGGGCTCAGTAGGGTTTAGGGCCCATCCCTTAGGGCCTGCAGTAGGGCCCAGTTTAGCTAGTGGTTTGTGGTCTTGGCCTGTGGCCTGGGTTAATAGATGGTCAGTCCTGGGGTCAGGGCCTTTAACCCTATGGTCTGGCATTTTAGGGTCAGTGGGACAGAGAGTAGGGAGCATTTAGGGAGGGTCAGGGTCAGTGTGGTCATGGTCAATTAAGGGTCACACTAATTAGTGAAGTAGTATTTAGGGTTTAGAGTTGGGATTTAGGGTTTATGTTTTAAGTTTTAAGGAAGTTTAGGGTTTAGGGTTTGTGGGTTTAGGGTTTAGGGTTAGGGTTTGTGGTAGGTTTAGATTTTAGGTTTAGGGTTCAAGATTTAGTTAAGGGTTTTGAGATTTTAGTTATTTTTTTAATAGAGAAGAAATTCAAAATCAACATTTCTTCTTTTGATTTCATCAACCAAGTAACACACTAAGTTTTCTAAGATAGAAGTGATGACATAGATTAAAAATGTGCACGCATAGAGCAAATAAAAACCCTAGATAACTAGAATCATCTTTATTATAGAGTAATAGTTCCATAAGCAGTAGATCAGATCGATCATTCTTCAGTTTCTCCAGTTCCCATCAGAACCACCCCAATCTCTTGAGTAGTGTTATCCACCATCAAATCTCATCTCTCGCTCCCCACCACCCCTATAACCTCCATGTCTCCTCCTCTTCCATAACCACCACTACACCGACAACCACCTCCATATCCACCAACACCTTCAAATCCCCACCATCACTATGATAACCCGCCACCTCCACCTTCACCTCCACCTCCAGATCTTGACTGAGGTTATTTGATGGTGATGTTCTTCCATCAAGGTTCTCCCATTCTTAAGGTTTAGGTTTAGGTTTATTAGGTTTGGGTTTAGTTTTTTTATTTTAATTTATTTAATTACTTAAGTTTAGGTTTAGGGTTTGGGGTTTAGGGTTTAGGTTTAGATTTTAGGGTTTTAGGGTTTATGCTTTGTGGATTTAGTTTTCTGGTTTAGGGTTTTAGGGTGGTCTGGGTTTAGGGTTTAGTAGGTTTAGGGTCACTAATAGTATGGTATGGTTTATGATTTAGAATTTAGGCTTGTGATTTGTGGATTTGGGTTTAGGGTTTTGGTTTGTGGCTCAGTTTAGGAGTTTATGGTTTAGGTTTAAGATTTAGATTTAAGTTTAAGATCTTTTTTTAAAAAAATTAAGCAAACCCGAGTTTAGGTTTTAGTAATTTTATTTTATTTATTTATTTGTTTACTTTTTTTTTAAATTTCTAATTAGCTTTATTTTATATTTTATTTAGTTTAGTTTATTTATTTTAGGTTTATTTATTTTAGTTTAGGTTTTTATTTTAGTTTATTTTAAGTTTAGGTTTAGGTTTATTTTTTATTTTTACTGAGTTTTATTTTATTTTATTTTTTTAGGTTTTATTTTTTTATTTTTATTTAGGTTTAAGTTTATTTTTTAGTTTATTTTAATTTATTTAGTTTTAGTTTAGGTTTAAGTTTTATTTACTTTAGTTTATTTAGTTTAGTTTTAGTTTAGATTTATTTTTTTTTTGTTTATTTTATTTTTATTTTAAGTTTAGGTTTTTTTAGTTTATGGTTTAGGTTTTATTTTCTTTTATTTTTATGTTTTATTTTAACTTTATTTTTAGGTTTAGGTTTTATTTAGTTTTATTTTTATTTTATTTTAGTTTACTTTAGTTTTATTTTATTTAATTTTTTATTCTTAGTTTTATTTTATTTTAAGTTTAGTTTTATTTTAATTTATTTTATATTATTATATATTTTATTTTATTTTTATGAGGTTTAGGTATTTAGTTTATTTTATTTTTTTTATTTTATTTAAAATTATTTTATTTACATTATTATTAGGTTTACTAAGTTTAGTTTTGGTTTTAGGTTTTAGGGTCAAGGAGGGTATGAATCAGGGTTTTAGGGTTTTTAGTTTGTGGCCTGGCTTATTACGGGGTAATGCTTCAGCTCAGTTTTGCTTGTGAGTTTAGAGCCCCAGCCTAAGCTGGTGGCTCATGGTAGTTTTGAGCCAGTGGCTAGAGTCAAATTCTGATTCAGAGCCATAGGCTTAGAGTCAGGAGAGTGCTCAGTGGGTTTAAACTTTATGGTTTAGTGGCCTGGGTAAGCTGCCAGGTTTAGGGTTGGTCATTATTTAGGTCTAGGTCAGGGTCTAGGGTTTGGTTTTAGGGCCTAGGGTTTAGGATTTAGGGTTTAGTTATAGGATTTTAAGATTTTAAATTAAGCAACCAAAGTTTATGTTTATTTTGTATATCTAGTTTTTTTTAGTTTACCTTATTTTTTATTTTTATCTAGGTTAACTTTTTATTTATTTAAGTTTAGTTTATTTATTTTATTTTTATTTCTTTTAGTTTGGGGTTTTATTTTAATTTATTTTTAGGTTTAGGTTTATTTTTAGTAGTTTCATTTTATTTTGATTTAGGTTTTATTTTTATTTTTAGGTTTAGGTTTAGGTTTTATTTTATTTTAGGTTTAGTTTTTTAGGTTTATTTTATGTTTTATTTTTTAATCTTAGGTTTATTACTAGTTTATTTTATTTTATTTAGTTTAGGTTTATAGGTTTAGTTTATTTTAGGTTTAGGCTTAGGTTTAATTTATTTTAGTTTAAGTTTAGTTTATGTTATTTTTCTTATTTTATTTTATTTTATTAGGTTTTTTTTAGTTTAGGGATTAGGTTTTATTTTTATTTATATTAAGGATTATTTTAGGTTTAGGTTTTATTTATTTTATTTATTGAATCTTCATTTTGCTTAATTTTTTATTTATTAGGTTTATTTTATTATTTTGTTTAGTTTTATTTTATTTTATTTTATTTTATTTTTAGTTTTAGGTTTAGGTTTTAGTCTTGTTTATATTTTATCTTTGGTTTTTTTGATTTATCTTATTTTTTTAGGTTTTTAAGTAGGATCAGGTTAGTTTTGTGGTATGGTTTGGCCTAGGTTAGTTTAGGGTTTGGCTCATGGTTTAGGGGTTTATGTGACCTAGGGTTAAGGGTTTTTTGGGTTTAGGGTCTGAGGCTCAGTGGTAGTGGATTAGTGTCTGGGTTAGCTTAGGATTTAGGGTTTAAGATTTATTCTTTGGGTTTATGCTTTTAGGCTCATGCTTTACTGCAGGATTTAGGGTTAATGTTTAGGGTTTAGGGTTTAGGGTTTTTTAGGTTTGGGATTGTTGGTATGTGGGATGTAATTTTAGGTTGGTGGATCTGGATTTAGGCTTAATGGTTTTTTTTTTTAATTAAACCTGGTTTAGGTCCATTTAGATATTTAGTTTATTTTATTTATTTTAATTTAGTTGATTTTTATTTTTATTTAGGTTTATTTTTATTTTATTAAGTTTAGTTTATTTATTTTAGGTTTTATTTTAGTTTAGGTTTTATTTTAGTTTATTTTAGGTTTAACTTTAGCTTTAGGTTTAATTTTTAGTCAAGTTTTATTCTGATTCTATTAGGTATAGGTTTTATTTTTTTATTTTTTAGGTTTAGGTTTTTTTATTTTATTTTTAGTTTTTTTTAGGTTTATTTTAGGTTTTATTTTATTTATTTCGTGGTTTAGGTTTAGATTTAGTTTATTTTAGGTTTAAGTTTAGGTTTTGTTTATTATATATTTTAATTTAGTTTAGGTTTATTTTAATTTTATTTATATTATATTTATTTTGAGTTTAGTTATTTCTTTAGTTTAGGGTTTAGGTTATTTTTTATTTATTTTAGATTTATTTTAGGTTTATGTTTTATTTATTTTATTTTATTTTATTTTAGGTTTATTTTTATTTTATTTTACATTTAGTTTTATCTCCATTTAGGTTTTAATCTGTAGCTTTATATTTTATTTAGTTTAGGTTTTTATATATTTTATTTTTAGCCTTTATTTACTACCATTTTAGGTTTAGTTTAGGTTTTACCTTAAGTTTTATTTATTTATTTATCTATGCTCAGCCTTTTATTTATCTTTATTTAGGTCTTTGCTAGGTTTATGCTTGGTTTTGCCTTGCTCAGTGGCCCAGGGGCCTGAGCCTGTGTAGGGCTCAGCCTGCGCAGGCCTCAGATCATTTCTGGCCCAGATCATTTGTTTAGTCAGATCAGGTGGCCTGGGGACTGGCCCAGGGGTGTGTCATGGTTAGGCCCAGGGCCTGGCCTGCAGTGGCAGAGTTAGGCCCAGGATTTAGGGCCTTGGCCTGGTGGCCCATGGCTCAGTATTGTGCAGTGGCCCAGGTCATTTTTAGGCCTGCCTAGGGCCTGAGATCAGGATCTAGTGTTTAGGGCATGTTGTTTAATGTTTTAAAATTAAGAAACATGGCCTAAGTTTATTTATTTTATTTTATTTTTATTTAGGCTATTTTTTTTTATTAGCATTTAGTTAGTATTTATTTCATTTTATTTTAGTTTATTTTAGGTTTAGGTTTATTTACTTTATTTTATTTTATCTTTATTAGGTTTATGTATTTAATTTTCATTATTTTATTTTATTTTAGGTTTTATTCAGTTTATTTTATTATTTTAGTTTAGTTTAGGTTTTATTATTATTTTATTTTTTTTATTTAGGCTCAGGTTTTAGTTTAGGTTTATATTTAATTTTATTTTATATTAAGATCAGTTTTGATTTATTTTATTTTAAGCTATTAAGCTTTAGGATTAAGTTTTAGGTTTTAGGGTCATGGTTTAAGGTGGTTTTAGGGTTGGGTTTAGCAGTGTAAACCTTTGTGGGTTTGGCCTAAGGTTTGGGGTTGGGATTTCTGCCAGGGTCAACCCAGGATTTAGGGCTCATGCTTTGGATTAGGATTTAGCTGGCCTGGGGTTTAGGGTTTGTGGGTTTTTAGGGCCTAGGGCTCAGGTTTAGGGTTGTAGTTTAAAGTAGTGTTTAGTGATTAGGATTTAGGTTAAAGGTTTAAGCAAAAACCATTAGTTTAAGTCCATTAGCATATTTAGTTTGTTTTTTATTTATTTTAATTTAAAGATTTTATTTTATTTAGGTTTATTTTTTATTTAGTTTAGTTTATTATTTAGTTTATTTTTTAGTTTATTTTAGTTTAGGATTATTTTTAGTGAGTTTTATTAATATTTTATTTTTCAGTATAGGTTTTATTTTAATTTTAGGTTTAGGTTTTATTTTATTTTATATGTTTTATTTTAGGTTTATTTTAGGTTTTATTTTATTTAGTAGGTTTAGGTTTAGATTTAATTTATTTAGGTTTAGGTTTTATTTATTATAATTTAGTTTATTTTAGTTTAGGTTTAGATTTTATTTATTTAAATTATATTTATGGTTGTTTTTTTTTTTAGGTTTTATTTTAATTTATTTTGATTATTTTAGGTTTATTTTTAGGTTTAGATTTTATTTAGTTTTATTTAATTTTATTTTATTTTACATAGTTTCATCCCATTTACGCTTTAATTTGTAGCTTTATTTTTTTTAGTTTAGTTTATGCTTTATTTATTTTATTTTATTTTATTTTTTATTTTAATTTTAGGTTTAAGTTTAGGCCTTTAGTTAAGTTTTATTTTATTTTATTATTTATGTGCCATGTTTATGTTTTATTTATTTATATAGGTTTATGTTGGCCTTTTAGTGGCCTAGTAAGGTGTGGGTCATGGTCTTGGGTCAGGCCCAGGGTCTGGGCCTAGGGCCCAGGTTTAAAGCTCAGGGCCTAGGCTGCTCAGGTGGGTGTGTGGCCTGTGGTCAGGCCCAGGTCAGCCAGTGGTCAGCTAGTGGCCTGGGTCAGATCAGGGTCTGGGGCCTGCTTTATTTTAAGAATCAGGGTCACCTGGTGGTCTGCTGCCCAAGGCTCAGGTTTTAGAGCCTGGGTTTGTGGGCTATGGTTTGGGCTGCAGGCAGTTTGTTCAGTGGTGGTTAGGGTTTACCACCCACAGATCAGATTAGGTTTAGTGGGCATTGGCATGGGTTTAATGTTTTTTTAAAATAAGCAAACCCACAGTTTAATTTAATTTAATTTATTTTTATTTAGGTTTATTTTTTTATTTAGTTTAGTTTATTTATTTATGTTTATTTCTTTATTTTTTTATTTTAGTTTATTTTAGGTTTATATTTATTTTTAGTTTAGTTTTATTTTATTTTATTTTAGGTCCAAGTTCTATTTTATTTTTAGTTAGTTTAGGTTTTTTATTTATTTTATTTTTAGTTTGTGTCTTATTTTAGGTTTTTTATTTTGTAGGTTTTATTTTTATTTTTGGTTTTGGTTTATTTTAGTTTTATTTTATTAAGTTTAGGGTTTATGTTTAGTTTATTTTAGGTTTAGGATCTTTATTTATTATAGTTTACATTTAGGTTTATTTTGCTTTATTTAATTTATTTTTATTTCAGGTTTAGGTTTTTTTTATAGTTTAGGGTTTAAGTTTTATTTTTATTTATTTTCATGTTTTATTTTTAGGCTTATATTTTAGGTTTAGGTTTTTATTTAGTTTTTATTTTGTTTTACTTTTATTTTACATTTAGGCTTTATTTTATTTAGGTTTATTATTTTTAGGTTTATTTTATTTTTTATTTTAGCTTAGGTTTTTATTTATTTTATTTTTGTTTAGTTTTTATTTTTTATTTTATTTTATTTTTAGGTTTTGGTTTTGGTTTGTTTAGGTTTTATGTTTTTAGGTTTTTAGGGTTGTAGGTTTAGGTTTCATGTTTTAGTTTAGGGCTTTTTTTTTAACATAGAACAAATTTAGATTCAACATTTCTTTTTTTTGATTTCATCGACCAAGTAACACACTAAGATTTCTAAAATACAAGTGACGACATAGATAAAAAATGATCACACATAGAGCAAATCAAAAACCCTAGATAACTAGAATCATCACTACTATAAATACACAGCCCATAAGCAAAGAATCGATTGACAGCTTCTTCGCTTATTTCCCATCGAACCACCCCTCTCAGTAATCCAAAGATCATATCCAAGATCTCGCCTCCGCCTTTACCACGGTTGTAACTTCCGCTACTCTCCCTCCATGACCACCACTACTCCGACCATCACCTCCATATCCACCAACACCTCCTGATCCCACACCACCACTGCGATAACCACTACCTCCGGCTTTGCCACCACCACCAGATCTAGATTGAGCCAAGCTGATAACAATCTTCCTGTCATCAAGGTTCTGCCCATTCTTAGGGTTTAAGTTTAGGTTTAGGTTTATTAGGTTTTAGGATTTAGGTTTATTATTTAATTTATTTGGTTACTTTAGGTTTAGGTTTAGAGTTTAAGATTTAGGGTTTAGGGTTTAGGGTGGGTTTAGGGTTTAGTGGTGTAGAGTTTATGGTTTTAGGGTTTATGCTTGGGTTTTGGGTTTAGGGTTTTGGGTTTAGGGTTGTAGCGTACGGGTTTAGGGTTTATGGTTTAATGTTTAGGGTTTAGGATTTAGGGTTTAAGGTTTTTTTTTTAAATTAAGTAAACCGGTAGTTTAGGTTTCTTTAGCATATTCTGTTTATTTCTTATTTATTTTAGTAATTTTTTATTTAAGTTTATTTAATTTATATTTATTTTATTTATTTAGTTTATGTTTTTTTATTTTAGTTTATGTTAGGTTTAGTTTATTTTTTTAGGTTTAGGTTTATTTTTAGTTGAGTTTTATTTTATTTTATTTTGCTTTAGGTTTTATTTATTTTATTTTGGTCCAAGTTTAGGTTTTTTTTAGGTTTAGGTTTTAGCTTTATTATTTTATTTTATTTTAGCATTTTTAATTTAGGTTTAAGTTTATTTTAGTGTATTTTACTTTATTTAGTTTTTTAGGTTTATTGATTTATTTTAGTTTAGGTTTATCTTTATTTTATTTTCTTTATTTTTATTTTTTATTTTAGGTTTGGTTTTTTTTTTAGTTTAGGGTTTAGGTTTTATCTTTTATTTATTCTTAGGTTTATTTTTTAGGTTTAGAATTTTATTTAGTTTTTTTATTTTATTTTAAATTTTTTATTTTATTTTTTTTTAGTATTTATTTAATTTAGGTATTTTATTCTTAGGTTTATTTTATTTTTTTTTAATTTAATTTAGGTTTTATTTAATTTATTTTATTAATTTTTATTTTATTTTATTTTATTTTAAGTAGGTTTAGGTTTTAGTTTATGATATCATCATTATTTTATTTTATTTAGGTTTAGGTTTTTTTTATTTTATTTTTATGTTTTATTTAGTTTTAGTTTAAGTTTTAGGTTTTGTTTTTAGGTTTTGTAGGGTTTAGGATTTTGGGTTTAGGGTTTAGGGTTAGGGTTTGGGTTTAGGTTAGGGTTTGGGTTTAGGGTTTTTTTTAGGGAACCCCATATAGGGGAATTTTATTGGCACAAAAAAGGGGTCCTTAAGAGGGATAAACTCAAGAACTAGTGCTCAAAGAGCTACAATTAGCCATGTAGAGTAAATCCTATCTAGATACAATGAAACAAAAAACAAAAATGAGAGGAAAGCAAAAGATATAAAATGATCAAAAAGAGAAGCCATTGGACCACCTTCATCAAAAGCTCTTGAGGTTGAGAGAAGCCTATGCCTCCACTAAAGAAGGAACCTGCAAGAAAACAACACATAATCTGCAAACATTTAGAAAATATAGTTAGCACAATTAAAGTGATAGAATTCAAATTGAAAGTAAAATCAGAATAAAATGAGAGAATTATAGAGAAATGTGTGAAAACAGCTTAGGCTTAGTCACACAAAATTGGGGTACCAGAAACATGAGCATCCAAACTTCAAAGGAAGGGTTACATCACAAGTGCTACTACTAGCCAAAAAATGAGTGAAATCATCCCACCATACTTACTAACCCGGGGAAAATAGTACCATTGGATGAAAGTCAAATGATCCTTAGTAGTCGATACCAAAACATAGGCACATACACTATAGAAAAGAAAGCAACATAGATCAGAATGGTAAAGGAATGACACCAATCCCTTATAAGATAAGTATCACCAACTAATGCCATCATAGCATGAGAATGCACAACCAACAACATACATCCCTACCCAGATGAAACATCTTGGCCACATCCACCTTATTAATAGCATGATCACAACAATAATTATACATGTCAAATAGGGCCAAGTGTAAACTCAACCAATAAGATATAACAAAGGCAATGTGTAATAAGGTTAACACACACAACAAACAATCAAAGAAAAACCAAGAAATAGTTAGCTGCTCAAACATAAAAACTTGAAAGTCCATTCAGCAAGTAGCCCAAAATAGCAAACCAAATACTGAACTCGATAGAGGGTAATGTAGGCAGTACTATTACTATATTGAACCAAAGTGAGAATAAAAAAAATAACAACATTAAAATTCTTCAAATCAAGGGAAAATAGACTAATAGCTAAGCAAATAACATTAGTATAGACAGCAGGAAAGGGAAGCAAGAAACTATCCCAATCGTGCAATGAAATAGCAGTGATGGAAAGCAAAATACACAATCTATCCCTACATGTTAGGAAAAGGGCAAGACAAACTAGCGTGTTAATAAACAGGTGGCACAACCCCATTCAAAGATGGGAAAAGCAAATACAATAGAACCCAACATGTAGCTAGATAATTAACAAAGAAACCAACAAATGAGGCTACAAGAAAGAGCCTCCATTATAGGATAACCATATAATAGTTTCTGGGAAATGCATCAGAGAAACTGAGTAGCAACAAAAATAAAATAGAAGACTGAACATACTGTAAGAAAACCGCTAACGTAACAAAAGCATAAAAATGAGACTAATCTCGAGATAGGGTAAACCAATATTGTCTAAATTTACTAATCCACACAAATGTTTAGGAAGATTAAGCTAATCAAAGAATGTTATGTCATCTAATCTAACACCTAGATTAGCAAGGTAATCAGTACACACATTACCTTCACACCAAACATGAGTTTTTTGAAAACAAACATGAGATAGTAGAGCTCTAGTATGATTAAGGAGGTAATATAAATCTGTATTTCCCACCTTAGTGGAAGCCAACATATCAATCAACAAAAGCGCATCCACCTCAATCCAGATATTGAACCAACCTTTTTGTAAACAAATCTCAATAGATTTCTTAACAGCCATTAATTCAGCAAAGATAACAAAACATGTTGTAAGTGGGTAGGCAAAGGAACAAATAACATTACCTTTAAAGTTTCTGAAAATGCCACCACAGCCAAAAATATTTTGAGAAAGCCATCAATATTAATTTTGATAATATTGTTATGAGGTTTTATCCAAAAGACAATCTTATCTTCAGCTTGGAAAACTTAGGCAAGCTAAGGCCCAGTTTGTTGGCCACAAATTTATAGCCTTTAAATTGATTGTTGCTAATTAAAGTCGCATTAAATAAAACACAAACTTTATCTTTAATTCTAGCAATAATCCTTTTGTGGTTCATAGGAATCCCATGATGTTTGGCATCATTTCTGTCCATCCATATGAACCATATAAGAGTGATGCCAGTTATCACTTTAATGGGACCTTTAATAGTATTTTGAAAATAAACATCAAGAAGTTGATATAAGGATAAAGAGCCATTAAATTGGTCAATATTGAACATCACATCATACCAAACCCATAGTTTGGAGGAAATGGTGCCATTGACAAACACATGGTTCACATTCTCAATGTGAAAATAATAATAGCATTTTGAAGGTAAATGAAAGCCTTTACCCCACATCAAAGAGTCAACAGGGAAAAAATTATCATAATTCTCCAACTTATGATAGAATAAGAAATAGGGATAGTGTTATTCCAAAGTTTAAAAATGATGTTAGAGAAACCATGAGATTCTCTAATATGAATGCAAACATCTTTAAGGTTAAAATCACCATTTTGAGATAGCTTAAAAAGAATTTGATCAGAATGATAAGAAATGATAGGGATGCTAGTAAGTTTATCTAAAAGAGTGGTAGGAATATAATCAGTAAGCTTACTATCATTCCATTTATTATTCAGCCTGAAAGAGTTCACTTTAATAAAGAAGGGAGTGAGTAGAAAATAAGTCATCAATGGACCTCGCCTAGTTGTCTTGCTAAAAGAAAGAAGATCAAGAGTTAACCCACCAAAAATGAGGGATTCCCATTTGATGCAACAAAAACTTTTCCATACATGAGAATCACCCACCTTATAAGGATAAATGAGAGGATGCTTACCCTAGCAGTACTTGGCAGTCATGAATTTAGCCCAAAGACTATTATTGCACCTAACGTTCCACCAAATTTTATGAGAGAATGCAATAATACCTTCACAGATTGGCTTAGAACCAAGTCCTCTTTCTGCAAGGGTGCCACAACTTTTATACCAAGAAGTCCAATGCATCCTTTTAGTAGAGTTGTTTGATCCTAGGAAGAATTTATTAAGGAGACACTCAAATCTGCTTAAGGTAGAATTAGTAGGAACAATAGTTTGGATAAGATATAAAGGCTTGGATTTAATGGTACTCTTAAGCAAAGTGAGTCTACTACCAAATGAGAGTAAATGAAATTCGCAAACAAAAATTTTATTTGTAATTTTTTGGATAAACTCATCAAAGAGATGTGATCTTTTCTGACCTTTATAAAGAGGAACACAAGATATTTAATTGGAAGTTATTGTTGCTTAAAATTAGTGATTCTCAAGATTTGATTGGTTTTGTTACTAGAAATTTTAGAGGAAGGAATAAAATAGCTTTTTCCATCATTAATAGAAAGACCACTTTCCTTCCCAAATTTATTTAAGAAGTTCTTAATGTTTTTAATGTGGTGAATGGAAGCACTGCAAAAGATAATGAAATCATCAGCAAAATTAAGGTGGGAGATAAGAATACCACTGTTGACCTCATTTTTGGATAAGGTTAATTTAGAAAATGGGAGATCTTAATCTTAAATAGGATTCTCCTAATTCAATTCTTAGGACACTATGCCTAGTGACTTAGGAAATTTACCTTGGGTTGGATCTAACCTATTTGTCTTAGGTAGGATCAACTCAAGCATTTAAATTCAAAATCAATTAATCAAATCAACAATCAATAATCATCAATCCAAGATGATTAAAAGTTAAATTACATTTAATTTCAAAAATACCCTTGAGTTGATTTTGAATTGGATCAAGGTAAAATCAATGCACTTGATTTGGACTCAAACTCCAACCCAAATCAAATGTACTCCAAATGAAAACTCAAAATGGGCAAGACACATTAGTCTAGGGATATGTGATTCCATAATCATAAAATAAAAAAGAGGGGAGAAAATGGGTAGAGAAATGCTAATTTTCTTCTCTTCTTTCTTCTTTCCATCTCCATTCAAGACAAAAGCCACCTCTTAAAGATGGCACTTCAAGTGAAGGAGGCAATCAAGCAAGGAAAAGCCAACAAGGATTTGGATTCTCCAAGGGAAGAAGAAAAAGGAAGAGAATAGGAAGAAAAGTAAAAGGTACTCGACCATGCATGGAAAACATGCAAGGAAGCTGCTTCCCTCTGAAGTGAACATTCAATTATGTTCACAAGACCAAGAGAGGAAGTTCAACACCTTTCTCCGGCCACCTTGTCACGACAAAGCACTGTTCATGCTAAAACTGAGCACCCTTTAATGGTGAAATACAAAGGAGAGGATTTCATCCCAAATTGAAGACACATACACGTTCTAGGGCTCGAGGCAATCCAAATCGAGCCCATACTCGAATCATTTGGCACAGGGAAGGCCGGGAACCACCAAGGCTGAGATCTATGCTAGGGAGCTCGGTCAAATGAGCAAACCATGTGGAGATAAGCCGTCAAACGCTGACCACAAGTTTGTTGCATCGATTTAAAGCTTATGGAATCAACCTCGTCATCCGAGATTACCAAAATCTATGTTTACCATTGACATCCTACCCTATTTTCTTTAAGCTTTCAATTTTGGGCCTTTTCAAAGAAAGCCGGAATGCCAAATGGATCTAACCACATAAGTTGATCCCAATTCGATCATTGATCATTTTGGGATTGAAATCAAGGCATAATTCATCGTTGATCACCATCAATTGACAAAAAACCTTCAACGATGATCATGGTTCGCCGTTTAGGGAAGAAGATACGGACCATCCCTTCTATTTGACGGACGGCCCAGACCGTCGATCCTTCTATTTAGATCAGATGGTCTAGATCTAGGTGCACGATTTGATTTAAATCCCTTAAGGATCGCTGGTCAATCCAATCATTTGATACACGATCGGATGATCCAGGATCGCCTGCATTTTTAACTCATGCGACACATGGATCGTCCCACGCGTGACACACAGTCCGCACGCCATGTGACACACGGCCGACCCCATGGGATAGTATGGACCATCGATGATCGACGCGTAAAACAATCTCGCTCATTTCAACTCTGCCACGTGGGTCCCTCTCTCTTAAAAAAATTGTTAAGATTTGTTAATAAATGTTAATTAAAATCCAGAAAATTAAAGAAATTATATAAAATTAGAAAAAGTTATAAAATTATAAATAAGAGCTCTATGGATTCATCTTGATGAGAGGAATCCATAGAAATTAAAATCCTAAAGTTTTATTGGGTAATTTTACCTTAATTTAGGTTTAATTGAAAAACATTAAACACTAATTACTCTCAAATTAATAATCCAATTAATTTTAAACTTTGGGGAAATGAAATTAAGCTTAAAAATATCATAAGTAAATCTTTTGGGATTTAATTCTCTGAATTCAAGGGAAACTATAATTTCATGTGTTTAAACATTAAATAAATTAAAGTAATTACCCTTTAATGAAATAATTAGAAAACTTTAATCTAATAACTGTAAATCAACATAATGAATTTTCATGAATATTAGAATATTAATTAAACCTAAACAAACCTGTATGAACCTAATAGATCACTAATTAACTCAATTAGGTAATTAAAAGAATTAAATAATTCAATTAAATAACCTGAATTTAATTAAATCATAATAAATCAACCAGTTAATCTAAAATTTTAAATAAACCCTCATTGGAAAGGTATTTCAGTGACGAATAAATAAAAAATAAAATCCCTCAATGAATCTTAATAAATTAGGCTTAAGTTAAGTTTTAATGAAATAATTAAAACCTTAATTACACCC
This sequence comes from Cymbidium sinense, assembly GCA_021442155.1. Lineage (NCBI taxonomy): Eukaryota > Viridiplantae > Streptophyta > Magnoliopsida > Asparagales > Orchidaceae > Cymbidium > Cymbidium sinense. The sequence goes on from CM038216.1 coordinate 42,959,796, forward strand.
TAATTAATCTCTAATAAAGTAGAAACTTTAGAAACATAAAACTGGCACGTAACCCCACTTGCCATAAATATCTCAAACCCAATTGGTCTATAAATTTGGATTTCTTGATTTTCCAAATCTCTAGGTCAATATGAACTAAATAATAATTAAGAAGAATCATTAATTCATTGAATCAATAAATAAATTGAACTAATCAAATAAACATCCAAAATATTTAAGGTAATTCATCAAAACTTCCTAAGTCAAAGAATTTAATCAAATATCATAATTTTAAGAAAATCAATACTTAATGAAATTCAAACATAATTAAACAATTTAAGCTAAGTTTAATGAAATCACTTTTTAATGAATTTAGATAATGAACTTAAAACCTAGGTTAATTAAATTAGGTTACAAATAATCTATGAACAAACCTAAGGTATTAATTTATACTAAATGAACTTATACCTTAAGCTTACAAATTCCTAATTTAATAACTTAAGTTAAATTGAATAAAATCAAACTCCTTAAAATAACATAAGCCAAATCAAATGAAATCCATACAACTTAATTCAAAATGAAATAAATCAAATAAATTACATCAAATAAAGCAATTTAGGGAAAAATGTTCATTAGTTAGGTGCATCTTCGTACCTAACTAAATTAAATAAAATAAATCAAATAAATTAAATCACATAATCTTTTTCTAATTACATGCATTAGGCATAAATTGCATTCCTATGGCTTAAAATTAGCCTTGAGTCAAAATTTATTAAAATTTGAAAAATGTGCATTAGTTAGGTGCATCTTCGTACCCTACATGATCTTAAGAAATAGGGAGTAAGTCTAAGTTCATAGATTTCTTTCCTAAAACTACAATAATGCAACCATCTTGCATTCATATGACTTACCCTCATGATTTTAAAATTTTCTTAGGTGGTGTTAGTTGGCTGCCTTCTCTAGGCAGGTTGTAAGTCCAGAAGAGTCAGGGATAGGTTAGATCCTTCAAGTGAGGAGAATGGCCAATGATTCCTAAGGATAGAACTAGGTTGAGCATTTGACATGTGTCAGAAGCACTTGTAGACTAGATTCTGAAGAATTCTTTAGGAATAAGTCTTATACCCTAGGAACTTCTGCAGTCTTGTGCTGCTAGAATCTAAGCCCTAGATTTTTAAGAAAATAATAACTTGAATTATAAAATTAAATCCCAAATTTGAGGCCAAATCATAGAATAGATGAAATGTCTACTGGGCATCCCCGTATTAATAAACATTTCCTACTCTTTTCCATTTGACTCTTAAAAATAACTCTCTCCAATTTGGACGTCTCCCAATTGAATTTCTCAAGAATCATTCCTTTGAAAGCTACCTTAGTAGTCTTTAGGAATAATCACTTATTTCTTTAATCGAGAGTATTCTTAGGAAGAGACCCTTCCTAAGATGTAATTAACTATAGAGGCTTGCCTTTAGGGAACCATGATCCCAGGATAAAATAGACCCTGTTCTACTTTTCCATGTAGCTCAAGGGAAAATACTCTAATAAATGAAAGGACCATTTGTCTTAGGAGTCTTTTATTGAAATGATTGAATCCATTACAAGAACGCATGTTTATCTTCCGATATAATATGCTTATTCCTTAATGTCATATTTGATCATGTAAATAAAATATTTCTAAACTCTATGTGGTGTCATTTCTTTTCTCTATTCCAGAGAAACAATAACCAACATATTTTTCTGGCGACTTCACTGGGGAATCGTTCCTCTCTCCATCTTTAGAAATAGGTGGTTATTTCTATATATCGACAGTGTACTAGTTCCACTCACCGATCAGGACTACCTTTCTTTCCATTGGATACCTCTCCATTTCAATCTTGGTTGAGCCTATCCAACATCTTGAATAGAGGTTCTAGAACTCTTCATTTATCATAGTTAAACGATTGGGTCCTAGAAGCAAATCCCAAAATAAAATGAGAGGTGAGAAAAATTAATAAAAATCAAGTCATCTCTATTATGAACTAAATTTGGTCGAGATGGATTTGAAACCATTCCAATATGGAAAAGAGATATTAAATTTAAAAAAGTATGAAAAGTACATCAAGATTTAAAAAGCAAATCTTCAAAAATAAAGTCTCAAAATTAAACTTATCCTTGATCTTACTTTGGCTTTGTACTAGAGCTAGAGTGAATCAGGATAGGGTCCTTGAATGAACACCCATTGTTCTACTACATTCAAAAAGGTGTTAAAACACCTAAGGATATAAATTGAGATAAATGAGTTCCTTCAAACCGTGAGGATATCTAAATCAAAAGGAGGCATAGTTGTACCTATTTCCCCTTTTCTGACCATGATTGAAGTTTGAATAGCTTTTAGAAAAGAAGAATAAAAACAAAATCATCCCAAAAAGAGAATACCTTATTGACCTTAGGTAGAGGTTGATAAGGAACTCAATGAAAATATCCTATTCATATAGAAGAAAATTATACATGAATGCAAATCATCTTTAATCTTAGTTTCCACAAGTCCACTAGAATATTGGAAAACCAACTACTCAAGTTGATTGGCCAATCCTAAGGAGTGAGTTGGTGGTAACCTTCTTTTAGACCTTTCCAAAATCTTAAATTCTTAAGAGTGTGGGATAGAGTCAAAAGAGGGAGATGATGACATAAACAAAATTAAAGTGACAAGATTCACTTTTGCTTCTAATCAATAGAAGAAAAGAGAGGTAGCGAAAAGAGAATTATGATTCTCTTGATAAAGTTGAAATGAATCAAATTTAAATCCACTTTCTTAATGGGAGTTTTCTCCCATTGAATGAAATGATATTCCATGATTAGCTTTAAGTAATTTTAAGGTTAAATCAAGAAAATAAAATAAATGAAGAAGTTAATCCTTCTAAAGAAATCATGACTTAGGATTGGGTCCTAAGGGTGATATATCTATTGCTTAGAGTGAAAGTATGAAATCACTATGTTTGGAAAGTTGATAGATAAAACACTTAGGACTTTGTCAGTTCAAATGAATGAAAAATGCCTTATTTTTCAAAACTAAGGTATTATATGCTTTCAATACAAAATGAATCAAAGGAGAATCCTTTGCAATGTCTTATGACCTATTTGACATTATCTTAATGTTAAGTATGGTGGTCAAAGAGTCCAGTGCAAGTTGAGATTACCTTTAATCTTATATGTGCTATAAAAGAATGTTAGTCAAAATTTGACTTTCAAATAACACAACATCTACCCTAGATGGTTCTCTTTTAAATGATGATACTCTAAATGAATAGGTCATGAGGTATATTGATCTATTGAGGATAGAGTTAGACAAACCTTTTTAAATGATGATACTCTAAACAAAACTAATTGACCCATTTAGGTCTACCTGACCCAAAGTGACCTAAGGAGCCTTTTTTAGCCAAGTTCTAATCCAACCCAAATTTAATTGAACTAAGCACATCCAAACCTCATATCATGATCAACATCCTAGGGTGATTATCTGCCTTGAATTTTGTCAAACCAAGTCAACTTGATCCTTTATCCAAGTCAACCTTTAGCCCAAATTAAACCCAAACTAGCCAAAACCTACCATATACCAAATTAATTGAAAATCTTAATTTAAACGAATTCCTAATCAATGACTGAACATGATCGAACCTTCAATTGAGCCAAACCAAGTCCAATTGGTCATTTGACCTAAGTTGATCCAAATTGGCCTAAAAATCCAAAAATGGGTCAAATCATTATTTTGATCAAAATTGATTACAATCAATGGCTCAAGTTCATTTAAAATCACTGATTGAACTTGACCAAAGCTATGATTGAGTCCAATTTGACCAGTTGGTCAACTTGACCCAACCTAGCCAAAATTGACCTAAAAGGTCAAACTAAACCAAAGCCTACAATCATTTTCTATTAGCCAATTGAACATGAACCAACACCTAACCCAACCCAATTTTGTCAAATTGTTCAAATTGGTCAATAGCTCATTTGACCTATTTGAATCCAAATGAGCCAAAATTAGACCTAAGCCAAACTAATCAAAACCACTTAAACCAAAACTCTTAAGATCATCATTTAAATCTAACCCAAGTCTTCATTTGATATAATTTGACCAATTGGTCAACCCAACCTAACCTAACCCAAATGAACTCATTTTGACCAAATAAAGCCAAATCACCCAAAACCAACCCATGGGATCCTAGGAGTTGGCAAACCTGACACAAACTAGTCCTAGTTCACTCCCAAATCAGGCCAAATCCATAGTGGACCCCAGCCAATGGGATTAGCCTTTGGACACACCACATTTATATTGGATTCTTTCCATTAGAGGCAAAGTCCACTTTCTCCTCTCATGATAGCCATCCAATTGCCAGATAAGGTATTCCTAAACCCCCCTAGCCCAATGTAAGCTAATTTAACACTTTCCATGGACTAAGGGAAACAAACCAAGCCACTTCACTCATGGTCAAACCCCATGTGCAAAAGGGAAGAA